>OY728142.1:1102477482-1103030125 GCA_963277665.1 Viscum album | reverse complement strand
ATGGATTACATGCGTTGATACGGTTTCCATTCCTTCCACTAGGTGCCATTTCTAAACAATGACATAAACTAGATTAGTTTATGATTCATATTACATAAATCCAAACTTGTAAAACACTTAACATAAATTTAACAGCTTATAGATATAATCTATAATCATAAAAAAATGATTTCTTTGAGAAATTATATACTCATAAACCCTTCATAATGGTTTGTAAAGAAAATGAGAATTATCATAAGCACATCCACAATGAGTGTCGTAACCAAGAGTGCAGCAAGGCCAGTTGTCGTGCACCAGTTCCCGTTTGAGTCTAGCTCAAAGCGGTGTTTCGGGTTTTATCCCTAGGTACATCTGTGCAAGATCATCCTATACTTGATCATATCCAGACAGGGATGTATTCCTTAGGAAACTCACAAAATCTCTACAATACCAAAATTCTAGGAAGTTCTTATATACTAATCCTCAAAGTCTATCTTAGGGCCATGTGCTCTAATTAGAGTTTATCTAAATCTAGATTCCAAGGTTTGTACTAAACTTCCTCTGATACCAACTATAACGCACCGACCCCAGTTAACCAGAGTTGGTGAATTATTACATAACATTAGCATGATCACAAAATATCAAGTCTCTAAAGACCAATTAGTTTAGTAGCCTTGGAAAGACTAGATACATTCATAAGGTTTTAATTACATCATAAAATAGAAAACTACAACAATATTGTTTCCAAATAAAACACTGAGATCCCATAGACTATCCTTGAAGGTCAGTCATAATATACTTCTTCACATCCTGGGAAAAATAAAACAAAGAAAGTGGTGAGCTCAGATGCTCAGTAAGGATAACAATATAGCAGAAACTTTCATAAATAAGTATAAACATTTAAGGAAATGTATAACTAAAAAAGCCTTTTAAACTTGAACTTTATCATAATACGGAAAAAATAAAATGAAATAATTTCATTCACTTATTGACATGGATATTCTACTAAACGAATAATCACATGCAATATCAATAACCACTTTCATAATGATAGAATGCATAATGCCAGACTTTCATAACCACATAGTCAAGGCCTTGTGCCAAGACTACAAATAATATTTTTTCAAGGCCTTGTGACAAGACACTAGTTTGTCTCATTATACCTACTGATGCATCGAGGAGCTATATCAGGCTCCACTTGTCACTTACTAAGTGCAATGCATTCCTCATATGAACAGGTTTAAACATAACATAAACATTTGTATTAAAACTAGAATATGAAATATCAATAATTTCTCTATAAACCATGAATGGTATAAAAATAACACATCCACAGTAGCAAATATTACAAATCCTTAAATACAATATGGAATTTTTGTATCATAATAAATCAAATTTAAATAATCTTAAAATACATCAAAGGATGTTGACATAGATGAAATTAAAACTATTTGAGAGAAATATCTCTTTCTTGAAATCATTTAAAAGTCACATAATTATAAAAGAAAACATTTAATTTGAAAATATTATGATAATATTTTAAGGGAATCTTCGACGATTTTATAATGGTGGAAAATAGCTGCACCCACCGTATAAGTTAAAAAAATACATTATTACCTTAATTTTGTCAAAAAGGTTAAAAAGACCTTGTTTGGAAAACGACGGAAAGATTCCTTTATAAAAATCTTATAAAAATCCAAACAAGGGTATAAATTACTTTAATACATAGTCTATAAAATAGTAAGAATGTTTTTAAGTACATTTTTAAGAAACCTGGATGTGGATGATAAAGAGGTCCCAGTAGATAATTACGTATAAACAACCTCGGATAATGAAGAGATTGTGAAATAAACCCTTACCTTGTAATTTTCCTTGTTCCAGGGTAGTTTAAACTATTGTATAATAGTTAAATCATTGTTATTAAGTTATAAAATAATCATATACATAAATATGATATCATATATGATCTTATAATATTGTTTTGTTAATAATATTTTAGTATTATCGTTGTTTCAGGTGTTCACTTACTAGCTTTATTTTATATGTTTTGTTACATAAGCCTTGTTTGTTATGGATAGGTTGTATATTATCCATATACATAATTATATCAAGTCCTTAAACATTATTTTTAATCATCAAATGAATCTTAGTCTTGAAAGGATACGATGGGGAATGAATCTCATCGCGTTCATGGAGACGGTAATCCGTACGTATGCACGAGTGACAATATCATTCTTTTGATATTAAAATCTTATATAATTGGATGGTATATCATATATACATAATCATTATCATTTTATATTTATTATTTACATCAATTATACATCATTATTATACCCATCCAACTAATAATGTATTGAATAACAACTACACCACAACGTGGAGACGGTAAGCCGTACGTACACACGTATGGTGACATGTCATTCAAAGGATGGATAGAATAATGAATATGGTTGTACCATATTTATAATAACATCACAGTATATAGAATATACTGGAGTTATTATTTTAGAATGGAAACAACAAGGATAGAAGAAGTGGAAGATGAAAAGAACCTGAATGAGATGATGAAATATTTACCTCTTCTTTGGGTTCTTCCTTTTGATTTGATCAAAATGGCTTCTTAAGTTGGATTTCTGACTAAATAAATGCCTATAGGATGAATTTAGGAAAGTTTATAGGATATTTGGGCATGTTTTTGCCGATCCAAAGGCTTTTAAGGTGTGAATTTGAGAGATGGGGAAGTTCCCTTTTATATGAGGGGTGAGGGGCACCTTATGAAAAACATAAAATACTATTTTATAATAAATTCATATTTGGTTTATAATGGATCCAAAGTGACTTATTTAAAGGTTAGGGTGGGTATGGGTCAAAATAATTTCAACTAATATATTTTAGACAGGTTTAGGTTACCATATTAACCTTATCATTTATATTTAACTCTTAGTTAAATATTTTGACATTTACCATGTCTCTTTTTATTTTTATATTATATGGTTAATAAACTTATTATAACAAGACAAGAGAACCCCAATTGGTTAATTATTAATATATATAACTTTATCTAAGTCATTTTTCCAGACCTTGGTTTTTTATAAATAGAATATCAACTAATAATATAATATTTGTTTTAAAAACTCTTTTATGTCAATTTTGACACAATTTGGTATTTTGTTTTTGTTAAATTCATAACAGCATTATTTCTTCGAAAAATATTCATTTAATAAACCCTAACATATCATAGTAACCTAAAAAATTATTGTAATTCATTAAAAGTCTCAAATTACATTTATTTGGGTATTTAAAATATCAATTATTTTAATATTTTACTAATATGGTAATTACTGCATCACCATTGTGTCATAAATAAATTAAATTATTTAATGTATTAAAATTATAAATAAAATATTATTATGTAGGAACTTTTTTTATCTTTCTAATTAATATTTATAATTGAATTTATATTATGTATAACCGTTATTAAAAATGTTTTAGTT
Source organism: Viscum album (assembly GCA_963277665.1). Lineage (NCBI taxonomy): Eukaryota > Viridiplantae > Streptophyta > Magnoliopsida > Santalales > Viscaceae > Viscum > Viscum album. The sequence continues at coordinate 1,103,026,649 of OY728142.1, read as the reverse complement.
ATTGAAATTTGATTTTAACTCTTTTAACTCTTCTTTAAATAAAATAATAATAAATGTCCTAATCTAATCCAAGTGGACCAGAGAGGTTCATATTTTATTTTGAATGTTTTTTTTGGTCGAATTATACTTATCCAATAGAATTAGGACATGTTTTAGGGTAATATTAATATTATTTTTACCTTTAATTACCCTATTTACTTTTAACCGTGATAAATAAGAGTAAAAAGTTACTATTCGTCAAAAATTAATTTCATCTTATTGAACCACATTTTACTTACTGATATCAACCGTGTCTCTTAAATTTTTGAAATTCAACTCACAGAAGCCGTAAAATTAAGTTGTATTCAAATTTTCAAAAGCTCCTAGGAGGTGGGTAAAAGACGGTAAAAAGTTCAATAAAATTTTTATATATCTAAACTTATTATAAAATGACTCCAATGAATCACATTGAACTTATATAGGTATTATGTATCTATTTTGACCTAAAATAAATTTAAATAAAATAACTAATTATTTAAATAAAAATTCGATTTTAACCAATAACTCAGTGTTTTTCATTATTCATCAAAAATTTAAAGTTTTTAGAAAAATACCAAAAATTCACCCTAAGATAATTTCAATATTCCAAATCCAAAAATGAAGTCCATTTTGAAAGATTAAATTTATAAAATTTTAAAAATTTGGTATTACTATTCATAACGGCTAGTTTGATTGGTTGTGGTGTGTTAGAACTCAATGTTGCATACAATGCAGGCTATTGCCTTATTCAAAGAGAAGTGTAACATGGAAGCTTGTGGTGTTACACTAGGATTTACTCTCAAGATTTATCTTTCCAAAAAATTCATTCTACAGTCACTATGATAAGGGTTCTGATAGTTCATTCTGAATTATAACATGAATGGGTTAAAAAAAGGTTTCCCTATCTCTCAATATGTTGAGGAGTGAGGATAATGGAATGTGAGATTTATGATCAGGTTTCATGATGATAGTGTATAAAAAAGGGTAAAAAAATTATATAAGTAAAAGAATATAGGTTGTGGTGAGTCTATATCACCATCTAAAACAAAGAAAAGTAAGGATGGGTAGTTTTTTCAACGTGTAAAAACTAGAAATTGGATAAGTAACTTTTCATAATACCTAAAGTGTTGTAATAAACTGCATGAAGTGTATTAATTAGGTATTAATATTATATAATTCAATTATTTTGTTTTTAAGGGTATATGGTACCATCAGTATGTTTCATAAGTGTTATAAATTTACAGGAGTTCAAAATTGATGGAGGGTTGGAGTGGAGCATAAAGTACACATTCAACTAGTGGAGAAAGGGGTTTTTCATCTAGGTGTTGAATGAAATAGATTAATTAAATTTTAGTTGGATAAAAAATAAATATTGTTATGTTATTTTCTATTTTTACTTTCTATATGATAAGAATCAATGTTTTAAATAAAGTGTTGTTATTAATAAATTATATAATTGTTTTGATATACATTTTGTTGAATGATCTATTTCTATAACATGTCTAAAATTAAAAAAAAGCATTATTTTTTTAGAAAATTTCGAAAAATACATAGAATTATATATATGATATGGTTATAATAGTTTATTAATTAAATATTCACATGAATAAGAAATCATTGTTATTTGCTAAACACAAAATATTTTTCTATCTGAGCATGATATTCTGAAAAGAATATAGTTTCTAAAAGGAAAATTGGAGTATGTTTTAACTTAGATAAGTTCAAAGTTAATAAATAAAGGATCATACCAATCAAATTACAAAGCTAATATCACTTAATATCCAAAAAGTTTTAGGGTATTTTGGTAAAAGATTAATGTAAAGAGTTATATAATGTAGCAATATATTTCAAGGTAAAAATTTGATAGAAACGATGCCAAATATGATGACGTTTATTAAATAATAAATTATTCTAAGTATATAGTAGAAGTTATTAAATTCATAACATTTAATTTTGTTATGGAGTTTTAATACTTGATCAAGGATTTGAAAATTCAGAATAGGATTCATGAGTCTCACTATTATTCAAATTTTATTTCTTCATATATGTTTCTCACAAAATAGTTTAATGGGAGGGTTTTATTAGATGGTCACCTTTACCTGGTTGTTGACAATCATCTTTCTCCCCCTTCTCACACCCGGATTTCATCCCTCCATTTCCTCTGATTTCTCTCAGTCCGAAGGTTCCAGACTTGTTCAATGGACTCCCGCAACTTCCAATTTCAACTTCAGAATCCCCTAAAGCCTCCTCCCTCTTAGTTCTAACTTTGATTGCAAGATTCAAGCTTCATAGGCCTTCGGTGGACTCCTTCGACTGATACGTCTTTAGCACCTGGGGTTTTCAGGAGCGGGCGACCGTCAGTATTCTTGATTTGAATCATATAATGATCAGATTCACCTCAGAGGATGATATGATCCTGGCTTGGTTGAGTGGTCCACGCGTTTGTGGTTGATTTCATTTTCTGCTCTTCAAGTGGTCCTACGACTTTCATATGCAGTGTGATTATCCCTCTATTGTGATCTGGGTAAGGCTTCCTAATCTTCCACTTCCTTTTCAAAACACATCTATCTTATGCATGTTAGGGAACCTAGTAGATAGATATCTTTGTTCAGACAGCCGAACAAAATCTGTAAGCCATCCCATTTCTCCTAGACTCTGTGTTGAGTTTGATGTTTCGATCCGCCGGTCGAGTCTTTCTGGGTGGCTGTAGGCAAATAGTTTAGATACAAAAAAAAGTTTTTTTTGAGTCTTGGTCTAATTTTTGTTCCAAGTGCAATTGGATGGGGCATAGGAGTGTGGTTTGCAGACGCGGGATGCCTCCTGTGAAGGCTCCTGTTAATCCGATTCCAGTTGAACAGGCCTCCGCTAGGATGGAAGGTAGATCTACCTTGAGGGTAGCTTGCTCCTCTTTGGATAAGGTATTACCGAAATCTAAACAGTTGGTCCAGGATGTTGGAACTAATCCAGCAAGGCCAAATAAACCTCTGTTTATTTCTCATGATCTTAAATTCCAAGATATTTTTAGCATATTGAAATGGGATTTGAGTAGAGAAACTCTTGAGGCAGTGATGGTACCTCATGAGAGTTTTGTGGTCTTTGGTAGTCTCTCTAAAGACAGGCCTGGATTTTTTAGAAGTTGTAGTCCAATCTAAAAAGAATATAGATTATAATGTTGTGGTTGAAGAGGGTGGTACTGAGAGGTAGGATGTAGGTGTAGTGTCACTTCCACACAATGTTGATAGTGTTGGCTGGGTGAAGGCAGCAAGTGGGGTGAGGCCGGAAAGAATCAATTCAAAGGTAACAGTCTGCAATCATTTTGAGTGCCTTGAAGTTGATGACCCAAGATAGGAGGGGGATAGGTCTCGGGAAACTGCTATTATAATGAATGAGATTCATACTGAATATGTTGCTAGTGAACCTGAGCTACAAGATAGTGGCTTCAACAAAGATGTACAACTTGCTACAATGATAGACGATCCGATTCAGGAGTCAGAAATGGATGGTGGGGAAGGGTATCTGCAAAGAGAGGAATGATTATTCCCATTTTCCTCCTCCAATGGAGACACGGTCAGCAAAGAAATTGAAAGGAAAGCATAAGGACAATCAGTGTAAGTCAGATGATGCGATTGAGAAATCCTTGGAGTTACTCATGAGCTCGGGTGAAGAATCGGTTGAACATGTTTTGTCTCTCAATGCCACTGAAGAAGAAGCTGCTAAAATGATGGGGAGATCCTTAAGGTTGACTCTCAGTGAAGAGAAATATACTTGGATTGACAGTAAGGACCTAATATTAGTTGGGGGTTTCAATAATGGGAAGATCAACCTTGAGGAGTACATTCAGTCTTGGGACAAACTGACTTCTCGGGTCGAAGATCTTCTTATGGAGGAACCCAACACTCAGGTGAACAATATCTCCTAGAAATTATTTAGGGAAATTAACTCTGGTAGACTTAAATTGTACTTTAATGATTCTGTAATCCCTTTTTGTGGTTGAACCCATGGTTTCTCACTTTTTCCTTAAAAGTTTTTGGAAAATAAAAAATTAATTTTTAGTAGTATATTCTAGTATAACATATATTATGTGGTAAGACATGAACTTATGTATGAGTTTTTTAGTATTCTTAAAATAATTTTAGAATATAAAATATGTCATTTTATAATAAATTCAATATCCACTTTACCATTATTTCATGTTGGTTGCATATATTAAATGAAATGAAATGATGATTGACCTCTCAAATAATTTCTTTGAGTTATGACTAACTAATGTTCATTATGGAGAATCATAGGTAGTGATGAAATATTAAGATAAACATCTGTACAATTTATATATTGGGATATAGAATATGCACATGAGGAAAAAATTATTTTTTAATACTAATTACTCACAAAGTATACAACATAGTGTGTGATACACTAAGACTTTTGTATAATAGGGGTGCATGTTTAATACTAAATCCCCATACCTAAGTTTAGAAAGATACTTAACATGTGAACCTTCATTCTTTGATAAATTTATTATGAAAGATTATAGGCTTAGATAACCAGGGGTGGTTTGTCACACCCATGATATGAATTTTAGGTATGATTTTATTTTTAGTTTATGTATTTTTTTTACTATTTTTAATTTTTTCTAGATATTTTGTATGTTTTATAGGCTTCGGTAATTTTTAGTTTAGAATTGCATCAATTTGTGGTTGTGACCAAGGTCATCACACCACAACCATGTTGGGTGTGAATGCATCACAACCATGACCATGGTTATCAAAACCATGAATTAACTTATATATATTTACCTTTTTTCTCTTATGGGTTTTCACACTCATGACCTAGGGTGTCATGACCATATCCTAACTTGGGCAGTGATGCTCAGTTTTATTCAGGAGTGGTCATTCCGGGGCATATGTGATGATGCCACTACCATGATAGATCAAAAGGAAATAAAAACTAATATGAATGAACCATCTATGTAATCTACCCTAGGAATAATTTTAATTTTGTGAAATTACAATCATTAACTTATTGAATACAACCCCTATTGCGGTATAATTTTCCTCATTCAAAAATTTACCTCCAATGGGATCCTTAGGAAATTTTTTCTCCTCCCCCTTCATTTTTTAACTTATCCCTTAAATTTTAATTGATTTATTCATGGTTAGAAAATATTTTAATTCCTTTATTCTTATCATCTTATTTATTATTCTTCTTATCACTATGGTTCATGTTTTATGAACCTTAGGGTTAGGTTTTGATCAAAACCCGTGATTCTTGATGGTTTAGGGTGTAAATGTTGTTTCTTGAGGCTTCTGATCTCCATATTCAAGTTTTTATGTCATTTTTACCCTTTTAACATTGAAATTCATGTTTCATGCGATATTTCTAGGAAGGAATGGTTGTTTCAAATCAAATTATTACTAAAAATGTTCCAAATTTCACTTAATGGGCTATGTTTGTGAAGGTAAAAACCTTTATGAATGAGTGTCTATTCATGAAGGTGGACCGACCAAGAAGAGGTGAAGGTGGTAACTAATATTAAATATAACTTTTATTTGTGGAGTTCACCAATCCACAAGTAGGTTAAGGCAGTAACCTCCATGAAATTTAACTCTGATTCATATAACTCTCTTATCCATGCCGAGGTGGAGGTAGTAACCTCCATATAAAATATTTCCACTCACAAAACACCCCTAATTCCATGAATTTCATAATATTTCAAACAGAACCCTACATTTTTTAAATCGATCCCCCCCCCCAATGTTGGGATTATAAATATCTCCCCATGTCAAACTTTTGAGGGGAGGCACCCTTTGAAATTCTGACAAAAGATCTGAGTTTTTAGAACTCTGACCTTCATGAGACAAAGAGGATATAGATTTTCCAAGGTATCCAAATTTCATGAAAATGACTCCCATGGGTTTTTGAGAGCCACAAATCTTTTTGTAGATACCTTTTACAATGTTCCATGGCCTTCATATGATAAGAAATCCCTTTGCGGCTCGTGGGGTTTCACGAGATAATTATCGTTCATGAAACCACCCCCAAGTGAACCAAGACTTTACTATGTGGCTTGGTCACAATGTTTCATGAAATAATCACTTTCATGATAACCGTGTCCTTAAAAAAATCATTAACTTTTGAGAAATCCAAACCATCTAAAAACCCATCCATTAAGCCTCTCAATAGTTCCTCCTTTCATCAAACACCCTTTCACAAAAGGTGACTTCCTAGGGCCCCTATACCCATCCCAAACCCATTTATCTGCACCCCAAATTCACATGTGACGATACCATAAACCCTTTTGTATGCCCATTTTTTATTCATGCATGACCTGTACCATTACCAAGACTTTTTCTATTATTCATAGGCATTTTAATGCCTCTTGCTCCTAAGTATAGACTCCCTGACATCGGGACCCTTGATTTCCACTCCTCCATGGTAGTGTTTATGCCATTCCATACCCAAATAAATATAAGAAATATACACATAATCCCTAAAGGTTTCATCATTAATGGACACAAACAACCTTTCCTGGTAGAGAGGCCTTTTTTTGGATTTCCTCTCCTACTTCGAAATGGTCTCCCTAGATGTAGGCTTCTCCAACATATAAGCTATTTGACATAAAAATTCATAGCCCAATATCCTAGTCATACGATGATAAACATCATGATAAAATCCTAAAAACATAATGTAAAACTATAGCCTTACCTTGTGTGGTTAACTCAAGATACCCCTTATATGACTGGAATGGGATGACCCTCGTTCTCTAACCCAATGTGATGAACATAAGATTCCTCATGTGAGATAATCATGAGTTATCCCCTCCTTCCACACCATGTGATGAAAATTATACCCTATAAAGCCCCAATTCATAATCCACACACCATATACCGCTACCATAGGATAAGAATTGACACATGGGATGAGACCCCAAACATTAAATAATCTTCCATGCATAATCCCCACACCATCCCTTGTTGATGCTCTTTCTGTTACACAAGCATCATTCCCGCAAGACGTTAAACTTCATAGACTGGTCCTATCACATGAACTTAAACTAATGAATGAAAATATGTGGTCTTTGATCCCTGTAAACTAATAGGGTACATAGTACACATATACGAGGTTCAATATTGACATCTATATATACATAGGGTACCTCCATGTGGTTCAATCCTGGCACCTGTAACATAACCATCAAATCCCTAAGTGTGATCATCTCCCCCCATGAAGGCACACTTTCTCACATCACCATTAAATATATATGTGTTATCAACTCCTCCTTTGGGGGTACACTTTCTCATATCACCATAAAATCCCTAAGTCTGACCATCTTCCCCCACAGAGGCTCACTTTCTATCATCACCCAAAAATATCAAAGAATTATAATATATCACTCTGGGGAAACACTTAACCAAATATAAAGTGTGAAATATTCCAAAATGGGGACACACTTAACCAAATATCAAGTTTGGAATCTAACCCCTATGGGAAACACTCAAACAAACACTCAAGTTTGAAATCCCCCCCCCCTAGGAACACACTTAACCAAATCTCAAGTGTGAAATATCCCCCATAGGTACAAACTCAACCAAATACTCCAGTGTGAAATCTTTCCCCTGGGAGAACACATAACCATTGACCGGTCACAAAAATATGTTAAAATTGTGTCTCTCATTAACAAAATATCTACCCCATACAATAAACATGGGATTACTGGGGTAAAAATCTTAAGATGTATATGCCCCTAGCGTCAACTACCCCATGGATAACATAGGATGATTTAGGTTTTGTGCCCAAGATGCCTCAAATATGGGATGCTTGTGAATTAAAATGGGTAAGACTCTATAGATTCCTAAAAATCCTAATGTATAGATATTCCTAGACATTCCCAATGTTACTATCTACTACAACCAAAGGTTTCTACCCTGTCGATATAGAAGCAATGCAATTAACTTGTGTCCACCTTGAGATGATTCTAGGAACAATATTTATGAACATGAATTAGATATATGAGGGAGACCCGGACTAGGAAACTATATCCAAGGAGGAATCCAAGGAATTTTTAACCAACATCCCATTATCTTGTCTCAATCAAGGAGACAACTCCACTGATTACGATGATGGAATATGCCCGCCTTTGGAAAGAGGGAATACATGGCAATAAAATCACATCATCATATAAACACATGGACTTTATGGAAAGTATCAAAAATATAACTATTTGAGATGTGTGTTTTCATGTATTCTTCTTTTCAAATAAAACCATGTGTTATTGATATGCATAGATTCACTTTCTTTGAAAAACATTCTTATTTTGAGAAGTATTTAAGGTTATAAATTGAATGTTAAAGTTTCATAATATCGTTCTTTGATGTTAAGAAAAGGGTACATACACCATGTGTTTAATAAAATTTGAAGGGTATTTTTTCATATATTTTTATTATAATGGTATTTTAACTATAAATTATGTATACTATGTGTTTGATAAAATGTATGAAGGTATTTTCAAAGACAAATTTAATTTTTGAAAGAAGTTTTAGAATTTAAAATGAATTCAAGAGCTTGTATTGAGATTTTAATATATTTTTTATTAGGATTTCATTTTTCATGGAATTTTTATGAGTTTATTTTATATTTTCTTATGTTATTTACATCTGAGTTATTTTTTATATCCTTAAATATGTTATTTTTTCATTTTTCCCCTTTCTAAATGTTATATAAATTATGGTTTCAATATATATTTAAACTATCATTATTTCAAAGGTGTTTTAAAAGGATACCTAGTTCTCAAAGGGGTTTCAAAATAAGATTTAATTTATGGTTTCCAAATTCTATCATAAAGGCTCATTTTCTACCTTAGAAAAGAGATTTGTGAGAAGCATTGGTTTTAAAATGTTTTGTAATGAAATATTTGGAGAGTATATTACTAGTTTTATAAAAAAGCACCGGTTAGAACCTTGGATAAATGATTTTCATAAAATGAGTTATACCATAAATGGATACCTCATTTTATCACGGTGTATGTGATCTTCATATTTAATGTTATTTATGATGTTTTTGTGTGTAATAAATAGTGGTTTTATAGTAGGGTATGTATAGATGTGGGATGAAGAGATGTTATTAAGAAGTGTAGATTTTTTATTAAGATTTGAAAAATGTTTCCTCTCCTCATATCACTATTTTCATAGGGATCCAAGGTTTCTTAGTGAGAGATTAATCAATGGTTATTATGATATTCATGATGAGACTAACTATTGTTCTCTAGTATCGGACCTTTAATAATTATAAGGAATTCCACTTATGAGTCTGGTTATTGTAATCCTAGTGGTTATTATTTAGGAACTTCATTCATAGGATAGATTATGATTCCACTTGAGTACATTTTGGATCCTATCACAAAACATTTAGGAATTTATCATGATTATTTATATTTTAAAGAGTTCTATTTTTATGGATTTTTAATTTTAGTTTTGTTTCATTTTTATTAATTTATGTTATATTTTAATATGTTCTAGTAATATATATTTTATTATATAGTTTTAATGTATTATTTAATCTTGTATTACTCATTACTGATTCTATTACAGTTATATTATTTCCTTACCTTAATTTTTATGTTATTTAAATTCTTCACTTAGTTGTTCTTATTTCAAGTATTTAGTTGATAATTTTCTTAGTTGTTTTATAATATTATATAGTGTATTTATAATTATGTTTTTAAATAGGGGATTTCAAAGTAATTTTTACAATGGTTTATTTAGAAAAAATTAATATTTTATTAAAGAACATTCTGGGGTTTAAAAAGGATTTTTGGAGGAATATCATGTGTTTGTTCTAACTAAAATAACAAAATATTATTTTAAAATATTGTATTTTAAGCTAGTGTTTATGGTCTATTTTGTTATAGGAAATTCATGGGCTCTTTGGGAAAATCCTACTGGACTTTTTATTCTCACACCCTAATCACACCACCTAATGTTTATAGACCAACTGAATTTTATCAGTTAGAGTTCAAGTATTGAGTACTTCTTTTCTATGGTCTCCTTTTTTGGGTCACTTTTGGAGTGGGTTTTGGTGGTTTTGTTGGATCATGACCTTGAGTCATGAGAAGATTTCATATTGGTATTTTTGGTTTCTTTTATTGATTTTTTAGGATCTATCAGCCAATTTGGTTTCTCCTTATATCTTAGGATACTGTTTTGGTATATTTCTTGCATTTTTATTTGGGTTTTATAGTTGTGATATGGATTTTTATTTTGATTTATGCCTAATTTAGTTTATATAATTATTTAAAACTATTTATTTAGTTTTTCATGGAATTCCAATGTATGCACACACCATGTGGTATTTTTTAATGAAATTACACTACTTTTTTTATTATCTATATAGAAGAAATCATTCCTATGAATATTTTTGATTCTCTAGCACTAGTTATTAACACCTGGGATCAATAATTACCTTAGGTCCTTATCACAAGTCGTATTAGGTTACCTATTTAGTAATGTCCTGGTTTGGTAAGGTGACGCAAGCTAAATATATATTTATTTTATATTATTTCCATACATTTTACATTATAGTTCATAAATAATCACACAATACCAAGAAACAAAGGTTTATTTTATTTGATGAATAACTATATAAGAAACTTATTTTAAAATACTTGTGAAGATTTATATATAATAAAACCAAAATAGACCCCCTTCTAGACTCCTCATAGGTAATACTAATCCTTATTACTTAGGTTATGGAAACATAATAAAGGTTTGAGCACAAACACATAGTAATGGAAAAAAATTCAATATGTCATCATGGGTTATATAAAAATAATATGATAAAATTTGAGGATTTCATAAATATATTATCAAAATAACATTCTATAATAAGAGTTTTCCATAAGTCATGATGTAAGGACATTTAATATCAATTTAACAAACATATACAAAGGTATAAAAGGTGAGATAATAAACAGAGCCACAAAACACAATCATAGACATGTGACATAGAAATATGGTATTTCAATAAAAAATATAATAACAAGGAATTTTTTCACAAGCATAAGAATAGGAAAACATCACATTGTGAGTAAACCCAAACATTACCACCCTTTAAGTTGTGAAAAATTATAAGTATGTCTATCCATTTAGTTGTGAAAAAATCCAAGAATTTCTATGTTTTATTATCCAATGTGATATATAACCTTATCCAATGAATTTTAGGGTGATATAAGACCCAAAAAAATCAATATAAATATATGTATGTAGCATAATATATCAATCATTCGTCATTCCATCATAACACATGGAAATAAAATGAGTATCATATCATTTCAAAATGGTATCGCATAACACGATGTTAAAAGTAAATCAATTGATGCTAAAAATTTGACCACACAAAGGGATTATTTCATTATAACATTTATAGTGTGATTAATAAAACATAACTCCATAGGATTTAGATATTTTTTAGATAAATAGGAAAATAAAAAAAAATAAATCAGGAAAACAGATTTCATAAAACATTTTTAACCTTGTGGTAACAAATAAAAGTTATTAGTCACCTTCAAAAATCGTTTTCAAGAAAGTAACATGATTTTTTTAAATAAAACTTTTAAAAAATGAAATATGGATCCTTGAATAATAAATAAATATTTTCCAAAGGAAATGTGGAGGGGAAAATAAAATATATGATCATGAATGTAAAAATATTTTCAATATTAAAAATACCTTTATTGAAACCCACATTATAAAAATAGTGATAATTCTTCCATTTGAAAAGATTTAAAGATAAATTTTAATATCAATATAAATAAAACATATTTGAATTTCAAAATTGTAAATTAGAACATTGACATGAATAGTAAATGTGGATATTGAAGAAAAAATCACTTTTAGAGGGGATAATCATTATTCTTAACATCACCAAATTTTATTAAGAAATAAATTCATCAAAAAATATATATTTTATTGTGAAAATGTAATACTATATAAAATAAGGAGTAAAGTAAAAATAATATCATTATAGGATAAAATAATTTTTTTATAAAACTATGGTCAAAGAGGAATAAATATGACTCAATAAAAGAAGTTGAGTCAAGAAAACCCCTTACTGTGGATTCCTTCTAGGTTGGACACATTCAAAATTCCTATATAATAACTATAAGATCATTAATAATATATTTTAGAAATTATTTCATATTTTTTAACTTTTTAATAATCTTTTATATTCATTTATTATATAATTTTTACTTATTTTTAGTTAGTATTACTTACTAATTTTTAGATTTCATAATCATTCCATGTTTCTTTTGGTATAATGGTGTTCATTGTCACTTCATGTATAAAATTTATTCAAATAAAAAATTGTAAAATAATTGGAAATATTATTTCTATAATTTTTTAGCTAGTACGAGGTTCATCCCATAGAAATTTGAGGTGTTATTTATAATTGTAAAACCTCAATCATGTTTGTTTCAGTAACTTTTATCGTAAAAAATGTGGTTTCTTAATATTGAGTTTAAATATTACTATTACCATTACAGAAATAATAACATGTTCAAATATTAATATCATGTCTTACTATAAATTATGTTTCCATAACTATCCATAATAAAAATCCATAGCATCATTTATATAGGGTGTTACACCGAACAAAACAAGAACATGTTAGAATTAACGGGAAAAGTACGATTTTGGAATGATTTTATTATAGTATCACCATTAAAAAATTATGAGAAAATAAAAAAAATTATTATTATTGTATAATATTACCAGTATTTAAGAATTTTTAATTATTCAGGATATAATGATTATAACACTGTTCGTGTAGGTGGTAAAACTGAAACTAATACGAGCGTGTTATAATGACTGAATGAATATGATCAAGAAATTTAATAATGGTAATATTAATTATCTAGAAGTTTAATGATTTAAAAAATATAATATTTTTATAAATAATATTTAATAATTTGTGGAATAATAATAAATTAAATAATGGTAAGACAGGAGAAAAATACATACATAGAAGAATTTGATCTTCTCTTAGAAAGATTCTTTATTTAGAATGAATTTCGATAATATATAGTGATAAGAAGGAAAAAATGTAGGAAATGATTATTTAGGAAGTAAATGTGGTAGGGTATAGGTGTGAATTTTAATTTTTAGAAAGTATTTGAAGGGGTATTGAAAGACTCCTTTTATAAGTGAGGGGAGTGACACTCTTGTAAATACTTATAACTTTTAAATAATATAAATCAATTTTCAAGATAAAGAAACACCAAATAAGAAAATTTTAGAAGATAAGAATAGGGAGGGTATAAATCAACTCAACTAATAAATGTTTGGAATGCTTTAGTGATAATTAGAGCCTTATCTCTTAGGTTAACCCCTTTAACCCTTACCATAGTGAAAAACTATTACAATGGTAATTTATTTATATACCCAAAAATTAATTTAACTTTACTACCTAATATTAATTATAATAATTAAAAATATAAAATCCATTTTATATAATTTAATTTAAAGAATATTTAAAAATTAATTTTAATACAAGTATGTAAAAAGAAACAAAAATTAGTTTTTTGAGATAATTATTTTTATAAATAAAAATAATTCTATAAAAAATCATGTATAGATTTTATTATCATGAAACTTATTGATTTATGAATAAATAAATGATATTTATGTGACCTAAAAACCAATTCAAACCTTAAAACCAATTCAAAATTCAATGTAGTCCTATAATTACTTTATTAAAGATAAGAATAAAAAATAGTTCTTTTGTAAGAATAAAAATCCACTTATTTTCTAAAGTGTTAAAGATTGATTTATAAATAAAAAATAATATTTTTATATAATTTATTTGACTCGTTTAAATACATATTTATTTAATAAAAAGTTTTTATAAATTTTTAATTCATTATCATTATGGTGTTTTAATGGTGATGGTATTGATAAAACTGTATATTCACTATTCACCTAAGAATTTTTTTTAGAAAATCCTAAAAAATTCTCCCATAACTAATTCTGATATGATAAATTTAAAAATTAAGTCCAATTTATCAAATTAAAATTCTAAATTTGATAAAAATTAATTTTGTAACATCTCGTTATTATTTTTAGGTATTTCTAAACCCCACTTTGGATCATGTTTTTGTTGGGTTTTATTCAGGGGTGCCTTGAGTGAAATTTTAAAAAAATTGAAGGGCTTTTGGTATGTTTATTCATGACACATGATTTTCCCAAATAGTGCACCCTGCTAGTGAAAATTGTGCAAACCAAGGAAGTGCAGGTTTGTACGGTAAGTGTTCAATTTGAAAAACCTTTCACCCACCAAGGAGAGACTATGAAACCCTACAGCAGGGGATGCATGGTTATAGAACACAGTTTTTCTAACCATACAAACCTACCAAGCTAACCATGAAAATGATATTTTTTAATCCCAAAATTAATTTTTAAAATCCCAAAACCCTCTTTTTTGGTGCTTAAGGAGACAATATGACCCTATTGCATTTTCTTCTTTCTTAGAGGCTCCCAAGAGGTGATTTGTGACCATCTAAACCCCTCTAGAAGTGAATCAGATCTAGGTGAATGATGTTCAATCTCTTCCTGGTAAGTTTCCTCTTCTCGTTATCTCTCTCCCACTCTCTGCTCTCTCCTCCCTAGGGTTTTATAGATCATTGTGTTGTTGGAGGATTTAATACCTATTGTTTTAGATATTGAATCTAGCTTTGATTCTTAGATCTTCATTACCTAAGTTCCTCATTGGAGTTTTCTGATTAGTGATTTTTGTTTTTGATCCCATGATCCTGAGGCTGGTGGTTCCGTTATGATGGCCAATTTTGATTAACCCTAAATTTTTGGATTTGAATTAAATTGGTTGATTTAAATTTAGTTGCTTTAAATTGTTTTATTTAAAAAAATTCAGGTTAATTATGGATATGGATTTTATTTGGCATGAAATTAGGAAAAACTCCAATTCTAATGAATTAGATTATCTTTGTGAAATTGATGGAAATTTTTGAGATTTAAATTATTGTACTTAAATTATGAAATTTATTGGATGAAATTGATTTCAAATCTTAGATTAAAATTGTTTTTATAGAAATCCAATGGTTTTATCTTGGAAGAAATATTTTTAATTAAAAAACCATGTATTGGTTTTTAAAGGGAAATTAGGATATTTGAAATGGAAGAATGTGATAAATTATATTTTAAATAGTTTTAAAATAAATTACCCATAACTAATTGTAATTAGACAACATGAAAGCCGAGGTGGTTAGTGATTTACTCTTAAAAACACTCTATTTATTATTTAAAACACTAAAAATACATAAATGTGTCAGGTCACATTCTTGATGGGATGGTTGTGGGTTCTCTTTGACGAGTGTCAGAGAGATGTGTGTACACTATTACCATAATAACTATTTTAGTATAAGGGAGTCCTGTAGACTTGAACTATTGTACCTATTAGAAGATGACCATGTTGCTCGTTATTTATATTTGAAATATATGCCTTTGTTTGTAAACTATTTTACACATGCCTTCTTAATTTATATAAATTGTTTTATATAAAATGTTTATTAATACATTTGTTTAACGTATTTTCATAATCCTAAATGTAAAAATGAATTTATTAAATATGATTTTAAAATTACATGGATATTTATTAAAAATTTAAAATTTTATTTGGTTAATTAAATTTGACATCTTTTTATTGAATCCTTGGTGAGACCCTATAGAGATTTTATCTCACATCCTACTTGTGGCTTCAGGTGTCTATAGATTATCTTATTCCACGTTCGATCAAGGGTAAGGCACCACTTGTAAGTGATAGTATCCATTAATCCTTTGGCTTGTAGAGTTTTTTCTATTGGGACTTGGGTTGTTATCCTATTTTTATCATTAATTCGGGTTTCTATTTGGGTTTTTATACAAGTTTGAATTATGGTATAGTTCTACTTGTGGACTATTTCATATATGCATACTGACTTGTTTATATTGATTCTGTTGTGTTTATAGAAAATTCATTCCCACTTCCATCTTGAATGATTCCATGTGCTACTCATCAACCCATGGGGATCGAGAATGTCACTCGGTCTATGTTAGGACTAGCATAGTTATTAGGGTACTAGCATATTTAGGCTAGTTCATGATAAGGTGGTATCAAAGGTGTAAGTTATGAATGTTTTCTTAATTTTGTTATGTAGTTGTGTATTCTTTTTAGGACTTGGGAGGTAGTTTTGATTGAGAGCCTATCCATTTCTCTGTGTAATGAGACTTAAGTCACTAGGGGTGGTTTGGGAAAGAATTCTTAAAGATTAGTTCTAGTATTTTATCTATTTTTTATTTGGATAGGATGAAATCCAAATATGGTGTATCTATTTGTTGGGATTAATTTCCCTTGTTTCTCTATTTGAGTGTTAATCTAATGTCTTCAATGTTTTTTACTGATGTTGCGTAGCATGATGCCTCCAAAAAGACATGTAAATCGGATCCCAGAGGATGTTGTTGATGAACCTTAGTGATCAAATCCTCTCATGGACCCGAGTCTGGTTGAGGTGATCATGCATACTGTAAAAGATCTAGGATAGGCACTACCACCAGTTCTTGTTCAAGAACTTTATGTGAAACCTTAGAGTTATGTTTTCCAAAATCATGATTATGAGTTCTTTTTCCGTAAATAATGAGAATTCAAAGGCTCTAATGATCATTTGGAGGATGAGGATTGGTTAAGAAGGATTGATCATTTTTTGAGTTTTTAGAGACTTAGAGACACCTGATGAAATCAATGTGAAGTGATCCACATTCATGCTATATGAACCTAGAAGGAGATAGTGTGATATGATAGTGATGATGATGAATCATGAGGTATTATAGTGGAAAGAATTCAAATATCTTTGTATTGACTAGTTTTATACAAATTCAATGGTGTTGGCCAAGGGTATTGAGTTTTTCAAACTTGAGAAGGTAGATAAGACTATGACAGAATATGAAAAATATTTTACTAATATAGTACATTTTACACCTCCTATTTTATCAAATGAGAAGATGAAGAGTCGACGGTTTGAGATGGGAGTTCTATCTAATATTATTTCTTAGGTTTTATTTCTGAATTTTCCTTCTTATGTTTAATTGATGGATAAAGCTTTGATGGTTGAAATGGACTTGGATAGAAAGTCAGAGTTGATGGGAGTTCCTTTTTATCCTAGTTGAAGTAAAGAAAATTACTCTACATGGAAGAGGAATCAGTATTATTATCATGATGGTTATAGATAGTTGGGTTTTTCTAAACTTCCTGTAGTTCTTGGAAGGGGCCCCTTGATTTACTACTGGTGTGGAAATACAGGGCACTCAAAGAGGGTTTTCACTAAGCCCCAAAAATATGTGGCTCCTACGAATGCTCAGTAAACTTTTATAAGTTTTTTCATGTCTATTCCACTCCTCATAATTACATGGGATCATATTATCCTATTAAAAGAGTGTTTCAATTAGATACTTCATGAATAAAGTGGTTTCAGCCACTAGCATCTATAATAATGCTTCTTCACATAGTGGAAGAGTATCTAAAGGAAGTAGATATATGTATAGTTATTATGATAGGTTCCATCACTACAGCTTCATAATTAGTGACTACTCATCTGATACTGATGCATCTCATTCATTTATATCATCCCATATTATCAATTTTCTAGTTATTCATATGTTGATTTTATCTTATGTGATGGATATTACTACACCCCTTGGGAAAAAAAGAGAACATGGTCTCCATAGTCCCTCTTGTGACTTCTCTTTATCATATATTGAGATTTCTTTGGATTTTTTAGTTCTTGACATGAAACCTATTGACATATTATTTGGAAAAGGTTGTCTCACTTCTAATAAAGCTCAGATTGATTGTTATCTTTGACCGGTCTCCTTTACTTCACCTGATGGGGATTTTAATATCTTTCAGGGATAATAGGACCAGAAGTTGAGTAGAGTTGGGCCTTCTTATCTAGATTTGGGAAAAGTGATATATGTGTTTTCTTTTGATCTAGAGCGAGAATCTTTGAGTAGTGATCTCCCTCTAGTTTTCATCAACTTTCCAGATGTGTTTCCTTATAAATTATCTAGTTTCCACTGGTATGAGAGTTAGAGTTATATATAGATTTAGTGCTTTATACTCAACTAGCATTTACCTATTCTTATCACATTGATCTACATCAAATGAAAGAGATGAAGTATCAGTTTGATGATATTTTAGTGAAAATCTGAACATGATCAATTGTTTCACCTTGAGTGGTGCATGTTCTATTTTCTTAGAAAGCTGATAGTTCACTTTGTATTTGTGTTGATTAACAAAAACTAAATCGTGTTCTGGTAAATAAAAAGTACTCATTTCCATAGAATTAGTATTTATTTAATTATTTGAAATGGGTGAATTTGTTCTCAAAGATTGAACTTTGATCTGGTTACCATCAGTTGAGGATAAAAGAATCTAAAATTTAGAAAATTGCCTTTTGGATCAAGTATAACCATTATGAGTACATTTTCATTCCTTTTTGTCTAAAAAATTCTTCTATAGTCTTTATGAATTTGATGAAAAATATTTTCCATGAGTTCCTTGATACCTTCATAGTAGTCATTTTGGATGACGTCCTTGTTTACTCTAAGACTGAGGAGGATCATGTATGTCATCTGAGGGAAGTTATGAAATTATTGAGAAATCACTGATTTTATTCTAAGTTATCAAAATATGTTTTCTGGATTTGGGAAGTGAATTTCTTGGGACACATGGTGTCAGAATGTGTTATATCAGTTGATCCTAAAAAGGTGAAAGCTATTATAAAATGAGATTAATCGTGAAATGTATTAGAGATTCAGAGATTCTTGGGTTTAGTTGGGTATTATCGGCAGTTCGTTATAAGTTTAGGCTATATTTTTATGTAATGTGATCATGTCATTTATTACGACCCTCATCATCCTTGGCCACACGAGAATATTTATCCAATCCACGATCTTGAACATTTAGCTATGATGCACTTTCTTAAGATTTGGAAGCGATAACTTTTTGGAGAAAGGTTTACCATGTTTTCTAACCATAAGAGAATGAGTAATATATTCTCTCAAAAATATTTGAATCTCTAGAAGATTTGTTAGGTAGAATACCTAAAATATTTTGAATTTTACATCACCTATACCCGATGAAAGGGAATTTCATCATACATAACTTGATTAAGAAACTTCTGACCTAGACCATGAAAGAATAATCAGAAGAGTGGAACTTGATGAATATTTTTTCATAGTTGTATATTGGAGTTCAGGAATCAAGGGATGAGTTTTCATTGGATAGTGTTCAGTTGACATTCGCTCTTCTTGAAATGATTCTTTAGGAATAGTAGCTTGATGATGATTTCTATAGGATTAGATATTCTCTTTATGGAGGGGAGACCGTACCAGACTAGACATTCTCCGCTAAGGACATTCTATGTTATCATAATCTCTTTGTTGTTCCATTAGTGGTAAGGAAATTTGTGGTTTTGGATTTCCATTATTCTTATTGGGTTATGCACCTTGGAACCATGAATATGTTATATGACATGCGATGATGATTCTGGTGGCTAAGTATGAGATGGGGTGTTGCAGATTTTGTCTCTCATTATTACACATTCTAGCAGGTCAAGTTCGAATACCAAAACCTTTAGCTTTTCTTCAGACACTTCAAATTCCAACTTGAAAGTGGGATGAGATATCTATGGTCTTTATGGTTAGGTTTCCACATACCCATAGAATGAAAAATGCAATATAGGTTGTGATTGATAACCTGACCAAATCATCTCACTTTATACCCATTCATGAAAAAATCAAAGTTGAGGAATTGGTAAATATCAATGTGAAAGAGATTTTTCAGTTAAAGAGAGTTTTATCTGATATAATGACTAAAAGAGATCCCTAGTTTAATTTTTTTCTTTTGGAGAGGCCTTTAGGAGGCACTGGGATCTCATTTCCATTTGAGCACGACATATCATCTATAGTCGGGTAGAAAAACATAAATATCTATAATGGTTTTTGAGAATATTCTCCATGCTGGTGTTCTGGAATTTAGTGGGGCTTAGGATGACCATTTGGGTCTGATTGAGTTTAATTATAACAATAGTTACCAGTCTACAATCAGAAGGACTCCTTTTGATGCCTTTTATAATCGGCCTTCTAAATATCCATTTTATTTGTCAGATGTTGGTGAAAGTTACTTGGTTGGAAGGAGTTTGGTCTGATAGACTTATGTGGATCTATTTTTATATAGTTTTGCCACATATTTTTACTTAATTTTTAATGATTTAATTAATAATTTAAGCACTTTATACTAAATAATTTTACTTTTGTATTTTTATAACTAATTTTATTATTTAATCAATTTTTATAATCAATTATGTATTTTTAGTCTTTAAAATAATTAATTTAATTTTACTTTGCTTTTCTAGTTTAATTAGTTGATAATTAGTCTTGTTAATTTTTAATTCGCTTACCTTTTAATAATTTGACTTTAATAACAAATAATCATGTAATATCCTTATTTGTGTATTGATTAGCGTAGTATTTATTTTAATATTTTATTCATTAATTTAGCTTTATCAAAATAAAATTACATTTTTAAATACTATGATTAACCATCCTACTAATTAATTAGGTAAAGAGTTTTAGTTTTAATTAAATAAAATAGTTCACTTTTAACTTCAAGTATTCACTCAGTTAATTAATTAATTGATATAAAGTTTTAAAACATTAATTATTTAATCCTAAGTATACAGTTAGATTATTTATTCATTCACTCTTGTTTTTAGTCTTTTGGTGAGATAGACAAGATCATCAGTGACTTATTTAGGTCACTGATGCGATCCTTTTCCACTCATTATATACCCTTTATTATATTTTCTAATTTAAGTATTTTATCGATTTAGTTTATCAAAAATCCAGTTCTTAATTTAAGTGTTATCGATTAATAATTTTAGTTGTGACTTTAATGTCTAATAATAATCTTGTTTTAAACTTATGGTGTTTAGATTTTGTTTAATTTATTCCTTTTAATCTTTTTATTTAGATAACTTAAGTTTTAATTTTAAGTTCAATTTTTGTTAAGAAGACCATCAGTTCTTTATTTTTGTTCCACCGGTAACCTTTTAATTTATCTGCATTGTTGAACTTTTGTCACCGGTGACCCTTTTTAATTTCAAGTATCAGTAGCCTTTCATTCTATCAGTAACTTATAACTGCATCAGTGCCCTTTTTATTTTCTCTCTACTGGTGACCTTTTTTATACTAACAGTGACCCTCTAATTTAGAGCTGTTAGTGATCTTTATATTTTAACTATCGGTGACCCTTTTAACTATTAGTGACCCTATTCACTCCCATGAACCTCACCGTTAGGCGTCTTCAACCGATCTGTTCCCCTGTTTTATCTCTTGTACCTTACCATTAGCCACCATTTCTCATCCTTCTACATAACCAGTGAACAAGCCGACAATTATAAAGACTGATTGAAGATTCACCACACCTGAGGAAAATCTTGAATTCGACCAAAGTTGTGAAGAAGCAAATAGAAGAAATAAATTGAAGCCAACACCAAATTTTGAAGAAGCTCATTCCTAACCCTGTACACAAAACGAACAAAAACACAATAACTAGAAAATCTAGAAAAGATAATCTGTTGTTTTCCAAAATAGGTTCTATAAGAGAATTCAGGGTCAATAGAGTCCCTCGAAGGAGAAAGTTTTACCACTCACCACTAGAGAGGGGAGAGAATAGCTTTGAGTGTCACAGCGTGATGTAGGTCGATGTTCTAAAGCCATTACACCAAATGTCTGAAGATGTGCTGGAAGACGTGATCTAAGACGTCGTGCCTGAGGAGGAGCTGAAGCTAATGTTGTTGGGAGGAAGAAGGATCAGCTGATGTGGCTAGATCTTGGTGCAGAAACCCCTCCTCCCCTGTAGCGCCGAAATGAGGCAGAGAAGATAAAGCTTTTAAAAAATTTATAAATAAATTAAAAGTACACTTTAATTAAAACATAATTTAAAATAATAATAGTAATAATAATAACGTAACTTAAATAATAAATAATTATAGTTATGAATAAATAATAAATATAAAATAATAAAAAAGAATTAATAAAAAAACTTAAATTAAACTAAATTAATAATTACTTCTAAATTAAATTAAAATAAACAAACTATCATTTTGATGTTACATATTAAATATTTAAAATTATTTAATAGTAAATTTATCAATAAAATTATTACAAATAATAAATTAGAATAAACTTTACTAATTAACATAAATTAGTAAATAATTTAATTTATAAATAATAATAAACATTTACATTAACATTAATAAATTTAATTAATAAAAATCAATCACTTTGTAAATAAATATTTTAAAACTTTTAATAAACTAATGAATTTAAATATTAATTTATTTCCTTCTCGATCTTCATTGTTCTGTGTGTTTTTCTCTTGTAGGTTCATTCAAAGGACTTAAACACACCCATATTCATCTAAATAACTCAGCAGGAGTTAGTTACAAGGTCAAAACTAGCGCGATGTGCTAGTCGCGAAAAAACACACGTGTGGAGTGAAAAAGGAAAAAGACAAATTCAAGTTGGTGAAGAGTGGTAGTGACGAGAAGAAGATGAAAATGGGATTAAAATAAGAGTAGCAGCAGAATTTTTTTGGAGGGGAATCTCATTCGGACTCCCGCAAACACACCAGATTTGAGAGCGGATGCCCAGAAGCAGCACTAGATATGAGAAGCAGGCCAAGGAGCCCAAGAACAAAGCATTATTTGGGGATTTCTTATTCCCTATGTCCTTAATTTTTTGTAATCTATCCTTGGATAGTTTTTCACTTCTTTAATCAAAATGATCATAGGTTAATATTGTCTCAGCTTGGGAAGTTAATTCTGTTGGTTTATCTTTAAAACATCTTAAATTACTTTACATTTTACAGAATCATAATCAATCGGCAAGATTGAATTATGATTATCTATTAAGTTGATTCACCTCTCAATTGTTTTCAAAATTAAAAATTCAATATCAACTGGCGTGACTATTTTTGAATGCATCTATTAGAACATTAATGTCATTAACTTTGGAAATTTATGGCGATTTTATTTCCAAATATAAAATTTTTCAAACTTATTAGTAGTTTGGTTAAGTTTTCGTGTGGCAAACTCGAAGACTTAATCTTCTGCCTGTTGGATTTCTTGGCGTTGTGGATTCATCAGCATGTTTTTGAGGAGTGATTCAATAAAAGTTATGAATAATTTAACTATTTTAACCAATATATTAGATTTTCAGAGTGATTTTTTTTCATTTGAGATCCTTTGCCTTGCTTCTTAATACTAGTATACTGTAGTTCTCTAGTTTTTCAGAACATAGTGTAAATTTCTGTTTCTTTTCAAAAAATCTTGTTTCTTCATCCTATTTCCATTTCAACATTTTAAAAAAGAATAAAAATTAAAAAGATATTCACTCCCTCCACTGATGAAAAAAATGGAGTATATTTTGTTTAAAACCTTAGAAAACTCACCTTCCTTCCCTTGGGTTCGACCCTACACTATTGTGCTAGTGTATGAGTTATAAATGATATTTTGAGGGTCCTGACAACCTCCGTTCACATCATAGACGATAGTAAAAATTTAGTTGATTCATCAGATAATATTTATGGCATAGAGATGGTATAAGTCTTATGTTGATCATCACCATATACCGTTGAGATTTTTAGTTGATGATAAAGTGTTTTTGAAATTTTCACCCAGTTTGGGTCATCGATGGCATGGGAGGAAAGGGAAAATTTATCCTCATTTGGTGGAACCTTTTGAGGTTTTTGAAAAGGTGGGAAAGTGGATTACTGTTTATCACTTCCACTGCAGCTTACGTTGATACATAACATGTTTCTTGTATCTCATCTATGGAAGTATCTTTATGATCCATATCAGGTTTTGATCTGAAGTGATCTCGATGTCGAGCTTGATTTATTCATGAATAACAATCTAGTTAAGATAGTTGATTTTGAAACCAAAGTACTTCATGGGAGGATGATACATTTGGTTCAAGTGTTATAGAAGCACGGTTCTGATACTCATGAGATGTGGGATATGGGGAACTAATGATAGAGCATTGTCCTCATCTTTTTGACATGGAACATTCTTAATTGGATTTCTAGGGACATAAAGTTTCTATAGTGGGGTGGTTGTAACATCGTTTTAATGTTTTTTGGTTTAACTAAACCTCTATTGTGTTCGTGCTTTAGTTGGATTTTTTTATGGGTACTTTGGGTAAAATTTTAATTTTTTTTAATGTTTTTTGGCCTGTGTATGGTTGAAATACAGTTTTCCCAAACCATGCATCCTGCTAGTGAAAACTATGCAAAACGAGGTAGTACAGGTTTGCATGGTTGGTGCATAGTTTGAAAAATAGTGTGTCTGCCAAGGAAAACCATGAAACCCTACAGCAATGGGTGCGGAGTTTGTTTAACCATACAGACTTACCCTACTAAATGTTCATATAGGATTTTTTAATCCAAAATTATTTTTTAAAATCCAAAAACCGTTTTTTAGGTGCTTGATGGGATAGTACAACCCTATTGAATTTTATTCTTCTTTGGAGGCTCCCAAGAGGTTATTTTGGTCCTTATAAACCCCTCCTTAAGTTAATCAAATATAGGAGAATGATGTTCGACCTCTTCCTAGTAAGTTTTTACTTCTTATTTTATTTCTCCTGCTCTCTCCTCTCTCCTCCCTAGTGTTTTATAGATCTTAATTTGTTGGAGCATCTAATCTCAATTTTTTAGGATCTTGAATCTATGTTTGATTCTTAGATATTAATTTCTGGCATTCTTTAGTGGAATTTCATTCTTAAGGATTTGTGTTTTGAGATCCTGTGATCCCAGAGTAGGTGGTTCCATTATGATGGATAATTTTGATTAACCCTAAATTTATTAATTTAAATTCAATTGATTTATTCCAATATAATTTATTTCAATTGGTTTATTTAAAAACCCAAATCCTATAAATTGGGGATTTGGATTTTATTTATCATGAAATTGGAACCCCCCCCCCCTCTAATTCTAATGAATTATGGTGTGTTTGTGAAATTTCTAGAATATTTTGAGATTTAAATTATTGAATTTAGATTGTTAAATTAATTTTCTGAAATTTATTTTGAATTTGTATTTGAGAAAAATGTATTAAAATGGTTTTGATAGAAACCCACTGGTTCGATCTTGGAAAAGGTCATTTATTTGATTAAAAACCCATGTATTGGTTTTTAAAGGTAAATTGGCTTGTTTGAAATGGAAGAATGGGATGAATTGTATTTTAAATAGTTTTAAAATAAATTTTCCATCATTGATTATTATTATATCACATGAAATCTTAGGTCGTTACTAAGTTATTTGGGACAACACTCTATTGATGATTTACAAAACTAACAATAAATAAATAAATAATGTCAAATATCCAATGGGATGGTGATGAGTCCTCTTTGAAAAGTGTAAAAGATACATGTGTACACATATTTCCATTATAAATATTTAAGTGAGGGGGAGTACCATATCCTAGAACTATCAAACCTATTGGAATATGACCATGTTTCTCAATATATATATTTGAAATATATTCCTTTTTTGTAAACTATTTTACACATGCCTTCTGAATTTATATAAACTATTTTATATAAAATGATTATTAATAAGTTTTTTAAAGTATTTCCATCATCTTAAATGTAAATCATGATTTTTTTTAAAATATGATTTTTAAATTCCATGCTTTTTTATTAAAAAATTTATGGTTTATTTGGTTAATTAAATGTGGGATCTTATTTTGGAATCCTTGTTGAGACCCTACTGAGATTTTAGCTCACACCCTACATCTGCCTTCAAGTGAGTATAGATTATCTTATTCTAGGTTTGACCAAGGGAAAGGTGTCACTTGGAGGTGGTATTAGCTATTGATTCTTATGCTTGTATAGTTGTGTCTATTGGTACTTAGATTGTTATCCTATTTTTCTTGTAGTTATGTTTTCTATTTGTGTTTTCATACCTATTTGAATTCTGTTAAATTTTTCCTGATGGAGTTTTTCTTGTATGCATATTGGATTTTTTTATCATGCTATCATTTTTATTGGAAAATTACTTACCACTTCATATTTTATGAAATTAGGTTCTATTCAAATACACATGGGGATCAGGAACACCCTTCACGCTATGTCAGGACCGACCTGATTATTAGGGTACCAGGGTATCTGGGCTGGTTCATGACAAATTTTATTATAATAACACATAATGTGGAGTGTCAATTTCCAAAAGAATATTTTTATTCATAAAATTAATAAATACTTAAAAGTGAAAATCAAAAAAATATTTCATTAATAATTACATGTTTATATCATCCAAAATATTATTTAAAAACCCCCTTAATACCAATGTATAAGATATAAGGGTAACATAACCAGTGGTGGTAGGGAAAATGGTGGTTAAACTAGAATGGATTTTATAATAATGTATAGAAGCTTGGACTTCACCAGTAAACAATTTTTATCAAGTCATTATTGTTGATGTACTGCATGGTCTAGGTCTGAGAAAACCCTAGTAATGATACCCCTTTTCCAAGACTGAAAAAATGATATTTATATAAGGAATAATTTTACTAATTGATTCCATTAATTATACTTTCTATATTAATTTTATATTTTTTATCACTATTTATACCTGCCAATTCAATGATTATGTTTTAAAAGTCATATTTAATAATTTTATTTTATTTATATACTGCAGTTCATTTTAGATTGGTGTTGTGTATTAAATAATCTATTAAACAAAATATTTATTTAAGGAGAAATATTTAATAAAATCATGGGTCGTTACATTTTCCCCCTTAAACTTATTTTCAACCTCAAAATTACATTTCATGGATGTAACATCCCAGTTCCGGGTGCCACTCAATGGGTTCCTCGAACCTGGTTTGCCGCGTGACCTCAAGCGCATTTCCCTAAATGCCAAAGGCTACTGACTAGCAGTGAGGGCCCAGGTCTAATAGTGGGGAAACTATGCCCTCATTTGTCAAAGTGTAGCTCAGTGGAATACAAAATAAAACATACAACGATAGCAGAAGCAGTAAACCATACACAACTGAAATAAACAACAGCAGTGGATATAACCAATAGTATATAGAAAATGATGCAACATGTCTCAAGTTCTAAGAAAATAGCCAAAACTTGTTATACATCAGTATAGTACAGCAAAAAGCAGAGTACAGTAAAACAAAGCAAACAGCTGGCAGCGGCATCGCGAACCTAGGCTCAGTCCCATGCTCTCCTACTCCACAGCAACAGTCAAGTACCTGTATAGGGACTCTTTCCCCTATCCACACCTGTAGCGATGCAATCTGTTTGGGCCGAAAAGAGTGACCCAAACAGGGTGTGAGAAATATATCTTAGTAGGCACCCACCAAAGGCTCGTGCCCAACTGCATGTAAGAATGCAACAATAGTATGCAATGGTAAAATGAAATAAAGTAAGCAGTACTAAAAAGTAACTAACTTAACAGTAAAATTTAGATTTAATTATTCATTTAATTCATTAAATATTTGAAATCACCACAGTGCATTTCTAAGTAAATAGTCCACATCCTCAGACAAGAAAAATCATACCCTCAAGTAAACATAATCCAACCCGTAGGTATAGACCTCAGGCATAACAGAAGTTGCCCTCAGGCGTAGGAATTGTCGCCCTCAGGCACAGAATTCAAGCCCTTACGCACAAAAGGTTTTCCTCAGGCGAAATAGTAAGTTTCCCTCAGGCTAATACAGTCAAGCCCTCAGGCTAATACAGTGTAGTGCCCACAGGCTAATCACAACAACTCCCTCAGACTAAATAGGTAATCGGGCCATTCCCAACATGTAAACAAGCAGTAAACAAGAAATTCCTCTCAAGTAAATTCTACAATTACTACTTTAAAGGCATACCCTTAGGTATCCTGGCCAACTTTCAAAATAGTGGAACACACCCCCGGGGTGGTTCTGGATCCAATCAACGATCCCAACCAACATTTTAATATCATATTTAATTCACCTATTCAATTATAGGTGTTTAATATAGCAACAACCTCAACCACACGACACCCCAACATGGGTTCGTAGTACTAAAATGCACAAAACACATGGTAGTTGGAAAAACTAACACCAAGAGACCTACCTTATACGCCAATGAGAGGTACACACGAACACCGATTCCAGAAATGCCCAAGAACAGCGTAGATATGAGGTAAGAAAACTTTCATTCAACCACAAATAAATCCTGTTAGGGAAAGAATTGTTAAGCAACATGCTAGGAGAAGAGAGGGCTTACCTGCGCGGTTCCAACGTGATCGACGGAAGCGAGATCAGATTCTCGGTGCTCAATCGGTTGATCCACGAAGATCCGGCCTTCCTCCTGAGCTCCTTCCTCTGCTTCTAAGCCAATCCTATGAATAGGGTTGGCTACTGCCCGTTTTAAGTGAAAAAAACAAAACACACAGCATGTACTTCTAAGTACACTGCGTGTAATCCCTTCAATTAACTGTTCCTCTGGCGGCACCACCACACTGTTCATCCGTCGACATGAGTACATGGCATGTACTCTTGAGTACATGGCGTGTACTACTACCCAGCTGGCGGATGCTCCACCGCCTTACTGTTTTGGCCTGTCGACTGACTACACGGCGTGTAAGGGACCACTAAACGGTGTGTAGTCGGTTCCTACACCCTTCGTCACTGACATGGATACGCGCCCCATGTACTCATCCCCACATGGCCAAAAGTACACGATGTGTGGAAAAAGTACATGGCATGTAGTTCCAAAAAATTAGGATTTTTCCTCATTTTCCATATTTTCTCAAAAACACTTAAGGAAATGATAAATGAAGAAGCTTGTACCTCAATGATAATAACCGGGTTCTTACAATGGATAAAAATACTTGAGGGTACTTTTTTCTTATTACATCCAATGGTTTGCCTGTCGATTTCTAAAATATGTGATTATACCATAAAACTTTAACTAGATGAGTGTTATTGTTTTGCAACATCATATCTCATTAATCTATAATATCAAATTTTTGTTCCTCATATGAAGGATCGTGTTACAACTATATAACTTTATATTTTGGTAAATGTGATGGTTCTGATATATACTTCCCTGAAACTGATATATGGAACAATTAATGCGATTGTAAGAGGTGTAAAGGAAGTTACAGGTGATGTGATATAGCCCCAAAATGACCAAGGATCGTGAAGGGAAAGATATACCTATGGATCAGTTTCCCTTTCTTCCAAACTTCAAAACCCAATTCTGAGTACATATCTAGAGAAACACCTTATCACTAACCTTAGACTCTATATCTCAGGAATTATTATATTCATAATTATTTTTTCAAATTAGTGCCAATTTCATATGAAACTGAATTGTTTGAACCTTGACCATCATTTCTTGGGCAAGGTCAGGCTCTATCTGGTTTCTCTCTCTAACATTATCCAAATGTGTTGGATTTCTGCACATCTTCATATATAGAGCCTCATATGGTGTCATTTGAATGCTATAATGTAACCTATTTCTATATAAAAACTCTACTGGGAATATTTTTTATCCAAATATCCTTAAAAATCCATTGAATAGAATATTAGTACATACTCAAGAGTTTGAATGGTCCTTTTAGACTAGAAATTTGCCTGAGTAATACTATTAAATACTTCTCCAAAATATCAAGGTAAACATAGAATATTTATCAGATACATTGGAGACCGGTACTCCATACAGTCATACCAATTCCCTTAGTTATATCTTAGTAATTTGGTAAAGTGATAAATATTATTTTATGGAAATAAAATGTGCTTACTTCATATGGTGGTCGACTAAAACAAAATTTGAATTATTCCCTTAGATGTCCTAGGAAATCTTATGATAAAATACATGGTGATGTTTTCCCATTTCTATACTAGTATAGGTCTTGGTTTCCTCATCCCCTTATAAGTTTTTTCATTTAGTTTTAAATTACTGACAGATCAATCATTATGACACATGTTCTACAATATACCTATTTATGTTATGTAATTAGAAGTTTTTATTTAGATATTTATACATATTCATACCTCCTAAATGAATAGAGAAGGATGATATATATGTATCATCCAAAATTTACTTATTTAGTTATAGATTTTATGGAACACACACCTAGGTTCCAAGCCTCATAACTTTATCTTTACAAAAGTTAAATTCTGAAATATTTACTACATTTTTCTATATCTATAAATCATATTTTCAAACCTCTTTGAACTTCATGTAAATGAATGGTTGAGAATCTATTTTGAAAATAAAGAATTTATCCCCTAACCTTATGAATTCAAGATACATCCTTTAAAAATACATGAGTATAGGTCTATTTCAACCATCGTCATGGATATGGTATCATGATATTTTATTATTTGAGTATTGAATGCCATTTTTTCTTTATTAAGTGGTAATATATTGAGAATATATAGTCTTTGATCAATTCAAACTAACTCCATTGGAAAAAAATCACTCTTTCTATGTGAATATATATCTCAGTATCTAATAATAAGTATATGTATCATAATTTTCACCGTATTGATAATGCCTCAAAATTTTTAATATAAAGATCACCACCACTATCTATAAATCATGTGTCAAGTAATCTTGTTCATGATTTTTTAATTGCCATGAGGCATAATATATTTCCTTATCATTATATTTGAGGATGCATACCAAACCCTTTAATGAATCATCACTATATATTGAAAACGCTTCCCCATTGAAGGGTAAGGTAAGAATAGGTGTGATGATAATTCTCTTTTTAATCTCCTTATATATTTCCTCACATTCCTTCATTTAGAAGAACTATACTCCTTTATAGGTTAAATTGATAGAGGATTGGAATATCAGGATAAATTACCCACATATAATCAGTTGTATCTAACTAATCTAATAGGAATTCATATTTCTATCATATTGGTTAGTCTTGACCATTCATCAATCACTTCTATCTTCAATGGATCTATAGATATACCCTATCTTGTGATTACATGACCCAAGAAGGATACTTTTATATCCAAAATTCATTCTTTCTGAATTTGGAATATGATTTATCATTTCATATGGTATTTAGTAAATCCTCTAAATTATCTTCATGTTCTTCCATTATCTTAGAATATAGGATAATATCATCAATAAATACTACCATAGATTTTTCAAGGTAATCTCTAAATATTCAATTAATCAAACTCATGAAAATTTTAGTGCAATTATTAATTCTAAATGGAATCACTATGAATTTATAGTGTCCATATCTTATGTGGAAGTTTTTCTTTATTATATCCTCCCTTTTTACACTTAATTTATGATATACAGATTGAAGGTCAATCTTTGAGAAATATTTAGCTTCTCTAATTTGACAAAAAAACCCATCTATGTAGGGTTTAAGATTCTATTTCTTGATCAGGATTTTATTAATCTCATAATAATCAATGTAAATAGTTATTGATCGATTGTTCTTTTGATAAATAGGATTTTTGAACCCCATGGTAAATCACATGGTCATACAAATCCCTTATTCAAATCCTACATAAGTGGTTTCTTTAAATATTATAAATTAATGGGGCCAATACTATAAGGAATATTTGATATATTCATGGATATAGGTGTGAGTTTAATTCAAAACTCAACCTCAATCTTTAAGGGAATACTAGATAGTTCATTTAGAAATAAATCAGTACATTCTATTATAATAGGTATTTCATCAATTTTGACTTCCTCCATGATCAGTTAAGCTAGTATTATTTCATTCCTGGTTATCAAAACCAATATTATAGAATCTTCTTACAAATGGAGTTCATGATCATCCTTATATTGATATTTGAGAACATGATTATTTGGGATATAAAATGATATTTTTTTATCATGAAAATTGTTATACAATTTATTTAGGGAAATCCAATTGATACCCAATTTTATGGTTAATTTAACTAAGGTAATAAGAACTTGATTCATAGGAATTATCCTCCCATAAATTTTGATTTAGTTAAAGTTATATACCTTATATTTTTCATCATTCTAATAGGTTTTTCCATAGATATCTTAGTATCCCAAGTTTAAGGCGGTGAAACAAAATTCTTAGCACAATTTTATGATATGAAAGAATATGATGAATTAGAATCAAATAAGCAATTTGAAGATCTTGAGTCAAGAATGAGTGTAACTTTCATCACTTCATTATCATAATATACCTTAGTAGTAGTGATTTCATATGATCTTCTTTAGCCCGAATGTCCCAAAGGACTTCATTTTTATTTATTTTTGATAACCCCCCTTTCAAGGGATAAGGGGGAACCTTTATAAGGCCAGTAGGCTCAGAGATTACATGGACCGTAGGCTTAGGAGATTACATTACATGAAGGTCTTAGGGAATTCAA
Source organism: Viscum album (assembly GCA_963277665.1). Classification (NCBI taxonomy): domain Eukaryota; kingdom Viridiplantae; phylum Streptophyta; class Magnoliopsida; order Santalales; family Viscaceae; genus Viscum; species Viscum album. The sequence continues at coordinate 1,102,994,143 of OY728142.1, read as the reverse complement.
CCAGACTATTTACAAGGAACTACCCCTCCCCATCATCTGTATCATGATAGTAGCTCTTCACCATCACATGGTCGTCTAGATAGGCTTCCCGTGCAAGAACAGGTTCGTCCCGATGACATAGCCATACCCTCTCATTTTGAAAAATCCATTTGGCTCTCCTCTGGTAAATGCACCTACTCTGAATCCTCTTCTGGGGCTGCTCCTTTGTTTGTAGTGTGTCTGGGGCAACTTTATGCGGCCCGAAGGCCTTGAGGTGGCCTGAAGTCCTTAATGGTGGCCTAAAAGCCCTACTGACCCAAAGGCATGGGTGGCCTGAAAGCTGTAAGGACTCCAAGCCCAAACCGGTGGCCCAAGGTGAATAGTTCCAGCTGCTACAGTACCGAATAGTCCCTGCTACAGTACCTTCTATAGTACCCGCACAGTGTACATTGATGCTATAGTGCCTGCTACAGTGTACATTTCTACTACAGTACCCGCACAGTGTACAGTGCTGCTATAGTGCCTACTACAGTCCCTACTACTATACCTGATACAGTACCCAAAAATATGCCTCTACCTGGTTTTGAACCTAGGTCTTGTGGATGAACTTAAGGATACCTCACCAACTGGGATGAGGCTCATGTGCGCATATGATCTTCCTTTCTCCCTTGGTTTAGGAGGTTTCTAGTTCAAATTCTCTCCATTATCTCTTGGGTTAGGGAATTGATTTTCATACTTTCCAAAATCCTTTCATTTGAATCATTGAAGTATGGTTGTTCCATCAGTTGTGACCTTTTTATCCTCTATTGCATTTACCAACCTCTTTATCCCACTTAAATAGACATGAGCTTGATAGCCAGGCCTTTAATAATTAAAACATTCTTAATTTCCTTTAAGGTAATTACCAATGGGATTCCTTATATATTTTTTACATATAAGAAGTTCAAATTTCTTTCCACTTTGTGAACTATCATCAAAGATTACATTATACTCCAATTTCCTTTTTTTCTCTAGAATAATGATATTCCCTAGTTTTTATCTCCACCTTTAGTGAACATCAAATAATTTCTGCATAGCATCCAAAGTCTCTTATGGATAATATGTTTCGAATACTTGGTTTTATACCACTAAAAAATGGAATAGTCTTTATTTTGGAATCAATAATAAACCTAGAAGTGTAAATGATAGATGACTAGAAAAACCATAGAGTCAACTTTTTTCAATTTCAATAGTATTATTAATGAGGTTCCAACATTGGTCATCCTTGTTGTATAAATTATAGATGACTAGAAAAACCATTTCATGTTATAATAACTAGATAATAGAAAATATTTTCTCTATTTCATTATTCCAATTATCAATAATTAGTGGGTTGTAAAACCTACTAAAGGAGGGTGGATGTTGTATAATAAAGTATTCAATATTTTTTTTCCTTCCATGGAATGTTGAGGAGATAGACATAGTTTTTTTATTATTTATATCTTCAGAAAGTTGGGTGAACATTACAATGATACTTTATATCCCATATCTCATCCCATTTGGTTTCTTTTTGGGAAAATCACAACATTTTATTTTTCACCCATTTTTAACTTGGTTCCTCATACATCCATCCTCCTCCAATGGCCCAAAGGTCTTCATTTTTTATTGATTTTGATAATACACCTTTCAAGGGGTGAGGTGGAACCCTTGTAAGGACCGTAGGCATAAGTATTTCATGGCCCATAGGCCTTAGATGAATTCATTTCCCATAGGCTTAAAATATTACATACAACCCAGACTAACTACTCGGAACTTCTCCTCCCCAACATCTTCATCATGAAATTAGCTCTCCACTTTTGCATGGCTATTTTTCTAGACTTTCCCAGGAATGCACATGCTTTTCCTGATGGCAGGTGCCATACCCTCTCATTCTTACAGTTAATTTATCTTCTACTATGGTGAAAGATCCTTTCTCATCCTCCTTCTGAAGCTTGTTCCTTATAGGTTGTCTAGTTTTCATCTGCACTAAAGGTGGCCCAAAGGCCTTGAGGTGGCCTGAAGGCCTTACTGACCCAAAGGCCAGGGTAGCCCGAAGGCCTTAAAGGACTTAGAGACCAAATCGATGGCCTGAAGTCCCAAACGGGGGAAACATTATAGCTGCTATAGTGCCAAACAGTACCTATTACTATACCTACTACAGTCCTGCTACAATACTTCTGAAATATGCCTCCTCTTGGATTTGATCTCGGGTCACCTGGATTCACTTAAGGAGTCATCACCAATCGGGCTAAGGCTCATTTGCCCTCATATTTCCATCCATTTACTAAAATAAAGTAATTTTTATGATGTGAATACTTATAAAATAAAAAAATATGAACTTAGAAGAAATAACCCTTAAATAATATGTATAACCCAACTTATGAACTACTAGGTTTTAATCAAAGTTTTCCATGGTCATGTCATATTAGGATTATAACCTAAATATATTCAAATATATCATAATGTTTCATAAAGATAATGTAAATTAACCAATATATTTATTTTACATCATTTCCATACATTTTCCATTAAATTTCAAAAATAATCTCACAATTTAAATAAATGAATGTTTAGTGGATTTTGTGAATAGATATATAAGAAAATTATTTTATAATACCCATGAACATTTCTCCATAGTCGAACCTCACTAAAACCCCTTATAGACACTTCATAGATTATACTCAACTTCATAACCTCGGGAATAAAAACATAAGAAATGGGTGATCTAAAACACTCATTAAGGTTAAAAATTTCAAATTTTCATCAAGTTTTAGATCATAAGAATATGATAAAACATGATCATGGGAGAAATATATTATTAAAATAAAATATAAAAAAATGATTTTTCTATAAGTCAGGATAGTCAGACATGTTTTCTCATTTGAACAAGAAATTATGGAACACATCTAAGCTTAGGGAATCAACACATTATGAGAAAACCTAATCATTTAAACCCTTTAATTTATCTATAAATCCAAGTATGTTAACCCTTTAAGTTGTGAACAAATCCAAGCATCTCCACTCGGAAATATCTCATAAGATATAAAAAATTAACTAATATATTGAAGGGTGATATAAGACCCCACCTCTTAACATAAATACATAAGTCTTTCATAAGATATTAATCATTCATCATTCCATGAGAGCCTATGGAATGAAAATGGGTTTCATATAATTTCAAAATGGTATCATTTAACATGATATCAAAAGTAAATTAGTTAATACAAAAAAAATCAATCATCCCAAAGGAGTATTTCTTAAAATAATTTTGGGGGTTATTAATAAAACATAACTTCATAGGAGTTTAATCTTATAAAGATAAATATTAAAATGAAATAAAAATTATGAAAAAAATATTTCATAAATCATTTTTAACATTATTGTAAAAAGGAGAAATTATAAGATGCCTTAAAAAATAATTTTCAAAAAAGTAACATGAAAACCTTTTTAAATTAACACTTTAAAATAAATATCAGCAAAGGAACCATGAATAATACATAGATATTTTACAAATTAAATTTAGAGTGGAAGATAAAATATATGCTCATGAAAGGAAAAATCAGTTCAATATCAAAAACACATTTATTGAATCTCACATCAAAAAAAGAGTGATAAATGTTCTATTTGAAAAGAGGGTAAAGATAAATGTGAGGAGAAAAAAAATAAAACATATTTTTATTTCAAAATCAGAGAGGATAATATTGTTAGGAAGTGTAAATGAGGATATTTAAAGAAAAAAATTTATTTTGAGAGGATAGGAATTATTTTTTACATCTCCAAACTTTATAAATAAATAAATCATCAAGGAAGATATAGTTTATTATTAAAATGTAATTTCCCATAATAAAATAAGTAAATTAAAGATAATTTCATCATATGATATAATAAAACAATATTTCAAAACCATAATCAAAGATGAATAATTATGAATCAATAAAATAAGTTGAGTAAAAAAACCACTTACCATGGATTCTTGCTCAGTCGAGTGCATTATAAATTCTGGTATAATAAATTTAGATCCATTAATCATCTATTACAGATCCTCATTAATATTTTTTGCCTTTTTTAAAACTATTTTATCTTTATTTATAACATAATTTTTACTTTTTTAGTTAATATTTATTATATGTAATTAGTTGTTTTAACAATTCCATGTTTATTTTAGTAAAAAAGTTCTAGTTTTCACTCAATTACTATAAGTTATTTTTATATATAATGGTCAAAGTATTGTACGTATAATTTTAACAATTTGTTATGTACTTCCTTGTTCATACAATACAAATTTGAGGACAATTCATAAATAGAAAATCTAAAATGTTTTTGTTTCAATAAATTTTATTATAATTTTTTTTATTAATATTGAGTTTAAATATTAAGATTATCCTTCAAAAAAACAGAAAAATTAATATTAATATCATATATTTATAGAAATTAAGTTTCCATGACTATCCTTCATAAAAATATCATAGCATCTTTTATATAGGCGGTTAAATTGAACAAAATAAGAACATTCTAGAATTAATTGGATAAGAATGATTATAGAATGATTTTATTATAGTATAATCATCCTACAATTATGAAAAAATAAAAAATAAAAAATCATTATATTATATTAATGGTATTTAATATTTCATAATCGGTCATGATATAGTCAATATAACTTTGTTCACATAGGTAGTGAAAATGACTCCAACATGAGCTTTTCATAATGATTTAATAAATAAGATCAAGTTATTTAATAATAGGAAAATTAATTTTTTAGAAGATTAATAAATTTTAAAACATTATAACTTAGAGATCAATTATATTTAATAATATGTATAATAATAAATAAAATAGTTTTAAGAGATGATAAAATACTTACATGGAAGGATTTAATCTTCTCTTGGAAAACATATTTATTTAGAAGTTATTTGGGAAATATATAGAGACTCAAAGCTAAAAACATAGGATATGATTAATTTGGAAGAAAATGATGTAGATTATAGGATATAATTCTAATTTTTATTGGTTCATTTAAGGGGTTATAGAATTCTCTATTTATAAGTGAGGGGAGTGGGACTCTTATAAATAATTATAACTTTAAAATAATATAAAATCATTTTCTATTGAAAGTGGAACAAAATAAAATAATTTAAAATATAAGGTAAGGTAGGGTCTAAATTCATTTAATAAATAAATTTTTGGAATAGTTTAGTGATAATTATGGCCTTATCTATTAGTTTAATTCCCCTTTTAAACCTTTTAATCCTTATTGTGGTGAAAAACTTTTACCATGATAAATTGTTTCTATGTCCTAAAATTAAGTTTAATGAATTACCTAATATTTGTTATGGAAATTTAAAATATTAGATCCATTTTAAATAAAAAAAATCTAAATGAGTTAAAAAATAATTTTAATATAAGTGCAAAAAATTCAACGAAAATAATTTTTTTCGAAAAATGTCTTTTTAAGAATAAAAAAAATTACACTAAAACCATGCATAAAGTTGATTAAAATAGAGATTATTGGTTAATTAATTAAAAATTGGCATTTATTTGACCTTAAAACCAATTCAAAACTGAATGTAATATCTATAATTATTTAATCAAAGAAAAAAAATTAAAAATAGTTCTTTTATTGGAATAAAATACCACTTATGTTCCAAAGTGTTAAACATAGATTTATAAATCCAAAATAATATTTTTAAATTTTTTATTTCACTATTTTGAATAAATATTTTTTCAATAAAAAGGTTTTATAAACTTTTTATCCATTATCATTATTGTGTCTTGATAGTGTTTACAAAATTTTATTTTTCACTACTCAACTAAAAATCAACTTTCCTAGAAAAATACCAAAAATTCACTCTAAGATAATTTTGATATTATAAATTTAAAAATAAATTCCATTTTATAAAATTCAAACTATAAAGGTAATAAAAATTAATTTTAATATAATAAAACATAATGTGGAAACATAATTTCCAAAATAATATTTTTAAGTATAGATTGAATCAATTCTTTATTATAAAAATAAAAAATTATTTCATTAATAATTACATGTGTATATAATCCTAACTCCTACTTAAAAACTCCTTAATAACTCCACATAATATCAAAGGATATGATAAGAAATGGTGGTTGTGGAAGGTGGTAGTTCAACTATCATGGATCTCATATTTATCTCTACAAGGTTGAACTTCTCTTGTAGAAGGTTTTTCTCATGCCATACTTGTTGAAGTTCATCTAGGGCTTGGTTTAGGGGAAACCTAGAAATGATACCTCACTTTTAATCTTGTATAAATTAAATACCTAAGAAATAAACATAATTGTTTATTATATTTCTTCTCCTTACTACATAAATTTTATAATTCACTTATCACTATTTATAAATATAAATTCAATGATTATATTACAAATTTTATATTTAATAATTTTATTTTATTAATATAACATGGTTTAGTTTAGTTTGGTGTTTCATATGAAATAATTTATTCAACATAATATTTATTTAAGGATAAATAATTAATAAAATCAGGGGTTATTACAATTGGTTCATGAAAAAATGGGATTAGAGTACCCTTTGTTGGTTATGAAAGTAATGGTATATTGGAGATTGGAATGTCATAACTTGAGAGGTAGGTGTAAGAAGAGTCTGTATAGATCTTTTCTATTTGGAACCTCAAGATTTCATGGGAATTTGGGATTGATATTTATGAATTTTCATCTATGTTATATTTTTATTTTGGTATGTTCTAATTAATGGTTGGTGGTTCTTGAAATATTGTTATAACTCTATGGGATACTTAATGTTTTCTTATGTTTTGAGATAAAAATGGCAGAATAACTAGAGGCACATTTTGAGCTTGAATGGTTTAGGAAACTGTGTGGAAACCATATGCATGGTTCTATATAACTATCAATGACACTTTTTCGATTGGTGAATGGTTCTACAAGACATGTGTCTAACCCATGTATGATCACTAGACCCTATTAAAGGAAGATTTTATGATCTATTAATGCAATTTAATTTGGTTTTATTGATTCATGGCAATGAAGCCCTAGTTTTAGAAGGAAATAAACTAAATTTTAGAATTCATAGAGAGGTTTTCTAAAAATTATTTGATATGAATTTATTATTTAGAAAATAAGTAATGGGTCTTTTTAGACTGAGTGAAATGAATTTAATTTTTTGGATTTGTAAGACATTTCAATGATAGACTTGTGAAGTTTTAAAATGGTTCTAAACTAGGGTTTTAATGTTTAAATATAAAGTGCCAGATTTAAATAATAAAATGAAATATTTTAAAGGTTCTATTTTAATAATTTTTTGGTGTTTTTGTTTTCTTAAGAGGTGTTTATGATTTACTAGTTCAAATTTTTGTTTTAGTTGTGGTTTTTTTATCTGGGATAGTTGAATATTGAATTGTATTGATTGAGTTTTGTGCATCTAATATATATAGATTATGCCCCCTATAAAGTTATTTCTGGATCATAGTAATTTTCATCATAGAGTTTTCCCTATATTGGTATTTATCAGAGTTTGAGTGTCAATTTACCCTTTTTTAACTCCACTAAGACTCTAGATGGAGTGGAGAAGTTGAAACTCTCTCCGTGTTTGGACATTGTTAAAGAGTTCTTGAATAGACTTTTTTCAAACCTTAGTATAAAATTGTTATCTTCTAGCTTGAATTTATTTTCATAATATATCAAATAAGGATACGATTATATAATTGACCTCTAAAATCTATCTAATGAATAGGGGTGAATATGTTCGTTATTTTTATGTAAAAACATTATCTTATAGAAAGTGGAAGTGTGATGAATCTGAATAAGGAAGTTAGAATGATTTGGGAAAATCATCAAATCTTATTTTCATACATGTGAAGGAGAGACATTCTATATGCTTTTAATGTGGTCATATTAGGCAATATAACCCTCTTATTTAGTGAATTGAGGTATTGTAACCTAGATCTAGGTAGTAGATATATGGATCCATATAGGGTTTTTCTCTTCTTCTTACTTCTTACCGTCTTATTCCATGATTTTGGATAGCATGTGTTGTCATATTTTGGGTGGTTTGATATTTGTGTCTCTTTTTGGAGAATTTAATAGTTATTCCCATGTAGTTATGGATATTACCTTTCTTCTTGATTCTTCTATCCCATTCACAAAGGATTTTTAATTAGAGATATTGGATAACCGGTGATTTAGAGATATTTATATTTTATTTTATGATATTTTGGATTTACCATTGATTAAAAATTGATTTCAATATTTTAGATTGAAATACATGTATTATTTTTTAGTGATTCTATTAGTATATTCATTTTATATTGATCCACCACATAATAAGAATATTTATATGGTGGGGACCCACTGTGGGTATCAACCTCTAATTTTTTCTATGGGAATTTTTTAATATCATTATGGATTTGGTGATTTATTTTTGATATGTTGGCCTTATTAGGTTATGATGTGTCATGGATATTGTGTCATAGGTGTTTCTTTTCTTTTGTTCTGAAATATTCTTTTTATATCTTTATTTAACTCAGTGACTTTCTATGGTCAGAAAACATTATGGTGGGGAGAATTGTCACACCCATAATATTAATTTCGGGTATCAATGTATTTTCTATTGATTTATATATTTTTTCCATATTTATTCATTTTTATAAAGATTTTGTATGTTTTCTAGTGTTTAATAATTTTTAGTTTAGAAATGAATCAATTTTTCATCATGACCAGAGTTATCACACCATGAATATTCTCAGTCTAAAGGTGTCACATCCCTGACCTAGGGAATCAGGATTGTGACCTACCTTATAAAATTTTTCCTTAGTTATACTAGCGTATATTGTAGCCATGAACTAGGGTTTCATGACCTTGGCCTACCCTATTCAATGATGCACAAATTTTTTTGGGTCCATCATAGCTATGATCTAGGATATCACAACCATGAATTACCCTAGTCAATGATGCAAAAGTTCTACTAGTGGATGGTCATAATGTGGCATAATGTGTCACATTACAACCAAGATGGGTTTAAATTCCATCATAGTTGTGATGAATGTATCATGGTTACAACCTATCCCAGGAAGCCTTTTAATTTTTTAAAATTCCCAAATTTTTCTTGTCAAATTAAACCATTATTGGGGTTTTAATTTTTCCCATTTTCACTAAGTACCTATAGGGTTATCCCCATGTGATTTCATCCCCCCTTCTATTTTTTAGACTCTACCATAAATTTTATGTTATTTCATCAAGGTTAAACCCTATTTTACAACCTTTAACATTTTTATCTTATTTCTTCACCTTTATGTCATATGGGTTATATTTATAAACAATTAGGTTTATTTTTTTATGTAAAACCATGATTCTTGATAGTTTAATATTTTTGAATTACTTCTTGGGCCTTCCTCTTTATTTATGTATGTTTTTTTCATCCAAACCCATTTTAGGTATGTGTTTCCTTGCATTATGATTTTTTAATAAATCCATGTGTGCTTGAAATTTCTAGATTCACTTTATATGAAAAATTATTCTTATTTTTATAATTATATGAATTTATAAATGTATTTCTAAAGTTTCATAATTAAATTTCATGATTTTAAGAAAAAGGATGTTTACACCATGTGTTCGATAAAATGTCAAAGGGGGGTTTTTTAATATATTTTTATTATAACGGTATTTTAATTAGAAATTTTTTATACTATGTATTTGATAAAACGTATAAAGGTTTTTTCTTAAAAAAATTATATTTGAATGAAGTTATAGATTTTTACATGAATTTAAGTTCTTGGATTACATGTTTAAAGTGTGGGTTAATTGATATTTCAATACTTGTGGATTTTGTATGGGTCTATCTTATAAGTTATTATGTTATTTACATTAGATTTATGTTTTTGATCCTTCCAAATTTTATTTTTTTGTGTTTCTACTTTGTAAATGTTATTTGAAAAATTAATGAATTACCTACTGATATGGCCATTCAAATGAGAAGTACTTATTTATCTTCTATGTGCATATACTATAGTTTTTAGGTAGTGAATTATAAAAACCATATTTTTAATAAATATGTGTGGGATGAAGGATTGTGGAACTATTATGGTGTCATCATGGATGTTTCTCCTAATCTTGATTCCTTTTAAACTCTCATTGGATCATGTTTATTTTAAATAATAAACAAACATATTGGTATTTTACATATATTCATTGCTACAGTGGTGTTTTGTTCATTATGGTGTGGGTTAAATGAGGTTAAATATGGGGATAATTTTATACTATTTTCCTTCATGCTTCACTAGGGTCTCAATACTATTCACAAATAGGGTGTTAATATCACAAAGGTTTCTCATAAGTGTGTTCTTAATTCATTGTGGTGAAAGTCACTATGAATGATGAATAAAATGATTCATGTTTCAAGAGGGATATTAGTACATTAGTATAATCTTTCCAATGATTATAATTTAAATACATATGGTTATTCTTATAACAACAATACTTTTTGGGGAGGGGTTTTCTAAAATCAATGGGGATAAATAATAATGAGATTTTATGAAAACTTTGGGCATGGTTCCTATATTATAACTAAGGTTTAAGATCGTTTTTTGGGTCTTAGATTATGTCCATAGATGGGTATTAAATTTTTATGTATTATATTATATTCTTTCTTTATCATAAAGTTCCTATGAAAATTGAAATCTTCCAATTTGTTTGTACTATACATAATGTGGACATGCCCCTTGAAGGTTGATGAGGGGACCAATATTTCCTACACATGGAGACAAAAATATATTTGTAAATTCTATGGTTATTCATATCTTTTAGATTACTTATGTGTATATTTTCTCATCTCCTATAATCCTTTATTTACCATGCAAGTGGTTTTCTGTCACTGCTGCATTGGGTATGCATTTTTTTAATCTACCTTGATTGTGTTGTTTTTTCTTTCAAACTCTCATGTATGTTTTCTATTTTTTGTTTTTTAATAATGAAAAATATTTTTCTCAAAATAATGGTTTCAATTTATATTTCGACTCTCAAGATTTCAAAGTATTTTTAAAAGGATACTTAGTTCTCAAAGGGGCTTAAAAATGATTTAAATTATGTTTTCTAAATTCTAACATAATTTCGTTTTTGGTACCTTAAAAAAGGTTTTTGTGAGAAAAATTAGTTTTAAAATGTTATGTAGATTTATAAAACAAGTCCTGGTTGGAACATTTGATAAATTGTTTATATAAAATGATCTACACCATTGATGGAAGCCTCATATTATCGTGGTTTATGAGAGCTTGAGATTTTATGTGATTTATGATTTTTTTGTATGATAAAGAGGATATTTACATTAGGATGTGTATAGATGTGGGATTAGGATATTTTATTGAGATTTATCAATTTATAATTGATATTTTATAAATTTTTCCTCATCTTCTATCACTATATTTAGGGGGATCCTGGGCACCTTAGTGAGAGATTAAGTGATTGTTTTTATGCTACTCGTGATGAAACCAACAAGTATCCTCTAGTATTGGGTTTGTACTAGATATTGGTAGTGTCACTGATGTGGCTAGTTAGAGTACCTTAGGAGGATATTTTCTAGGAATTTCAACAATAGGGAATCATATGGTTCCAACCAAGTATATTTAGGATCATCTCACTGTATTTTTTGGAATTTTCCATGATTATGTATATTTTACTGAGTTCTCTTTCTACTAATTTCTACTTAAATTTATATTTAATTTTTATTCATTCATGTAACATTATCACATTTTCTAGTTATCTATCCTTTTTATATGTTTTTAAGGTATTATTAGATCAGGTATTTCTCATTATCGATTCTCTTAAAATTGTATTTTTTTCCTTAACTTTCTTGTCATATTGTTTAATTATGTATTTAGTTGTTCTTGTTTCAAGTGTTTAGTTGATAATTTTCATAGTCATTTTTTAGTATTATTTAGTGTAAATATAATATTTTAAAAAAAGGTATTTCAATTTAATTTTTAAAATTTATTATTTACAAATATTTTAAATTTTTCTTAAAGTGAATTTCAGGTATTAAAAATGATTTTGGGAGGAATATTATGTGTTTGTTTTAACTAAAAATACAAAATCTATTTTTTCAAATAGAGTTTTTCATACTAGTTTTTATGGTCTGCTTTATTAAATTAAATGCATGGACTCTTTTGTGAAATCCTACTGGGATGTTTATGCTCACACCTAAATTACACCACTCAATGTATATAGATTGATTGGTTCTTGTAGGTTTAGGTTTTGGTATTTATGGCTTGAATGTCCTGAAGTCCTTCTTCTTTTTATTTATTTTTTGATAACCCCCCTTTTAGGGGATGAGGGGGAACCCTTACAAGGCCCGTTGGATTATATATTACATGAACGATAGGTCTTAGGAAATATACAGACTATTTTTGGAACTCATCTTGGATTCATCTTGAGTGTGCAACTTGTAGAGTTGGTCTGATAATTTAAACACAATTTTAAGTGGCCCGAAGGCCTTGAGGTGGCCCAAAGTCCTTGAGGTGGACAAAAGGAATTGAGGTGGCCCAAAGGCCATTAGATGGCCCAAAATCCTTACTGGCATGAAGGACTTTGGTGGCCCGAAATCCTTAAAGGACTCGAGGACCAAACCAGTGGCCCGAAATCCCAAACAGATGAATAGTTCTTGCTACTACAGTACCGAACAATGTTTGATGTCAGACATCACTTTTATAGAGATCATTATCAAAAAGGTGATATCACTTTGGAATTCATTGGAACTGAATATCAACTTGCTGATATATTCACCAAACCACTAAATTCTGAAAGAATAGATTACATCATACATGAATTGGAAATGATAAATCTTAAGTAGTAATTGTATTGTTGCATAGTTTACAGTTTCACAAATCATTGTCTTGAGATTACTATTTAACTCAAATGGTTATATAGTTTTAATGTTTTTAGAGTTACTGTCTCAGGTTTATGGTCTCACAGTTACAATTTCTTGGTTACTCCTTGGCACTTACTGTCTCAAAAAATACGGTCACACAACTTAGAAATAACATTGTTACGGTCTCACCATGAATGTTTGTTATAGTCTCACCATAAAGATGCTTTATTGTTTTGTTTATACATTATAACCTATATCGCAGTAATTCATAGTTTTATTCTTTTTACTTTTTAGTGTGATTTTGATCTCATGATGCTTGATATCCCTAAATGATAAAATAAAATAAGTTTCACTCATTTTTTACTCAAGCCCTCTTTTATCAAATTGTAACCCCTCTTTCAACTCCTCCATCTCTCGAACATTCGGTGAATTCCCACGATGAAACGCCCTTCGTTGTCAACTCCTGAGAAGAATAGTTCAAAGAAGAAGTTGAAAATCACACCAAAGTTAGCACTTGAGGGCCCTCTAAATCCGAAACTAGTGAATAGAGTAGTGGTACCTTAAAAGGAGATATTACCTAAGTGGCCTCTATCAAGTAAGTATTTTGTGTTAAAAGTTATAACAAATCAAGGCTGGCTATATTGGTTTACAAATAAGTATTGGCCTATTTATCTAAAGCTAGTCGCCCAGTTTTACCTGTATGTACAATTTTTTTTTGCTTCAGAAGATGGGTATGTTGTATGAAGTTGGATAAATGGCCATATTTGTAGCTTCTCTTTGAGGTTATGGGCTACATGACTTAGGATACCTCATGAGGGTGTTTGTGAGTACTACTATAGATTTCCTCCACCTCTAAGAGAGTTCTTTGTTTTGGAAGAAGCTTTCAAAAGTTTAACTAGAAATGAAACCAAGAGGAGAGACATAGCTATCAAGCTAGATGGTGAATCTAAACTCTTTTTTAAGTTTGTTCAAAATTTGGTTAGCCCTAGAAAATGTGATTTTGCAGTACTCAAGTATCAATATGTATATTTGATATATCTCATGAAAAATGGACACAAGATAAATCTTTTTAAGTATATTATACACCATATGTGTGAGTTGATCAAAACAACCTCCAAGTCATCCTCACTATTTTATTCAAGGATTATCTCAGCCATGCTATATGAAAAGGGATTGGTTGGACCACATGAAGTAGTTATAAAGGATTATGAGTTTTTTCTTTCAAAAGTTATTGTAAAGACAATTAAAATCAATTGGAATCCATGGAGGAAATCATGGGTGGAAGATAATGATAGATTTTATGAAAATTTTAACCCAGTGACACACCCTTAAAAACCTAAGGATGTCTCTGATCCTGTTTTTGAACCAGATGAACTAGTTGAATTTTCTGATGTGGAAGAAGAGGAAGATATTACACTTGATCCTCAAGTATTATTTAAAAAGGAATAACTTGTTCCTGAGAAAGTTGTTGACCTCAAAGAACAGCTTGCTTCAAAAGAATAATCTTTTTCTAAGGCAAGTGGAAAGAGTGTTTTAGAAGAGCATATAGAAGAATATATTCTTGTTGTGCAAGAATCTGACCTTGAGGAACACCTAGAGGAACAAGTTGTTCCTGAATTTATTCCTTCTGCTAAAGAGAGAATAGAGAAATCCTTTAAGTTGGATAGAAAGGAAATGGATGAGGAAATTAGGGATAAATTCATGGAGATAGATCAAGAATCCAAATCTATCATCCGTGAGAAAGATGCGCCTGTTGATGGGGAGAATGCCCCAAATCTGGAATCTTTTTAAGTCCCTAATCCGATTGATTCAATCTCAGCGGATACATGGTATAAATTCCTCAATTATTTTGATATGACTGATTCTAGGAAGTCTCAGTTAAAGGAATTGATTTTTCTAATATATTTCATTTAAAACTGGCATCTACACCTGGAGCTATCTCTACCAAGGAACCTAAATTTGTCTCTGCTTCTATTCCTGAACCCTCATAAGAATCTCCAAACTCGGTGACTAAGGATGATCTAAAATATTTTGGAGCTATCCTATTGGCTGGAGTTGAGAAACTCTAGAATACCCTACCAGCTCCTGTAACCAATTTAAGTGTGAGAGATGCTTCACTGTTTATGGAAAAAGTCATATGGCATATTCAACCCAAGATGATTCATGATATTCAAGAATTCAGAGTTGAGAACTACTCATTGATGAAGTAAAAACTCTTAGAGGAATGGTGTAAGATATAAAAAACGTAATGAACTCATAAACGAGAACCCGATTCTCATCCTATTGAGGATATTTTTAGTCAAACCCCCCAAGAAGTAGCCTCACTGACTCAACCTCATCTAACATATTTATCCAACAAAGTAGATGAAAGAAACAAGTAGATTGTTCAAGAGATGTGTGAGATTGTTATTGGTCTTAATAAGTTATCTGATGAGTACAAGAGTCATCTCCAGAAAGTTCTAAATCAACTAAAATCCTTTACCTTGGTTGTCACTACTTCTCGTACTTCTGGAAAACCATCTCAACCTACTTTAGACAGTGATCTTCTCAGACCAGTTGTCAAAGAAGAACTCCAAGTTGTTCTCAGTGGCTTTGATAAATAATCTCTATCTGTGGTTTTCAAGAATAGTAAGAAAGTTTTTTATTTGGTTATAATCCATTCCAAAATTTCCAATGATGCTCAGAAAGAAATTTATAATAAGTTGGACTTCTACTTCAATCAGATATTCTCTAAGAATGACATGACCAACCACTTCATGTACCTTGTAGAGAATCTGAGGATTCCTATTATAACTCAAACCGTTAAAACTCAAGTCCAAAAGCTCAAAGATTTTACTCTGTTGGATAATTTTATGGAGAACAAGGATGAATTTGGGAAATCCATGCAGAATGGTGGTAAAATCATTTCTGACTTCATCAAACTTTTGATCTTCATGTTCAGAGTACTACCATTGTCTCTCCTGCAACTACACCTCTGAGATCTAGTTTTCCAACCTTCTCATCCTCTAACCTGGCCTCCAAATCTATGTCTGTCTCTCAAGATCTGAGTCATATCATGCCTCTAATCCTTGATCAACAATTTCCTCACTCTTCTACTGCACCTACCTTGGCACCTTCTGTTTTTGAAGGACTCCCTTTACCATCTCTATCCACTGGTTCACTCCCTTCCTCTACCTCAACCTATTTTCATCTGGCTTCTTCTTCTGATGTTACTGCCAAGGGAAAAGAGAATACAAGATAGTGCTGAAGAATGGTTACTATTATCTTTTGATAGGGATGTTTCATGTATTTGTGTTACTCTCTATTTGTACTGACACTTTTTATAAATCTACACCATTGTGCCCTTTATTGTCCACTTCTTATTTACTATTTTTGATAATCCCAAAAGGGGGAGAAATATGTATTCTATATGCACTAAATTCATATTTAAGAAGAGACACATTACCTAAGAATTAAAATCTCACTCACATGATTTGTGATCATCAAAAGGGGGGAGATTGTTGGACTTCTCATGTGTTAATCATGTTTTAATAATAATAAATCATATACATTCTGTAAAGCCTGTTAATCCTATTTAATCTATCTAAAATCATGTTTAAAGATGATTAGTTTCTTTATGCCTTAAATAATTTTTGAAAACTATTTTGTTTCTAATGGAATTATCTTATGAATGATTAATTTTAATTCATTCTATGAATATCACCATTTAAGTCTATGTAAAGATATTTGACTAAGTCTGAGAAACCGGGAGTCTTCCACCAATTGTGTTTTTATAGAGAAGGACCCAAAAACTGTAACCATCCAGGCACCCCAACCATCCAGACACGCTGACCATCTAGACACTGTAACCATCCAGACACCATGACCATCCAGACATCATAACCATCCAGACATCATGACCATCCAGACATCATAACCATCCAAACACCATAACCATCCAAACACTGTGACCATCCCGAAACCGTGACCATCCATACATCGTGACCATCTAGACACCGTAACCATCCAGACATTGTGACCACACAGACACCGTGACCATCCAGACACTGTGACTAGACACTGTGATCCTAACACTACATATGTGCTACCAGTTTCTAATCTCTATACAACTATGCCATATCTATCTCACCACTAAAAGACAAAGAAGGAGACATCGTTTCATGGAGACATTGTTTCATGGATACACTATTTACAGACATATTGTGACACCGTTTCTTAATTTGTTTTGTCATTTTTCAATTTAATTTCTAACGGTCATATTTGAATCTTTTAAATACACTGACATAATTAATGTTTCTTTGTAGAAATGTCACCTGATAGTACGAGGTAAGAGGTGCAGAATACATGAATCATGTCAGCTCCAACACATGAATTCCAAGAATAAAAATAATAACGTGTCCAAGAGAAAAGTGTGTGATCGTGGTGACTATAGTGACGATAGTGTAACAGAAAAGAAATTATTCACGCTAACGAAGAAGCACGAGATTTCATGAAACCCAATACTACTAAAAAAAACATGAATCATACTCGAATCCCTGAGTCGAGAACATTTCCATGTCATCAACTCCATGAAGAACACGAGCCAGATCTATCTGTGATATTCTGTTTTCTCTAAGAGGACTCGATTTCTACATCGGTTTTATCCCAGAAGTCCAGAGCTGCATAGACTAACACTCAGAGCACTTCTAAACTTATATCATCATCTCTTCTATGTTGTATATTATTTTTTATCTTTTGAGCAGTGTGTGTGTCTATATTAAACATGCACTATCTCCTACATCAAACTAAAGGACACAAGATATCCATTCTCTTACATCTTTTTACAATTGTGTATTCCCATAGATAAGTGTGGAAGATGTCCACGTGTGACTTGTTATTTCATACCGATGAAGAACTGTGGAAGAGGTCATGAGACTTAGACAGTCTTGTGTACTGTTGTTACCCCCGATTCATGGTGTGGATAAAGTTTATTTATATAAACAACATAGTGGAAGGTGATCACAAAGTGGAGTGGATTAGGTCTCGACTTGAGACTGAACCACTTGTTTTATATCTGCTGTGTTGTTAATTTTTAGTGTTAATTGTTTTACTATTTAATTCAGAAATCACTAAATTTACTTTGATAGTTAATCTTGGAAAGAAGTTATAATTGTTTTGCCTTATTATAATAGCTTCAAAAGTAATGTTAATAACTGATATTAAGATTACATAGAATTAATCAATCTTCTAAGAAGTTATTTAAATAGTAAAACTTTCATAACCATATAACATTGATTGACTGGGATGTATTTAAATTTCTTGGGGAAACTTTTTAAGAATAGTTTTTAAACATAAATATTAAATATAGATAGTCAATTCACCCCCCTCTTGAGTACTCTACTCAGAACAACATTTGGTATCAGAGGATTGTTTCTCAAGACTCTGTTTTTGACTCTATTTAACTGTGATTGTAGTTGTACTTGAAAGATCTGTAAATTTCCGTTAATTCTAAATTTCTAACTCTTTTAAAGTATTTATTTATTATGAAAAAGAAATCAGAAGGTGTTGCAACAAACAGACCACCATTATTTAATGAAACCAATTATGATCAATGGAGAATTTAAATGAAAATGCATTTAGAAAGTATGATCTTTGAAATATAGTCTTCAATTATAGATGAATATAAGATTCCTACTACTGATAGAATCACTTGGGATAAACCTACCAAAACTGCCTACAATAAAAATTACAAAGATATGAATGTTTTATACTTCTCTTTAAGAGATGAGGAATTTAGTAGAATATCTACATGTAAAACTGCCCATGAAATTTTGGATACCTTGTCTATTTCACCTAAAGGAACTTCTAGTGTGAAAAAAATGAGACTTAATACTTATACTATTAAATATAATAACTTTAAAATGAAACCTGATGAGATTATTTATGAAATGTATCTCAGGTTCAACAAAATTGTCGACACAATGATTTCTCTTGAAAGAGAATTCATTGCTAAAGAACATATTATGGGGATTCTCATATTCCTACCTGATAGATAGAGAGGAACCTCTGTCTCTATTAGAGAGTCATGCGACATCAGTAAGATACCTATAAAAGAACTCATTTGAAAACAAATGATGTATGAATAGGAGTTTAAAGTCAACAAGGAAGAGGAGGATGAACCTAAAATAAAATCAGTTGTGTTCAAGACCACCACCTCAAAACACAAAGAAAAAAGAAAAGTGGAAGTTTCTGTAAAAATTTCTAGCAGTGAGCAATCATCACCTGAGAGTGATGAGGAGATAGCTCAACTAGCCAGAAGGTTGTAAGAGATTTTACAAGAAGAAGAACTATTTTAGAAAGGCTAGCTTCAAGGGAAGATATGATCAAAAAGGAAGTTGGAAGAAAGATTGGAAAAAAAGTGACAAGTCTGATGAAATTGTCTGCTATGAATGTAAATGAAAAGGACATATCAAAGATGACTATCCCAAGATCAAGTACAAAAAGAAATACGAGTACAAAGATACAAAGTATAAAAAGGTAATGAAAGAAACATGGAGTGCTTCTGAGGATAGTTCAAGTGACTCAAAATCTTCACATGACGAACAGGCTAACAAAGAAAATATGTGTTTTATGAAAATCACATATGAGGTAACACTAGAATCTCTTGTACACAATTCTTATTATTCTGGAGATGTGAGTGACTATGAAAATATGACGAATGAAAAAATGTTTGTGTATTGTAATATTCTTGAAGATACATACAATGAACTGAAAGTTAAATACAAGTCTTTAAAGAAATAGAATGCTCTCACCTCAATTGTTAAAACTAAACTCACTGTAGAAAGGGAGAAAAATTCTCAATTACTCAAAGAGAATAATGAACTAAAATTATCTAATGAGTAATTAAAAAATGATCTTGAAAGGTTTAATAATGGTAAAGATACCTTGGTACAAATTCTAGGTAAACATATTGCTCCTAAATATACTACTGGCATTGGCTATCAACCTGGTAAAAGAAATTTTGGAAGAACTAATTTTTTTTCTAAATCTAGGACAAATAGCTTTACTGTCAGTTTTGGAAAACATTCAAATAGTTCAAGATATGACACACTCTCTGTTGTATCAATCTATTCTATACCAAATAGAATTTATTTTTCAAATACTTTACATAATGCTTATATGAAACCTATAAGGAAGATATGGGTTCCTAAGGCACTAGTCACTAATATTACTGGACCCAAACAAGTATGGGTACCAAAATATGTTTTTATCTGAATATTTTTTAGGAAAGATTCTTAAAGAGTTATTGTAAAATCTTATGGTACTTGGACAGTGGGTGTTAAAGACATATGACAGGAGACTATTCATGCTTCAAGATTTTAATAAAAATTGATGGAGGACATGTCACCTTTGGTGACAATTCCAAAGAAAAAATTATTGGCCTTGGCCAAATTGGTAACTCTAACTCAGTTTTGATTTCAAAAGTAATTTTTGTTAATGGATTGAAATATAATTTTCTTAGTATCTCAAAAATATGTGATTATATATTTCATTTCAAATTTGATAATGATTCTTAAAATGTTTTTAATTCTAAAAATGAATTAGTATTTTCTATATTAAGAAATAAAAATGTATATTTTGTTAACTTGCATTCTTTAGCTACTCAAAATGATTCATGTTTAAGTGTGTTTCACAAATAATATTGGATTTGGATTTGGAGACTAGGACACTATAACACTCACTCCCATAGAAAGTTAACTATAAAAAGCTTAGTCAAAGACCTACCCAAACTTGAGTTTCCAAATGATAAAGTGTTTAATACTTGTCAGAAAGGAAAGCAACACAAAATTTCCTTCAAACCAAAGAAAGAAGTGTCAACTTCTCAACCTTTTGAATTGGTTCACATGTATTTGTTTGAACCATCTAGAGTTTATACTTTAAATGGGTAGGACTATGTTAATGTTCTTGTAGATGAATTTTCTAGATATACTTGGACTTTCTTTTTGGCTCACAAAAGTGAAGCCTACTCTCATTTTACTAAATATGCCAAAACTGTAGAAAATATTAATGGACTTAGAATTAAATCCTTAAGAATTGATCATGTCTCTGAGTTTTAAAATCAAGAGTTTGAATCCTTTTTCTCACAAAATGTCTATAGTAATAATTTCTCTTCCCCTAAAACACCTCAACATAATGGAGTTATGTAAAGAAATAGAACCCTGCAAGAGATTTCTAGAACCATGATTAGTGAATATGACTAACCTATTTACTTTTGGGATAAAGCTGTAAATACATCATGTTATATTATCAATAAAGTGTTGATTAGAACTATCCTTAAAATAAATCCATATTAGTTTTAGAACAATAGAAAACCCAAAGTCAGCTACTTCGAAGTATTTGGTTGCAAAGTCCATGTCCTTAATACTAAGGATAATCATGATATATTTTCATCCAAGAGTGATGAAGGAATATTCTTAGGATATTAAATTTCTATCAAATCTTATAGAGTGTTTAATAAAATAACTAAATGAGTGGAAGAATATGTCCATGTCAGATTTGATGAAATAGATCCACATGAGCCTAAGACCACTCTAGAGAACCTGAAGGATGATGTATAAAATCTAAACATTAATTCAAAATCCTCTAACCATCATGTAAATGAATCGGTGAAAACTTCCAGTTCTGGAAATTCTTTTGATTCTGGTTACAATAAACCAGATCCTATTGAAGAACCTAAAATCACCAGTCCTTCTTTTTCTAGAGCTGTTAGAACTCTTAAGAACCACCCCTTAGATGTTATTGTAGGAGGCTTTGACAGAGGAACTCAAACTAGAGATTCTCTTAGAAATAAGGTTGAACATAAAGTCTTATTATCACAACTTGAACCAAAAAACATTAATGATGCTATAAATGGTGAATTTTGTTTGATGGATATGCAAAAAGAACTTAATCAGTTTGAAAGGAACAAAGTTTGGGAACTTGTTGAAAGACCCAAAGAAACAGTCACCATAGGAACTAAATGTGTAACAACCAGAGATTTTATGAGAATTATTATTTTTAATTTCATTAATGTATTTTTTTGTATGCTACAAAAAAGGGAGCTTTTAATACACGCATCCCTGACTTGGCTTACATTACACGCAATCATGACCTTCCTCGATAGCGTGTGTAGTATGCAATACCGGGTTTCACTAAACGATGATATATTGTTATAATATTATTATAGACTAGCCGTTATGAATATTATTAACTAAATTTTGAATTTTATAACATTATTATTCATCTTACACATTTTCTAGAACATGGTATGAGAACAAAATAAATTTTTTGGGTAAAATAAGTATTTCTCAAAAAATGCAGTTTTGTCGCCTTTTGATGGAGCACCCATTTTAAATATAACTTTTGACAAGTTTATAAGTTCAATTTTACAAAATAAACTTCTTATTTTGAATTAGGATATAAAAATTTTCATTGGATAATATTTTGATATTTTTCTAACAACGTTCTTATTTTGATGAATAGTAAAAACACGCTAAATTTTAATTAAAAACAAATTTTTTCATCTCAATAATTTATATGGTAAAATTATAATATTGAATGGTTTTAAAGTATAAATAGAATATATCTATACCATTTAATATAATTTATTTCATTACCATTAATTTTACATTGAATTCATAGGTCAAAACATTTCAATCTTTGGCAATGTTTTAACTTTTAAAACTCATTTTCTTAACAACGGGATTAATTTTAAATTAATTACTGCAACCTCTGTGTTATGAATTTTGAAAAATTAAATCCATATTTGAATTAAGTGGGTCCAAATTATTCTAATTGGTTACTTTTATTTTTTTTGATATTATGAATAGTAACTACGGTAATTTTTATTTACTGCAATTAAATGTAAATCAGGTAATTAAGGGTAAAAATAAGATTATAAAATTACCCTAACACCTTCCAAAATTCTATTGGATGGATAAAAGTCGACCCATATCACCTAAGATTCAGAATAGATTCATTTCATGGACTTTTGACAATTAAAATAATTTAATTATTATTAAAACCAAAGAAAGGGACAGCATTTCACTCTCTTAAATCTTATAAGTATAATAATTTTAATTTAGTGACAAACTTCATTAAACTTCGAACATGAATAGTATAAAAAAAGATAATAAAATTATCTATATCATGTGAATTTATTTATAATTTTTAGGGATTAAATAATTATCATTAAAGGTGACACAATAGTGATGTTGAAATTATTTTATTGATTGAAATATGAAATAAATGGTTTAAAAAATATTAAAATAAATATTATATGAACTATTTAATATGCTCCAAGAATTTTCTAGATAAATATGAAATGTTAAGAATCTATTAAATATTTTAGTTTGAACATATCTTCTGTGTGGATTTTATTTAAATTCAAATAATTGAATAGTGTCAAAATTGACACTATTGTTATTTTATAAAAATAACATAATATAAAATTGTTTAAAAATCCCAAAAATATTTAAAAATTATAAATTAAAATTTATACGGTCTAAAATGAAATATATTATCTTATTGTGGACAATTCACAACACATAATTAATTATTTATAATAATTTAAAATTTATAATCTTATTACCACAAATAATATTAAATAAATTAAATAAGGATAAATCAAGTTGATAAGGTTTAAAATAAATTTCCAACATGTCTAAATTTTATTGGTTGATGATATTAAAACCATATATCATCTAATATACACATATGAGTCATTTTTGGTGGTTTTTAAGTGGGGTTTGATTTATTATAAATTAATATTTCTTATGTTTCCAAAGGTGCCTTTCTCCTCCCTTATAAATGGGCATCTCCTAACTATCCTCTTTAAAACACCTTGAGCCTTCAAGATCGACCAAACCCTACACATTTCTCTTCTCCACTTCCCTATCAACATTCTGGAGGTTCTGGTCTTCTCAAAATACCCACTCTAGTCCCTTAAGAGGAAGCATAAAGAAGGTGCGTCGAAGAAGAGGTAATCTATTCTACCGATTCTTTCAAGTTTCTTTCTTCTTCAACTTCCTCTTATTTAGTTGTTTAATTGTAAAGTAATACAATAAGTATCACTAATATACTTATATTATATTATAAATATTAAATAACCTCATTTCACCTTCTATCCACCCTACGGAAAACAAAATCATTGCGCGTGCGTACGTACGGAATACCGTCTCCACGCCGTGGTGTAATTAGCTTTTCCACCACCACCTTACTTGGATGGGTATAATGGTGTAAAGAATAACTATATATGGTTATTATAATATCATACTAATTTTGAGATATTATATCATCTACTCCAATTATATTCAATAATTATGGGAAAGATATCATCGCTCGTGCGTACGTGCGGACTACTGTCTCCACGAACGCGATTAGATTCATTTTCCATGATTAACCATTCAAGTATGATTATAAATTATATATATAATAAATAATCATTAAATATATTACATAATTTATGTACATATATGTTTCATTTACTTAATTCCATTCAATTCAATAAGGAAACGAAAGCAGCGTTCATGCATACGTACGGCCTACCGTCTCCATGAATGGTGTATTTTATTCCATTTATCGATTTATCATATATATTTATATACTGACTATATATTATATATAAATTATTTTTTACATTCTGGAATTAATTAAATCAGGATATGAGTAATAATATCAATGACAACAAATCAAAACACGTATGATACATGAAACGATTTTACCCAAAATGCTTCTTTAACATGGAATTTACAAACAACGGGTAATATAAAGTCATAAGTGAATCATATATGATATAATAACAATGAATATGATTCTGTAATAATTCAATTACATTATTTAAATCATTATACATGAGGTTCAGATACATACTAAGCATATCGGACATAAAGTAAGGGAAAATTTTGCAATCTCATTTTTATCTGATATTGATTATACGTAAGTATTTACTGGGGTTATATTTTTCATCCATGTCTATAAAAATGTTTTTCATAAAGTGTTTAATATTCTTCCATGTATGTTTAAAGTCATGTTTACCCGTCTTTGACTTTTACATTGTGTTATGGAAAGAATCTTTGTTTTGTTTACCATACAGGAACTTTTTCACTTTTCCAGTAAAAGTACGAGGAGAATGTTTTTTTAACTTATACGGAGTGAATGGATTTTTATGGTTTAATAATTCATTTTCTTCATGAAGATTAATCTACAAGATTTCATTATTATTTTCAAAAAAATCATTTTCTTTTAAAATTGAATGGAATTTTGTTAAAAGAAAATTATTTTGAAGAAGAAAGGATATTTTCCTCAAGAATTCATTTCAAGTGTTTTGTCAAAACTATTTGCCATATAAGATGACATTATTTAGTATGATTATGTTTCAAGTATAATGTCTCTATTATTTACATGGTTTGATTCTTCTTATGATGAAATTATATCCATTTGTTTTATGTGGATTACATTATGGGATGATGTTTATGAAACCAATTTTATTCTTTGGGTTATGATGAATGATTTATGTTTAATTTGTGGAAAAAGTAAGAATGATTTTATTATGAGATGGGTGGGACCTATATCTCCCTCAAATGAATTGGGAAAAGATTTATATCTCATGATATATACATGGTTGTAATGACAAGTTAATCCGGTTCAGTGATACAGGACTGGAACGAGGAGTGAACTCGATTCAGTAAGGGACTTTGTCCACTAAGATGGTTTTGGCAGTAATTCCTTGGCTAATATGGAAATCATATCATGTGATTAATGTTTTTACACAATTACATGTTTTATTACCATGATATTTTATCATTATTAATGTTTCTTTATGATCTATGCCTTACGTACTGCCATGTTTTATGTCATTGCTGAAGATTTTGATGTTTAAACATTATGCTCATGTTTTTAAGTTCAAATGTATATGATTGTTTTATTTTATCCATGCTTACCCTTACTGAGCATTTGAGCTCAAAATTTGTATGTTTTATTTTCCCCATGATTTAAAGAAATGTTTTAGGTAAGAAAACAAAAGGGAAAGATTTTTATGGGAGATGTTGAAGATCTTTCACCACGATTAGAAGATTATGTTTCGAGTTTCCAAGACACTAAACTATTATGGTCCTTGAGTTTTGGTTCTTGTTATGTATAAATTATTCTGAAAAAGTAATGTAATGTACATGTACATAAATTTTGGGGTCTCTACAGTTGGAATCAGAGGAAATTTTTAGTTAACCTTTGGAAACTAGGATGTGAAAACTTTAGTGAAATCCCTAGAGATATTTCTAAGGTATATCTAGGGATGTCTCTAAGGTTGAGTATAAGTATAGGTTATAGTCCTAGAATTACATTAATGATATTAAAATTAAACCTAAGATGTTAGATATTGAAGGTACTCTCCCTTTATTATGTTGTTTTCCCTAGCATGATTTTTGCCTCCCACACTATTCTTTTTGGGTTTTAGACGATGGCTGGAACCCAAAGGAACCGTATTGATAAATGTAATGGAAAATTCAATGATTTTACTCTTGATCAAACCAATGTTATGGGATATGGAGTGAAAAATCTTATTTCTATACTTACACAAGCTATGAATCATTCTAGAATTCCAAATGAGTAGAGAAAGGAACAATATTCTATTGAGTCCTTCATGAGGCAACACCCACCTTCTTTCAGTGGGTCTTCTTATCCACTTGTTGATTAACAATGGATTAGTACCATTGAAAAGATATTTTCGATACTTTGATTTTTAGAGCATGAAAAATTCATTTTAGCTATTTACCAGTTAGAAGGTGAAGCAGACCAGTGGTAGACTCTAGTTAAAAATAGAAGTCCCCAAGATGAAATTGAATCCATGGAATGGGATGAGTTCAAGAACTTGTTTTTTAATAAGTACTTCCCTCGTATTCTTCAAACAAAGATGGAAAAGGAGTTCCTTGAGCTTAAGAAAAAGGATGATAAATCTGTTGGTATATACGAAGCAAATTTTACAAGGCTTTCAAGGTATGCATCTGGCTTTATCATCCAACCTGAAAGTAAAGTTGATTGATTATTCAGTGGCTTAAAACCAAGTATTCGAAGGGCATTAACTATAATAGACTTAAGTAGCTATGAAGTAATTGTGCGTTGTTCTATCAAGGTAGAACTGGAAGTCGGTGTTACATATCCATCTCATGATTTTGATAAGAAACTAAATATGGAGTTCAAGGAAAATTCTCAGAACAATTGTGAAAAGAAGATGAATGTTTCTTTATGCTCAAATTGTGGAAAGAACCACGGTGTAAATTGTCTAAAAGGTACTAGAAAATGTTTTAAGTGTGGAAAATAAGGTCATCGAGCAGTTGAGTGTCGAAGTAATGGGAAAAAGGTAGCTAATGATGTGAATATAGAAAACACCGTAGAGAACTCTCCACCAACACATCAATGCTTCAAGTGCAAGAAAATGGGGCATTATGCTAATCAATTCCCTAATCCAAGGGTTAACAATGATTGAAGTGAGAAACCTCTTAAGTCAAAGGATAAAGGGAAGTCACATGCAATCACTATTTGTGATATTGAATATGACAATGATGTTGTGGAATGATTAAGTGTTTATATAATGGGTTTTCAAAATAGTATCATGGAATCTCATTTATGGTATTGTGGAATTTTGGAATATCTATGTATTGGATTTCAATAATTATATGGTACCGGTAACCATGAAAAGTGATTGAATTATTTTTGGAAAGAAGATGATATGTGCATAATGAAGGGATAAAGAGAAAATGAAATGATCTCATGACTTATATAAGGAAAAACTGATATCATGGTTTGAGTATATAGAATTTTTGGGATTTTGGTATGTGGAAAGAGTTTCCCTTTGACAGAATTCATTTTTTCACTAAGGTTCTATGGTAATTTATGTTTCAATAAAATAAATGATTAATGAATTCACATGATTGGAATGTGACCAACAAGATATATCGTATGATAAATGATGGTATTCACATGCTTAGTCGATGACATTTCTAGTAATTGTTTTCTTTATATTATGAGCTTGGACAGAAGTATTTTGGATAAGCCTAAAGATTGAAATGGACTATGTTGGACATAATTTATTATTGTTTAAGGATATAACCTTTTAGATATTATTGATGGGATGTTATAATAATGTAGTTTTAGAAAAAGGACAACCTGTAGGACGGGCGGCAACCCGTCACGTCAGACAAGGCTGTAGGAATCGAACCCACAACTGAAGTGCGACAGACCTTTATCACCTACCACTAGCCTACAGGAAGTCCCTGGTTAGTATAAAATAGTTTTATTTTATTAAGAGGTGTGATAGATGAAGTATAAGTCCATTTTTGGAACCATATACGATTAATCTCACCATAGATAGAGTTATGTATATAACTTTTGCTAACCTTATGTTTGAGACAGATGGAATGACCTATCATTCTATCGCATGATCTGCTAACATTTCAAGAATGACAAATTCAACTTAATTTCTATAAGAGATAAAGTAGAAATTGTTCAAGGCACGAACAATGGTGAGATTGTACCGAAATAAAGTAAGTATTTATTCTAATTCAAATTTTTCAACTTTAGGGAAATGATCTTGAAAACCAAAAATGTTGTCCTCGTGTCTTCATATCCGATGAATCAGATGGTGCCTTAGATCATCACAAATTTATGGCTTTGTGATTTTTGGCTTTTTCATATCCATGTTCCCTACCACTCTCCATCAGAACTTGATGGTTATATTTTTCTTCCATATCTATATTTTTACTTATGTTCTCCTATGTGGAAACCCAATGATGAGTTAATTTGGGTAATCGTTACATTTCATACTTTAGTTTTTAAAATTAAGTTTTAGTATTCCTTTTTATGATGTGGGTTTCTATGAAAGAAACATTCAAGTAGTAAACCATTTATAACCCTGACAAATTTAGAGGGAGAAATTCATTTTAAGGGGGGTAGAATATAACAACCCGAGATTTTATGAGAATTATTCTTTTTAATTTCATTGATGTCTTGTGTTGTACGCTATAAAAAGGGATCTTGCAATACACGCATCCCTGACTTGGCTTTCATTACACGCAATCGCGACCTTCCTCGATAGCGTGTGTTGTACGCAATACCGGGTTTCACTAAACAAAGATATATTGTTATAATATTATTATGGACTAGCCGTTATGAGTATTACTAAATACATTTTAAATTTTATAACATTACTATTCATCTTACACATTTTCTGGAACATGGTATGAGAACAAAATAAATTTTTCAGGTAAAATAAGTATTTCTCAAAAAATGCAGTTTTGCCGCCTTTTGATGAAGCACCCATTTTAAATATAATTTTTGAAAAGTTTATAAGTTAAATTTTACAAAATAAACTTCTTCTTTTGAATCAGGATATAAAAATTTACATTGGATAATGTTTTTATATTTTTCTGACAACGTTCTTATTTTGATGAATAGTCAAAACACGCTAAATTTTAATTAAAAACAACTTTTTTCATCTCAATAATTTATATGGTAAAATTATAATATTAAATGGTTTTAAAATATAAATAGAATATATTTATACCATTTAATATAATTTATTTCATTACCATTAATTTTACATTGAATTCATAGGTAAAAACATTTCAATCTTTGACAATGTTTTAACTTTTAAAACTTGTTTTCTTAACAAAGGGATTAATTTTAAATAAATTGCTATAACTTCTGTGTTTTGAATTTTTAAAAATTGAATCCATAATTGAATTCATTGGGTCCAAATTATTTTAATAGGTTACTTTTTATTTTTTTGATATTATGAATAGTAACTACGGTAATTTTTATTTACTGTAGTTAAAGGTAAATCGGGTAATTAAGGGTAAAAATAAAATTATAAAATTACCCTAACACCCACCAAAATTATATTAAATGGATAAAAGTATACCCATATCATATAAGGGTTGGAATAGATTCATTTTATAGACTTTTGACCATTAAAATAATTTAATTATT
Source organism: Viscum album (assembly GCA_963277665.1). Classification (NCBI taxonomy): domain Eukaryota; kingdom Viridiplantae; phylum Streptophyta; class Magnoliopsida; order Santalales; family Viscaceae; genus Viscum; species Viscum album. The sequence goes on along the minus strand of OY728142.1, from coordinate 1,102,964,277 downwards.
ATTAAAACCAAAGAAAGTGACAACATGTCACTCTCTTAAATCTTATAAGTATAATAATTTTAGTTTAGTGATAAACTTCAAAAATGAATAGTTTACAGAAATATAATAAAATTATATACATCATGCGAATTTATTTAGAATTTTTAGGTATTAAATAATTTTCATTAAAGGTGACACAATAGTGATGTTGAAATTATTTTATTGATTGAAATATCAAATAAATGGTTTTAAAAATATTAAAATAAATATTTTATGAACTATTTAATAATCTCCACAAATTTTCTATATAAATATAACATGTTAAGAATCTATTAAATATTTAAGTTTGAACATATCTTCTGTGTGGATTTTATTTAAATTCAAATAATTGAATAGTGTCAAAATTGACACTATTGTTATTTTATAAAAATAACATAATATAAAATTGTTTAAAAATAACAAAAAAAATTAAAAAATTATAAATTAAAATTTATATAGTCTAAAATGACATAAATTATCCAATTATGGACAATTCACAACACATAAGTAATTATTTATAATAATTTAAAATTTAGAATCTTATGACCACAAATAAGATTAAATAAATTAAATAAGGATAAATCAAGTTGATAAGGTTTAAAATAAATTTCAAACATGTCTAAATTTTATTTTTTGATGATATTACAACCCTATATCATCTAATCTTCGAACATGAGTCATTTTGGGTGGTTTTTAAGTGGGGTTTGATTTATTATAAATTAATATTTCTTATGTTTCCAAAGGTGCCCCTCTCCTCCCTTATAAAAGGGAACCTCCTATCTATCCTCTTCAAAACACCTTGAGCCTCAAATATCGTCAAACCCCTGCCCATTTCTCTTCTCCAATTCCCTAGAAACATTTTGGAGGTTATGGTCTTCTCAAAATACCAACTCTAGTCCCTTAAGAGGAAGCTTAAAAGAGGTGCGTCGAAGAAGAGGTAATCTCTTCTACCGATTCTTTCAAGTTTCTTTCTTCTTAAAATTCCTCTTATTTAGTTTTTTCATTTTATATTAATACAATAATTATCAATAATATACTGATATGATATTATAAATATGAAACAATCCCATTTCACCGTCTATCCATCCTTCAGAAAATGAAATCACCGCACGTGCGTACGTACAGAATACCGTCTCCACGCCATGGTGTAATTAGTTTTTCCACCACCACCTTACTTGGATAAATATAATGGTTTAAATAATAACTTTATATGGTTATTATAATATCATACTGATTCTGAGATATTATATCATCCACTCCAATTCTATTCAATAATTATGGGAGTGATATCATCGCTCGTACGTACGTACGGACTACCGTCTCCACGAACGCGATGAGATTCATTTTCCATGATTAACCATTCAAGTATGATTATAAATTATATATATAATAAATAATCATGAAAGATATTACATAATTTATGTACATATATGTTTCATTTACTTAATTCCATTCAATTCAATAAGGAAACGTAAACAGCATTCATGCATACGTACGGCCTACAATCTCCATGAATGGTGTATTTCATTACATTTATTGATCTATCATATATATTTATATAATGACTATATATTATATATAAATAATGTTTTACATTATGTAATTAAGTAAATCATGATATGAGTAATAATATCAAGAACAAAAAATCTAAACACGTATGATAAATGAAACGATTTTACCAAAAACACTGCTTTAACATTGAATTTACAAAAGAACAAGTAATATAAAGTCATAATTGAACCATATATGATATCATAACAATGAATATGATTCTGTAATAATTAAATAAAATTATTTAAATCATTATACAGGAGTTTCGGATACATACGAAGCATATCGGACATTAAGTAAGGGAAAATTTTTCAATATCATTTTTATCTAAGATTGATTATACGTAAGTATTTACTGGGGTTATATTTTTCATCCATGTCCATAAAAATGTTTTTCATAATGTGTTTAATATTATTCCATGTATTTTTAAAGTCATGTATACCCCTCTTTGACTTTTACATTGTTTTATGGAAGGAATCTTTGTTTTGTTTACCATATAGGTCCTTTTTTACTTTTTCGGTAAAAGTACGAGGAGAATGTTTTTTTAACTTATACGGAGTGAATGGATTTTTATGGTTTCATAATACCTTTTCTTCATGAAGATTAATCTACAATATGTCATTATTATTTTCAACAAAATCCTTTTATTTTAAAATTGAATGGCATTTTTTTAAAAGAAAATGATTTTGAAGAAGAAAGGATATTTTCCTCAAGAATTCATTTCAAGTGTTTTGTCAAAACTATTTTCCATATAATATGAAATTTTTTAGTATGATTATGTTTCAAGTATAATGTCTCTATTATTTACATGTTTTTATTCTTCTTATGATGAAATTATATCCATTTGTTTTATATGGATTACATTATTGGATGATGTTTATGAAACCCATTTTATTATTTGGGTTATGATGAATGATTTATGTTTAATTTGTGGAACAAGTAAGAATGATTTTATTATGAGATGGGTGGGAACTATATCTCCCTCCAATGCATTGGGTAAAGATTTATATCTCATGAGATAGACATGGTTGTAATGACTAGTTAATCTGGTTTAGTGATACGGGACTGGAATGAGGAGTGAACTCGATTCAGTAAGGGACTTTTTCCACTAAGATAGTCTTGGCAACAATGCCTTGGATACTATGGAAATCATATCATGTGCTTAAGGTTTTACCATAATTACATGTTTTATTACCATTCTATTTTATCATTATTAATGTTTCTTTATGATCTATGCCTTACAGACTACCATGTTTTATGTCATTGCACAATATTTTTATGTTTAAACATTATGTTCATGTTTTTAAGTTCAAATATATATGATTTGTTTTATTTTCTCATGCTTACCCTTACTGAGCATTTGAGCTCACCCTTTATATGTTTTTTTCCCCAATATTTAAAGAAAGGTTTTAGTTAAGAAAACAAAAGGGGAAGATCATTATGGGAGATGATAAAGGTCTTTCACCATGATTAGAAGATTATGTTCCGAGTTTCCAAAGAAACTAAACTATTACGGTCCTTGAGTGTTGGTTCTTATTATGTATAAAATATTCTAAAAAAGTAATGTAATGTACATGTACATGAATTTTGGGGTCTCTACAAAATGCATGTTTAGAAATGAGGTAGATGAAGCTAGTAATATATTTAGAAACAAGGTTAGATTGGTTGCACAAGGCTACAGTCAAGAAGAAGAAATTGACTTTGAAGAGAACTTGGCACCAGTAGATATACTTAAATCCATCAGAATTATTCTTTATTGTGTTGCACATATGAATTTAAAATTATATCAAATGGATGTCAAAATTGAATATTTAGATGGTTATATATCTAAGGATTCCTTTGTTGAGAAACCCCCTGGTTTTACAAACCCTCATTTTCCAAATCATATTTTTAAGTTATCAAAATATTTATATGGTATAAAACAAGCTCCAAGAGATTGGTATGATAGATTAAGTAATTTTATTTTTTCCAAAGGTTTTACAAAAGGAATTTTTGATCTTACCATTTTTACAAAATGGATTTACAATAATGTTTTAGTAGTTCAAATCTATGTAGATGAAATTATCTTTGGATCTTAGAAAAATTATTTATGTATTGAATTTTATAAAATGATGAAAAAATAATTTAAAATGAGTTTAATTGGGGAACTCAAATTCTTTCTTGGATTTAAAATCTTTAAAAATAATGATGGTATTATTTTAAATCAAAGTAAATATACTAGAGATATTCTAAAATGTTTTGGATTAGATAGCACCAAAAGTAGTGACACTCAAATAAGTACTTCTTTTAAGTTTGATCTTGATGAACATGGAAATTTTTTTGATCAAACCACTTACAGAGGAATTATTGGAAGTTTAATATACTTGACTACTAGCTGAACAGACATTATATTTAGTGTGTGTATATGTGCTCATTTTCAAGAAAATCTTAAGTAATCCCATTTAAATTTTATTAAGATAATTTTCAAATACCTCAAGTATACACCCAATATAGGATTGTTCAATCCCATAGGACAATCATTTTAGTTAGTGAGTTATTCTAATGTTGACTTTAGTGGTTGTAATTTAGATAGAAAATGCACCTCTGGTACATGTCACTTTTTAGACAATTCACTAGTATCATGGTGTAGTAAGAAACAAAACATTGTTGAATTATCTACTGCAGAAGATGAATACATAGTTGCTGGTAGTTGTTGTGCACAAATTTTGTGGATGAAACACGCATTACTAGATTATGGATATCAATTTAGGCATGTACCTATAAATTGTGATAGTATAAGTGATTTTAACATCCCAAAAATCATGTTTCACACTCTAGGATCAAACACATTGATATAAGACATCACTTTTGGAGAGATCATTATCAAAAAGGTGATATCACTTTGGAATTAATTGGATTTTAATATCAACATACTGATATATTCACCAAACCACTAAATTCTTAAATAATATATTATATCATATATGAATTAGGAATGATAAATCTTAAGTAGTAATAATGTTATTTCATAGTTTAAGGTTTCACAAGTCATTGTCTTGAGATTACTATTTAACTCTAATGGTTCTATAGTTTTTATTTATTAAGAGTTATTTTCTTATGTTTACGGTCTCACAATTACTATTAACTGGTCACTGCTTGGCACTCACTATCACAAACCATACGGTTGCACAGCTTAGAAATCACATTGTTACAGTCTCACTGTGAATGTTTGTTACGGTCTCACCATGAAAGTTGATTATGGTCTCACCATAAAGATACTTTATGTTTTATTTATACATTATAACCGGTATCATGTAATTCATTGTTTTATTCTTTTTACTTTCCCGTGATTTTGATCTCGCGATGCTTGATATCCATAAATGATAAAATAAAATAAGTTTCACTCATTCTTCACTCAATCTCTCTTTTCTCAAACTGTAACCCCTATTCCAACCCCTCTCTCTCTCTCAAACCTTTGGTGAATGCCTAAGATAAAATGAACTTCGTCATCAACTCCTTATAAGCATAGTTAAAAGAAGAAGTTGAAAATCATGCCGAAGTTAGCGCCCGAGGGCCCTCTGAATCTGAACCTAGTGAATAGATTAGTGGTACCTAAAAAGGAGATATGCCCAAAATGGATTCTATCAAGTATGTCTTTGGTGTTAAAAGTGAAAACAGAGCAAGGTCGGATATATTGGTTTATAAAGAAGGATATTTATATTTATCTGAAGCTAGTTGCCCAGTTTTACTAGTATGTACAATTTTCTTTTGATTTAGAAGATGGGTATGTTGTATGAAGTTGGATCAATACCCAGATTTGTACTTTCTCTTTAAGGTTATGGATTGTAAGCCTTATGATACCTCATGATGGTATTTGTGAGGACAACTAGAGATATCTTCCACCTCCAAGAGAGTTATTTATTTTGGAATAATCTTTGATAAGTTTAATTGGAAATGAAACCAAGAGGAGAGTCATATATGTCGAGCGAGATGGTGAATCTGGACTCTTGTTTAAGTTGATTCAAAATTTGGTTATCCCCAGAAAAGTTAATTTTGCTATACTCAAGTATCAGGATGTATTTTTGATACAACTCATGAAAAATTGACATAAGATCAATATTTTAAAGTATATTATACACCATATGTGTGAGTTGATCAAAATAACCTCCAAGTCATCCTCCCTATTTTATTCACGGATTATCTTAGTCATGCTTCATGAAAAGTTATTGGTTGGACTAAATAAAACAGTCATAAAGGATTATGATTTCTGTCTTTAAAAAGTTATTGTAAAGACAATAAAAATCAATTACAATCCATGGAGGAAAGCATGGGTGTAAGATAATGATAGAGTTTATGAAAAGTTTAACCCGATGGAACACCCTTAAAAACTTAAGGATGTATCTGATCCTGGTTTTAAACTAGATTAACTTGTTGAATATTATGATGTGGAAGAAGAGGAAGACAGTACACTTTCTCCTCAAGAATTATTTGAAAAGGAAGAACATGTTCTTTAACAAGTTGATGATCTGGAAGAACAACTTGCTTTAAAAGAAGAATCTTTTTCTAAGGCAAGTGGAAAGAGTGTTGTAGAAGAGCATATGGAATAAGATCTTCTTGTTGTGTAAGAAGCTAACCTCGAGAAACACCCAGAGGAACAAGTAGTTCCTTAAGTTATTCCTTCTACTGAAGAGAGAATAGATAAATCCTTTCAGTTGTCTATAAAAGAAATGGATGAGGAAATTAGGGATGAATTCATAGAGATAAGTCAAGGATCAAAATCTCTCAGTCCTAAGAAGGATGAAACTGTTAAGGGGGAGCATCCCCCCAATTTGGAATCTGTTGGAGTCCCTGATCCAATTTATTCAAGCTTAGTGGAAAAATTGTATAAATTCCCCAGTTATTTTGATGTGACTGATTCCCAGGAAGTCTCAGTTAAAGGAATTGATTTGTCTACTATGTTTTATTTGAAACTAGTATCTACACCTGGATTTATCTCTGTTAAGGAGCCTAAGTATGTCTCAGCCTCTATTCCTGAACCCTCACAAGAATCTCCAAAATTGGTGAATAAGGATGATCTGAAAGCTTTTGGAGCTACCCTATTGGCTGGAATTGAGAAACTCTTGAATACCCAACTATCTCTAGTAACCAATTTAATTGAGAGAGATGCTTCATTATTGTTGAAAAAAAGTCATATGGAAGATTCAAACCAAGATGCTTCATGAGATTCAAGAAGTCAGAGTTGAGAATAAATTTCTTAGTGATGAAGTAAAAACTCTCAGAGGAATGGTTGAAGATATGCAGAAAGTAATGAACTCAAGACTAAAACCTGATTCTCATCCTATTGAGGATATTGTTAGTCAGGCCCCATAGTAAGTAGCCTCACTAATTCAACCTCATCTAACCTCTTTAGCCGAAAATGTAGCTGAAAGAAACAGGAATATTTTTCAAGAGATGTGTGAGCTTATTATTGGTCTTAACAAGTTAACTGATGAGTATAAGGGTTGTCTCCAGAAATTTCTACAAAAACTGAAATCCCTTACCTTGGTTGTCACTGCTTCCCATAATTCTAGACAACCATGTCAACCTACTTTAGACAGCGATCTTCTCAAAATAGTTGTCAAAGAAGAACTTTATGTTGTGCTTAGTGTCTTTGATAAATAAACTCTATTTGAGATTATCAAGAACAGTGAAAGAGTTCTTGATTTGGTGAGAATCCATTAAAAATTTTCTAATTACACTCAGTAATAAATTTCTAAGAAGATAGACTTCTGATGTGGAAGAAGAGGAAGACAATACATGTGCTCCTAAAGTCTTATTTGAAAAAGAATCACCTATTCCTGAAAAAGTTTTTGATCTGGAAGAACAAGTTGCTTCAAAATAAGAATCTTTTGCTAAGGAAAGTGGAAAGAGTGTTGTAGAAGAGCATATAGAAGAAGATATTCCTGTTGTGCAATAATCTTCCCTTGAGGAAAACCCATAGGAACAAGCTATTATTGAAGTTATTCCATCTACTGAAGAGAGAATGGAGAAATCCTTTTTGTTGGCTAGAAAGGAAATGGCTGAGGAAATTAAGGATGAATTCATGGAAATAGATCAAGGATCTAAATCTCTCAGTCTTGAGAAAATGCACCTATTTAGGGGGAGAAGCCCCCCAATCTGGAATCTATTGAATTCCCTAATCCAATTGATTCAAGATCAGTGGATACATGGTATAAATTCCCCAATTATTTTGATGTGACTGATTCTAGGAAGTCTCAGTTATGGGAATTTATTTGTCTACTATGTTTCATTTTAAACTGGCATCTGCACCTGGAGCTATCTCTGCCAAGGAACCTGAGTTTTTCACAACTTCTATTCTTGAACCCTCACAAGAATATAAAAAATTGGTGATTAAGGATGATCTGAATGATTTTGGAGTTACCCTATAGTATGAATTTGAGAAACTCTTGAATACCCAACCATATCTTGTAACCAATTTAAGTGAGAGAGATGCTTCACTGTTGTTGGAAAAAGTCATATGGAAGATTCAACCCAAGATGATTCATGAGATTCAAGAAGTCGGAGTTGAGAAGAAACTACTCAGTGATGAAGTAAAAACTCTCAGTGGAATGGTTGAAGATATAAAAAAAGTAATGAACTCATGAATTGAACCTACTTCTCATCCTGTTGAGGATATTGTTAGTCAGACCCCACAGTAAGTAGCCTCACTGATTCAACCTCATCTAACCTCTTTAGCCAACAAAGTAGCTGAAATAAATATGTAGATTTTTCAAGAGATGTGTGAGATTGTTATTGGTATTAACAAGTTAACTGATCAGTATAATGGAAATCTCTAGAAAGTTATAAATCAACTGAAATCCCTTACCTTGGCTGTCATTTCTTCCCGTACTTCTGGACAACCATATCAACCTACTTTAGACAGTTATCTTCTCAGACCAATTGTCAAAGAAGAACTCCAGGTTGTGCTCAGTGTATTTCATAAATAATATCTATCTGATGTTATCAATAACAGTGACAAAGTTCATGATTTTGTGAGAATCTATTCTAAAAGTTACAATGATGCTCAACAAGAAATTTCTAAGAAGGTGGACTTCTACTTCAATCGGATCTTCTCTAAGAATGAAATGACCAACCACTTCAGGTACATTGTGGAGAGTCTGAAGATTACTCCTGTAACTCAAGCCTCCAAAACTCAAGTCCAAAAGCTCAAATATTTTACTCCTCTGTTGGATAAGTTTATGGAGAACAAGGATGACTTTGAGAAATCCATGCATAATGGTGGTGAAATCATTGCTGACTTCATGAAACTTTTGCGGCCTTATCTTCATGTTTAGAGAACTACCATTTTCTCTCCTACAACATCACCTCTGAGATCTGTTTTTCCTACCTTCTCATCCTCTACCCTAGCCACCACATCTACGTTTGTATCTTAGGCTCTGAGTAAGATTAGGCCCGTAATCCTTGATCAACAGTTTCCTTGATCTTCTACTGCACCTACTTTGGCCCTTTCTGTTTTTGAAGGACTCCCTTTATCATCTCTATCCACCGGTTCACTCCCTTCATCCACCTCAAACTCTAATCCTCTGGCTTCTTCTTCTCATGTTTCTGCCAAGGGAAAAGAGAAGACAAGCCAGTGCTGAAGAATAGTGACTACTTTCTTTCGATAGGGATGTTTTATGTATTTGTGTTACTCACTGTTTTTACTGACACTTTTTATCAATCTACTACATTGTGCCCTTTATTTTCTACTTCTTATTTACTCTTTTTGATAATCCCAAAAGGGGGAGAAATATGTATTCCATATACACTAAATGAATATTTATGTTGAGACACATTACCTAAGAATAAATCTCTCACTCACATGATTTTTTATCATCAAAAAGGGGGATATTTTTGGACTCCTCATGTGATAATCATGTTTTAATAATCAAAAATCATATAAATTCTGTAAAGCCTGTTAATCCTATTTAATCTATCTAAAATCATGTATACAGATGATTAGTTTCTTTATGCCTTAAATAATTATTGAAAAATATTTTGTTTCTAAGGGAATTTTCTTATGAATGATTATGCTTAATTCATTCTATGAATACCACTGTATAAGTCTGTGTACAAAGATTTGAATAAGTATGAGAAACTGTGAGTCTACCACCGGTTGTGTTTTTCTAGAAATAAGCCTAGACACCATAACCATCCAGACATCATGAACATCTAGACACCGTGACCATCCAGACACTGTAACCATCCAGAAACTGTAACCATCCAGACATCGTAACCATCCGGACACCGTAACTATCCAGACATCATCACCATCCAGACACCGTAACCATCCAAACACTGTGACCATCCAGACACCGTAACCATCTAGACACTATGACCATCCAGACACTGTAACCATATAGACACTGTCACCATACAGACACTGTCACCATCCAGACACCATTACCAGACACCGTGATCAAAACATAGCATTAGTGCTACCAGTTCTTGATCTCTATACAACTATGCCATCATAGTTGTCTCACCGCTCAAAGACAAAGAAGAAGACATTGTTTCAAGGAGACATTGTTTCATGGAGACACTGTTTACAGACAGACTGTGACACCATTTCTTAATCTATTTTTTCATTTTTCAATTTAATTTCTAACGGTCATATTTGATGATTTTAAATGCTCTGACATAATTAATGTTTCTTTGTAGACATGTCACCTGACAGTAAAAGGTACGAGGTGTAGAATAATTGCATCCTATTAGCTTCAAAACATGAATTATAAGAATAAAAAGAATAATGTGGCCAAGAGAAAAGTGTGTGATCATGGGGACTGTAGTGAAGACAGTGTAACAGAAAAACAAGTGTGTGAACGATAACAAATAAGCACGATCATTTATTCAACACGAAACTACAAAAAAAACACAAGAAGCATACTCGAATCCCAGACTCGAGAACATTTCTTCATCATCAACTCCACAAATAACACGAGCCATATCTAACTGACCTTCGACACTTTTTTTTGTGAGAGGACTCGATTTCTGCATCTGCTTCATCCTAGAAGTCCATAGCTGCATAGACTAACACTTAGAGAACTTCTAACCTTATCTCATCATCTATGATCTGTTGTGTATTATTTTTTATCTTTTGAGAATTGTGTGTGTCTTTATTAAACCAGCATTTTCTCCTACATCAAACAGAAGGATACAAGATATCCTTTCTCTTACATCTTTTTACACTTGTGTATTCCCACAGATAAGTGTGGAAGAGGTCCCTATGTGACTTGTTAGTTAATAACCACAAAGAACTATGGAAGAGGTCACAAGACCTGGACATTCTTATGTATTGTTGTTACCCCGATCCAAGGTGTGGATCAAGTTTATTTATATAAACTTCTTGGTAGCAGGTGATCACCAAGTGGAGTGGATTAGGTCTCATCTTGAGACTGAACCACTTGTTTTATAATTTTTTTGTTGTTAATTTTTAGTGTTCTCTGTTTTACTGTTTAATTCAGAAATCACTAAATTTACTTTGATAGTTAATCTTGGAAATAAGTTATAATTGTTTTTCCTTATTAGAAGAGCTTCAAAAGTAATGTTAATATCTGATATTAAGATTACTGAGAATTAATCAATCTTCTAAGAATTTATTCAAATAGTTAAACTTTCATAACCATATAACCTTGATTGATTGGGATGTATTTAAATTCATTGGGGAACCTTTTTAAAAATACTTTTTAAACATAAATTTTTAATATAGATACTCAATTCACCCCCTCTTGAGTACTCTACTCTGACCAACACATGGGATTGATGATTCCCTTCATACCTAAACATAAGTCAGTTTATGTGCCTTGTTTAGGGATGGACTGTAAAGACCCAGAAATTACATGTAATTTTTTTTAATAAAATGGGAATTTTACGAGTCTGCAAAAATTGACGGTGCATGATTCTGAGGCCCAGAGTGCTCGAAATGAATTTATGAACTTTTTTTTTGGGTACGTTCAGTAAACGTACGAGCGGGTTTTTGTAAATTTTGAACCAGTGCTTGGAATTGAAATTTGAGGGCACTGTTGAACTCAAAGCACCAGTATTCACTTAAATAAGGTCTTCACCTCAACTTCAGAGGGTTGAGAGTGAAAGATAGTTTTTTTTTTGAAAGAATAAAATAAAATAAAAATGTGTAACATTTTTATTTTCTTTTGTTGAAACCTTCTATGTGGATGTTTTAATGGTGGGGACCACCTGTATTAAAACCTATCGACATAGGATATGGTGTTGGGGACCACCCAAGCCTAACCTCCCATGTGAGTTATGGTGGTGGGGACCACTCGAGACTTAAAACCCCTTGAACCCATTTGAACTACCTCTTAATGGGAAGAAACCTCTTGAGCTCCCCAAATTAATTATGCCAACTCTCCCCTTTAATTAATTAAGCCAACCCATCAATTAATTAATTAATCTATTTTGAAATTATGCCAACAAACATAATAGATAACTTGTTCTATTATATGGTCTACCTTTCATTTTGGTGGGATTGGGGAGAGAAGAACTATTGGGAGAAAGTTCTCCAACAAAGAATGCCAACGAGGAACATCTCCAATGACGAACGAACCGACGATCGAAGAAATGTCGACGTCACCGACATCCATCTATCCCCAACAGCATCGTATCCTTCCTTGTGACCTCAATCAACTAACCTTCAAGGTAGGGGCTTATTTTTGAGTGATTATAACTTCCCATCTTCTTCCCTTCTAAACTAAGAATACGGATCAACTCTCATAAACTAGTTGATCCACGAATGTTTTCTTTTTCGAGATTGGAAATAGTGATTGATGAAGGTTGTGGGGATTGATGTTTTTAAATATCTTCTATACACGTTCTTGATTCAAATTTGTAAACCACTTTCTACTGCTCTAACGCAGAGGGTGCGGGCCAAACAAACATGGTATGACCCCTCTGACGTTCTTCTTTTGTGTGTTCTTCAGAATGGTGATGGCGACCGGTGCCGGCGTTTGGCACTGGTGGAACATGAGAATGGCCGCCGACAACAGCGTCGGCCCCGACGAAGACAATGGCGCCACCCTGCGGCTCTGCACCACCCCACGGACTCTGCGACCTCCTCCGCCAGCGGCCCTGCCACGCCACACTGTCCAATAGCCTCTACTGCCCAAGGCCCCACCGACCCACCCCATAGCCTCGTCGTGCCATCCGCGACCTCCGTCGCCCTGTGGACCCGTCGCGCCGCCCGCGGCCTCCACCACCCTACGGACCCACCACGTCGCCCGAGGCCCCATCGCGCCGTCTGCGGCCCCGCCCCGCCCCCTCACGGCTTCGCCACCCTCACGGGATCACGGCCTCTGCACCGCCAGGCTGGATAGCCCAGCTCGCCGGGTCTCCCTACGCGGGTCGGGCCGGACCTAGTAGGTCGGGCTGCAACACGGGCCCAGCCAAACCCAGTGGTTTGGGCTAGGTCAACCCAAACCAGGTAGGGTCGGGCCGGGTTGGACCGGACCTAAACCCACTACAACCCATTTACGCTCTTTTGGACATAACTTTGGCACCTAACGTTCATTTCATGAACCTTCAGTGGCATTGGAAACCTAGGAGGGAGAAGGTCCCTTTGAGTATACCCCACTGGAAATTTGGATAAAGTTGGAATACACTCTGGTTGGATCGAGCACGAATCCAACCATGCCCTCGGGACTAAAAGGCCAATAACTTACAGACCGGGCGTCCGATTGACGCTCCGTCTGTTGCATTGATACCCCTATGATGTAGGATTCCTTTGAGATACTTATTCATGATACTTCATAGTAGTTGTTGTATCGATCAGTGTCTTGTGGAGAAGACCCTTCTGAAGACAAGAAAGCTTAGTGCGGGAACCCTAAAGTTGGCTATGACGTGAAGAATGAAGAGCGATCCTGTGTGGGTCAGCACCTAGCAATCATGTGTGGGTCCACACCTAGCAATCCTATGTTGGTCAGCACCAAGTGATCCTGTGTGGGTTAGCACCTAGCGATCATGTGTGGGACAGCACCTAGCAATCCTGTATGGGTTAGCACCGAGCAATCCTGTGTGGGTCAGCACCAAGCGATCTTGTGTGGGTCTACCTCTTAATAGAGTAAGATGATTCATTAGTTACATCTAATCATCTCTACTACTGTACCAAAGTTATACTTGGTGTGAGTTGAGTCTGTACATGTGTGGTACTTTCCTTCGTTGTAATACCTTGGTGGTATTCTTCTGTGTGGTTTACTTTTGTGGTACTTGCCTTCATGGAATTTCTTTCTTTGTGGAACAGTTGAGATTGGGGCTTTGGAGTTGGAATATGTGTTTTCATCATGATTGATATGGGTTTACTTGTTAACTTAGGTATATGTATGGGCATATACCTAAGTAGGGTTATCAGTTGTTTCCTCCCTTTTTGGTTTATCCTTTGTGGATTTTGTGAGACCTTGAGGGACTCGGGGTCCCTACTGAGTATCATTATACTCACCTATACACGGGCTATGCCCGAACATCATTGTGTTTGTTGCAAACGACGGATAGTGCTGACTGAGGACAAGGGTACCAGGACTAGAGGTAGCTCAGAGGTGGATATTATATGAGGTGAACCACAGAGACGGTCATTCGTGAGTTGTACCTACCCTTCAAGTAGGATCTGTGGTGGATGATCCAGGAGATGCTTTTCACCTATCAGTTGTCTTGTACATTCCATTTTTCCTTGTACTTTCCAGTTGGGCTTGTATTCTGGCCCCTTTTAACTTGTTGTACTCACTCTATTTACTATTCAGTTTACTTGAGTTCGTATCTTTCTATGTGCTTGGTTGTGTGTATTATAGGTTATAAAGGAAATTCCTTCCTAGTTTTAGGGAACATGCCTTCGGTGCTAGTCGCCAGCCCCTGGCTTATGGAAGGAGGGATTGGGGTAGTCATGGAACGGACCCGGGGGATGACTCATGACAAATTGGTATCAGAGGATTCAGTTCTACTATAGAACATAAGACTCTGATCATCTAAACGGAAATAGTGTTAAGTGTAGTGATTGTGGTTATCAGTTTAGGGAATCCAATGTTGGTGCGGTGACTGACATATCCATACACCAGGATCCTGACTTCTGATTTCCGACTCAATACACAAAAACATTGATTGAATGTGTGTTTTAAAGAGTCTTCTTTGTGAACTCTTTGAGTCATCTCACCAGGTATAACTTATTTACCATGGTGAACCTATTTCTTTTCAGTATTCCTCCATGAAGATATCCAGCTAGGGTTCCGAGAGTTGTACGCACTGATAGCCCACCGAGAGACGAGGCCTCGGTGCAGGGACCTCTTCCAGTAGAGGCACTAGTAGAGGCACCAGTGCTACCATTACCCATTGGGCCTCTGATTCCACCATCTCCAATAGCATAGAGTACACTCTGCTTGAGCGTGTTGCACGAGTTCTAGTGCCAGAGGTCACCCAGGTTCAGGGGAGAGACGGACCCACAGGCAGCTGAGGATTGACTGGAGGCCTAGGTGAGAGTTTTCAAACTGGAATGGATAGGAGTTGATCTCATGGTGATCCTTTCCGCCAGCCTTCTAGAGTAAGCAGCAGGCAGATGGTGGAGATTGATGTTCCAGGTTCATAATGAGGTGACGCTTCTTTGGATAGACTTTGAGAGCATGTTTTGATCATATTTTTTCCCAGCGACTCTTCACGCAATGCGCATTCAGGAGCTACTTCATATGTAGTAGGGCAGCATGAATGTGGCTCAGTACTCAGTGAGGTTCACAGACCTCTTGCATTACTCCACCGATATGGTGTGAAACCCATTCTTTAGAGCCCGGACCTTTGAGTAGGGACTCAGATGGGAGATCAGGGCTTCGATGATTTCTCTTAGCATCCTGAAATAGGCAGGGGTGTTAGAGAGAGCCCTCTTAGTGGAGATTTTCCTTGCTGAGCAGTCGCCAGCAGTGAGACCCACCACCAGTCGTCATGTAGAGGAGTCTTCTATAGTTGGAAGTAGACATATGACATAGAGGTCCAAGAGGACCAGACCTACAGGTGGACGACTGCATGACTCAGTATCGGTTGTGCGGGGTATCGAAGACAGAGATAGTCATGCAAGGAACATGAAGTGTTACGCATGCGGAGGGCAGGGTCACATGGCTCGTGACTGTCTGGCCCGTCGTACGAATGATCAGCAGGCGGTCGAGGGACTGCCTAGGCAGAGACAGAGGTTTGATCGAGGTGGTTTGCAGGAAGCAGGTGGACATGGTAGAGGAGTTGGTCATGCAGCTGGTGGTGGGCGACGATTCGAGGTGTTACCGCTACCACTACCAGGAGGTCCACCCCGACCACAGGGAGTAGGTGGACAAGGGCGAGCTCATCTCCAGGTAGCTGAGGCCTATAATCATAGCGCTCCGGATATAATACAAGGTACGATCTATGTCTACTCCACCTTAGCTGCAGTACTTATAGAAATAGGTGACAATCATTCTTTCATTTCCACTACCCTCATTTGGACTCGAAGATTCATATGGATCTGTTGGCTCGATCCTAACGGATAGAGACTCTTACGGGAGTGGATTCGACGATTACGCACCTATGCTGACAGTGCGATCTTACTCTAGGATGTGAGAGATTCGGCTGGGATCTCCTAGTAGCTGCGTCGAGGCCTTACGACGTTATCTTGGGTATAGACTAGTTATCTACAGTCCATGCTCTGATTGAATGTATTAGATGCAAAGTGCGGTGTGTCTGCACGGATGGGACCAGGTTTACCTTCACCAGAAAGAAGGGAGCCTTTGCAGCGTAGGATGAACTTCCCGGAGGAGAGTGCAACCGATCACTCATCAATTGGCTAGACTTACCCTCAGAGCAGTTGATGTGGAGAGTCTGAGTTATCTAATAGTGATGGACCAGTACGCGGATGTCTTCCCTGATGATGTTCCGGGTCTACCTCCTCGCATAGAGGTGGACTTTTACATTGACTTGTACTCCGGGATGGCACTGATATCTACACCAGCGTATCGGATGGCTCCTCACAGAGCTTTGTGAGCTGTGGGTATAGTTGGAGGACTTACAGGGGAAAGGGTTCATCTGGCCCTGTGTTTCCCCTTGGGCAGACCTGATTTTGTTCGCCAAGAAGGCGGATGGGAAATTGAGATTTTGTGTCGACTATCATCCTGAATTAGGTGACCGTGAAGAACAAGTACCCACTCCCAAGGATTGACGACCTCTTTGATCAGCTGAAAGGAGCACGGTGGTTCTCGAAGATATACCTCAGACCATGCTATCACCAGCTCAGAGTACGAGATGAGGATGTGCATAAGACGACTTTAAGATGTTCGTACGACCACTACGAGTTCTTAGATATTCCATTCAGTGTAACCAATGCTCCAGTAGTGTTCATGGGACTCATGAACAGGATCTTTCAGCTATACCTTGATCTATTTGTAGTAGTCTTCATCAACGACATTATGATATACTTGAATACTGAGGAGGATCATGCTTATCATTTACAGGTAGTACTGAACACACTCCAAGAGCACCAACTTTGTGGTAATCTCTCGAAGTGCCAGTTCTGGATTCGAGAGTTTCACTTTCTGGGACATGTCATATTGGAGGCTGGAGTTGAAGTAGATCCAGTGACGATTGAGGAGGTACTTTCTTAAGAGCCACCCAGAAGTGTGAAGGAGGTACATAGTTTCCTGGGTTTGGCTGGATACTACCGGATATTTGTGCCAGATTTCTCCAGAGTTACAGCACCTCTATCAGTGTTGACAAAGAAGGGGAAACCCTTCATGTGGTCGGAGAGATATCAGTAGAGTTTTCAGGAGATGAGGTAGAGGATGACTAGTGCCCCCATCTTGAGGCTTCCAGAGGAGGGCGTAGGGTACATAGTCTACTGCAACGCATCAGGGACCAGGCTCGGGTGTGTCCTAACACTACAAGAAAATTACCGTTTAGCGGCGGTTTTAAAAATCGCCGCTAAACATTTTTCGGGCCGCCATTTCGCTGCGGTTTAAAAACCGCCGCGAAATGCCATAATTTTTTTTATTTTTTTTTATTTTTTTCGAGGATTAGCGGTGGTTTTTTAAAAAACCATCGTGAAATAGCGGCGGTTTCGGTAAAACCGCCGCGAAATGAAAGAAAAAATAAAAAAACACGAGAAACCCCGAAATCACTATAACGACCATAACTTTTGATCCGGGCATCCGTTAGAGTGCCACGACCAGTCAAATCGAAGCTCATGAAGAGATCTAGAGGAACATATAATCAAAATTGCGAGATGGTGTAAGGTGAGAAAGATATTAGAGTTATAAGAAAGTTCAAAAAAGTTCTCCAACTTCAAACGGCCATAACTTTCACTCTGGGTGTCCGTTTGGGCTCTACCACATATCAAATCAAATCCAGCGAAGAGAGCTACGCACAAATTCAACACAAGCAAGCGTTTTTCGTGTTTTTCAACCCCAAAAACCCCTCCAAAGGCCTCTGAAACCCCGTTTCTGTCACCGGTGTCCCGTCAAACTTGTCTTCAAACGGACGTAACTTTCGATCCGCGTGTCAGTTCGGAATCCTCCACCTGGCAGATCATAGCACATTCCATGAGCTTCAGTTTGATTGGTCACAGCGCCCACATGCACTCCTGGATCATATGTTATGGCCTTTTTAGTGGGTATCAGGTTTGTTATGTTTTTCAATGCCTCGTTTCTAGCACCTGTTCCCTGTCATCTTTTTTTTAAATGGTTGTAACTTCCGCTCCGCCTGTCCATTCGGACTCTTTCACCTTTCAGGTCGAAGATCGTTTCAGGATCTTTGATTTGACAGGTCGCAGTTCTAAAACGGACTCTCGGATCATAAGTTATCTCTGTTAATGTGAGTCCAATGTTTTGTCTTTTTATAACCGTTTTGACAGGTTTTAACGGTTGCTCCATTTATTACTGTTTATTTGGATTTCCATGACTTGTTATCTTTATCAATGGTTTTTTGTGGGTTATTATGATGATTATGTTGAATTATTAAGGGGTTTTCCAGAGTTGTCATGAGTTTTCATGCGTTCTCATTCTCTCTAATGCCTCATTCTTTATATGCTTCTCTATCTGTTTTCATGCGTTTTCATGATTTTTCATCCCTTATCACATCTTTTCATACTTTTTCATGTGTTCCCTTTAATATTTATTATTTATTATTTATTTATTATTTATATTTACTTATTATTTATTATTTATTGTTAATAATTTATTAGTACTAATAATAAAATATTATTATTAATAATAATATTTGTTACTGGTTATTTATTATTTATTATTTATTATTTATTATTTATTATTTATATTTATTATTTATATTTATTTATTATTTATTTATTATTTATTATTTATTATTTATCATTTATCATTTATATTTATTTATTAGTTATATTTATATATTATTTATTATTTATATTTATTATTTATTTATTATTTTTTATTTATTATTATTTATTATTTATATTTATTTATTATTTATTATTTATTATTTATTTATTATTTATTATTTATTATTTATATTTATAATTTATATATATTATTTATTATTTATTTATTATTTATTTATTATTTATATTTATTTATTATTTATTATTTATATTTATTATTTATATTGATTTATTATTTATTATTTATTATTTATTATTTATTATTTATTATTTATTATTTATTATTTATATTTATTTATTATTTATTATTTATATTTATTTATTATTTATTATCTATTATTTATTATTTATTATTTATTATTTATTATTTATTATTTACTATTTATTATTTATTATTAATTATTTATTATTTATTATTTATATCTATTATCAATTATTTATTATTTATTATTTATATTTATTTATTATTTATTATTTATTATTTACTATTTATTATTTATTATTTATTATTTATTATTTATTATTTATTATTTATTATTTATTATTTATTATTTATTATTTATTATTTATTGTTTATTATTTATTATTTATTATTTATTATTTATTATTTACTATTTACTATTTATATTTACTTATCATTTATATTTATTTATTATTTATTATTTATTATTTATTATTCATATTTATTTATTATTTAAATTTATATTTATTTATTATTTATTATTTATTATTTATTATTTATTATTTATTATTTATTATTTATTATTTACTATTTATTATTTATATTTATTTATTATTTATATTTATTTATTATTTATTATTTATTATTTATTATTTATATTTACTTATTATTTATTATTTATATTTATTTATTATTTATTATTTATATTTATTTATTATTTATTATTTATTATTTAAATTTATTTATTTTTTATTTTTTATTTTTTATTTTTTATTTTTTATTTTTTATTTTTTATTTTTTATTTTTTATTTTTTATTTTTATTATTTATTATTTATTATTTATTATTTATTATTTATTATTTACTATTTACTATTTATCTTTATTTATTATTTATATTTATTTATTATTTATTATTTATATTTACTTATTATTTATTATTTATATTTATTTATTATTTATTATTTATTATTTATTATTTACCATTTATTATTTATTTATTATTTATTATTTATTATTTATTATTTATATTTACTTATTATTTATTATTTATATTTATTAATTATTAATTATTTATATATATTAATTATTTATATTTATTATTTATTTATATTTATTTTTTATTTATTTATTATTATTTATATTTATTTATTATTTATTATTGACTATTTATTATTTATTATTTATTATTTATTATTTATTATTTATTATTTATTATTTATTATTTATATTTATTTTTTATTTTTTATTTTTTATTTATTATTTGTTATTTGTTATTTTTATTTATTTATTATTTATTATTTATTATTCATTATTTATTATTTATTATTTATTATTTATTATTTATTATTTATTATTTATTATTTATTATTTATATTTATTAATTATTTATATTTATTTGTTATTTATTATTTATATTTATTTATTGTTTATTATTTATATTTATTTATTATTTATATTTATATTTATTTATTATTTATATTTACTTATTATTTATTATTTATTATTTATTATTTATTATTTATTATTTATTATTTATTATTTATTATTTATTATTTATTATTTATTATTTATTATTTATTATTTATTATTTATTATTTATTATTTATTATTTATTATTTATTATTATTGAGTTTATATCTATTATTTATGTATTATTTGTTTTTTCAATTAATATATATAAGTATATTAAATTTTATTTATTAACCACATGATGAGCTTGCTGGAGTGGTAAAGTCTTTGGAAAATATGCAAGAGGTTAGAGGTTCAAATCTCACCAAACGCAATATTTCTTTATATTGCATGGGCATGTGCATGGGCATGTCCATGGGATGTGCATGCAGAGATAATTAAAATAAATAAAATAAATAAAATAAATACGAAATAAAAAAAATAAATACGAAATAAATATAATAAATACGAAATAAATAAAATAAATAAAATAAAAACAAAATAAATAATAAAAAGAAAATAAATACGAAATAAATAAATAAATAAATAAATTAAAAAAATTAAAAAAAATTAAAAAAAAATTAAAACCGCCGCTAAATCATTTATAGGCGGTTTAAACCGCTGCTAAAAAACCACCGCGAAACGTTCTTCGACGGTTTTAAAAACCGCCGCGAATAGTTTCCCGACGCACGATTTCGCGGCAGTTTTTCAAAACCGTCGCCAATCTATTTAGCGGCTGTTTAAACCGCCACGAAACGAAAAAAAATACCGCCGCTAAATCGTGATTTTGCCGTAGTGTGATGCTTGAGCGAGCAGTGATCGCATATGGTTCTCGACAGCTGAGACAACATGAGTACAACTATGCTACCCATGACATGGAGTTAGTAGCACTGGTCTTCACCTTGAAGATGTGGTGACATTACTTGATGGGCGAGCATTTTACATTGTACTCTAATCACAAGAGTCTCAGGTATATCTTATCTCAGAAGGACTGGAACCTGAGACAACGATGTTGGCTTGAGTTCCTCCAGGACTATGACTTAGAGATATTCTATACTCCTGGGAAGGGGAATGTTGTAGCAGATGCACTCAGCAAGAGATATGGTATACAACTACTAGGTGAGGTGACGGAGCAGCTAACCGCTTTGCAGATATCCTTTGTGGATAGAGATGGAGTAGCCTTTCTTTAGTATCTTACAGTCACTCCCCCACTTCTTTAGCGAGTCAGGGAGGCGCAGCGTGGGGACGCTGACTGTGAGACACGACGTACTCAGATATCCATAGGACATGCACCTGATGGATTTTCTGAAGGTGGGGAGCACGTCATCCTCTTCAAAGGACGTACTATGGTACTAGTGTCACTTCATGAGGAAATTTTGAGGGAGTTTCACACATCCCCTCTAGCGGTACATCCAAGAGTGGCAAAGATGTACCAGGATCTCCGACGACAGCACTGGTGGACAGGACTTCCACGTACATCCATGGGTCATGACTCGATTTGGGTGATCGTTGACCGACTCACCAAGTCCGCCCACTTCCTACCGATCAGAGAGTAGGCTTTAGTAGAGAGCTTGGGATGCCTCTATGTGTAGGAGATTGTACGGTTACATAGAGTACCCTCGACAATTTTCTCTGATCATGATGCTCATTTTACTTCCCGGCTATGGAAGGGGTTGCAAGAGGCTTTCGGGACACAGCTTCGTTTGAGCACCGCCTTCCATCCTCAAATGGATGTCCAGAATGAACGGACCATTCACACCCTCGAGGATATGATGCGTTCTTACGTCCTCGACTTCGGTCGCAGATGGGAGGATCACTTTCCTTTGGTGGAGTTTGTATACAACTACTTCTATCACTCCACCATTGGGATGACACCTTTTGAGGCATTGTATGGCCGACCTTTCAAATCACCTTTGTGTTGGACTGACACAAGGGAGTCAGCAATCGTAGGACCAGCGATGGTTCGAGCTACCACAGAAAAGGTGTAGATCATCCAGGAGAAGATGAAGACTTCATAGAGTAGGCAGAAGTCATATTCCAACAGGATATGGATACCTCTAGAGTTTGAGGATGGAGACCACGCCTTTCTAGGGGTCTCACCCTGACGAGGATTATGGAGATTTGGCTGAGGCGGTAAGTTATCTCCAAGGTTCATTGGACCTTTTTAGGTCCTTAGTAGAGTTGGCGAGGTGTCTTACCACTTAGATCTTCCACCTCAGTTGCACCGGGTGCACGACTTCTTCCACGTATCCTAGCTGAGGAGATATGTGCACGACCCTTCTCACATCATCGACCACAGAGAACTGGACGTCAACGATGAGGTAACTTTTATGGAGGTTCCAGAAGAGATCGAGGATCGATAGGATCAAGTCATTTATGGGCGATCGATACCTCTGGTGTGCATTCCCTGTCATCACGGGAACCTCCAGGAGAGAACATTGGAGCAGGAGGCTCAGATGCGTGCTCAGTACCCCCACTTGTTTTCTTAGTTTTGAGTTGTGGCTTACGGGGACGTAAAGCCCTGATGTGGAGAGAATGTAAAGACCTAAAAATTATGTGTAATTTTTTTAAATTAAATGGGAATTTTACGAGTCCACAAATATTAACGGCGTGTGATTCTGAGGCCCGAAGTGCCCAGAATTAATTTCTGAATTCAGGTAGGTTCAGTAAACGTACGATCGGGTTTTTGTAAATTTTGAACCGGTGCTCGGAATTGAAATCTAAGAGCACTGTTGAACTCGCAGTGTCGGTATTCACTTAAGGAGATCTTCACCTCGACCATAGTGGGTCGAGAGTGAAACATAGTTTTTGTGTTTTTTGTGAAAGAATAAAATAAAATAAAAATTTGTAACATTTTTATTTTCTTTTGTTGAAACCTTCCATGTGGATGTTTTAATGGTGGGTACCACCTGTACTAAAACCTATCAACATAGGATATGGTGGTGGGAACCGCCCTAGACTAACCTCCTATGTGGGTTATGGTGGTGGGGACCACCCGAGACATAAAACCCCTTGAACCCATTTAAACTCCCTCTTAATGGGGAGAAACCTCTTGTGCTCCCCCAATTAATTATGTCAACTCTCCCCTTTAATTAATTAAACCAACCCATTAATTAATTAATTAAGATATTTTGAAATTATGCCAACAAACATAATAGATAACTTGTTCTATTATGTTGGATACCTTTCATTTTCGTGGGATTGGGGAGAGAAGAACTATTGGGAGAAACCTCTCCAACTAAGAATTCCAACTAGGAACATCTCCAATGACGAACGAAACGAAAATCAAGGAAATTCCAACGTCATCGACGTCCGTCTATCCCAAACAACATCGCCTCCTTCCTTGCGGCCTCCATCAACGAACCTTCGAGGTAGGGGTTTATTTTCGAGTGATTATAACTTCCCATGTTCTTCCCTTATAAACTAAGAATACAGATCAAACTCACATAAACTAGTTGATCCGCGGATGTTTTCTTTTGTGGGATTGGGAATAGTGATTGACAAAGGTTGTGGGGATTGATGTTTTTAAATATCTTCCACAAACATTCTTGATTCAAATTTGTGAACCACTTTCTACCACTCTAACGCGGAGGGTGAGGTCCAAACAAACATGGCATGACCCCTCCATTGTTCTTCTTTTGTGTGTTCTTCGCAACGGTGATGGGGACTGGTGCCGGCGTTTGGCACCAGTGGAACACGAGAGTGGCGGCCGACACCACCACCGGCCGTGAAAAAGACAATGGCGCCGCCCCAAAGCTCCGCGCTGCCCCGCGACCTCCGCCGTCCATGGCCCTGCCAGCGGACCTGCCGCCCCAACCGTGGCCCCGTCGCGCCGTCCGCAACCCCACTGCGCCACCCTCATAGCCCTGTGGCCTCCGCGCCGCCAGGCCGAACAGCCCAGCGGGCCGCGCCGCCCAGCACGGGACGGGCCGGACCTAGCAGGCCGGACCGCCCAGCAGGCCGGGCCGCAACATGGGTCAGGCCGGGTCGACCCAAACTGGGTTGGCCTAGGCCGGGTTGGTCCGACCAGGTCGGACCGGACCCAGACTCACTATGACCCATTTATGCTCTTTTGGCGATAAATTTTGTACTGGACATCCATTTGACGAACCATCAGCAGCGTTGGAAACCTTGGAGCGAGATAGTCCGTTTGAGTATACCCCACTGAAAATTTGGATAAAGTTGGAATATGGTCAGGTTGGATTGAGCACGAATCCAACCGGGCCCTCAGGACTAAAATGCTAATAAATTAGAGACCGAGCATCTGATTGACGTGTCATCTATTGAGTTGAGACCCCTGTGATGTGGCGGTCCTTTTAGGAAATTCTTTGTGAGACTTCATGGTAGTTGGAGTATCGATAAGTGGCTTGTTGAGCGGACCCTCCTAAAGATAAGCGAGTGTAGTGTGGGATCCCTGAAGCTGATTGTACCATGAAGAATGAAGAGAGATCCTATGTGAGTCAGCACCTAGCGATTTTGTGTGGGCCAGCACCTAGCGATCATGTGTGGGTCAGCACCTAATGATCCTGTGTGGGTTATCATCAAGCGATCCTGTGTGGGTCAGCACCTAGCGATCCTATTTGGGTCAGCACCTAGCGATCTTTTGTGGGTCAGCACCTGGTGATCATGTGTGGGTCAGCACCGAGCGATCCTCTGTGGGTCATCACTGAGCGATCTTGTGTGGTTAAGCCTCTTAACAGAGTAAGATGATTCAATAGTTACATCTAATCATCTCTACTATTGTACCTAAGTTATACCTGGTGTGAGCTGATTCTGTACCTATGTGGTACATTCCTTCATTGTAATACCTTGGGGGTATTCTTCTTTGTGGCGTACCTGTGTGGTACTTGCCTTCATGGTATTTGTTCTTTTGTGAAACAGTTGAGCTTGGGGCTTTGGAGTTGAACTCCATATTTTCCTCATGATTAAGATGGTTTTACTTGATAACTTAGGTATATGTATGGGCATATACCTAAGTAGGGTTATCAGTTGTTTCCTCCATTTTTGGTTTATCCTTTGTGGATTTTTTGAGACCTTGAGGGTCTCGGGGTCCCTACTGAGTATTTTTATACTCACCCCTACACGGGCTATGCCCGCACTTCGTTGTGTTCGGTGTAGACGACGGATTGTACTGACTGAGGACGAGGGTACCAGGACTGGAGGTAGCTCGGAGGTGGACGTTAGATGAGGCGAACCGTAGATATGGTCGTTCGTAAGTTGTAACTACCCTTCATGTAGGATCTATGGTGGACGATCCCGGAGCTGCTTTTCACCTATCGGTTGTCTTGTACTTTCCAGTTTTCCTTGTAATTTCTAGTTGGGCTTGTATTTTGGTCCCTTTTTACTTGTTGTACTCACTCTGTTTACTATTCAGTTTACTTGAGTTCGTATCTTGTTGTGTGCTTGGTTGTGTGTTTTATAGGTTATAAAGGCAATGCCTTCCCAATTTTAGGGAACATGCTTTCTGTGCTAGTCTCCAGCCCTTGACCTATGGTAGGTGGGCTTGGGGTAGTCACGGTACGGGCCTCGGGGGACGGTTCGTGACATAGACTATGTCTTTTCATGACATGGTTAGTTATATTGATTATCATGTCATTCATTGGAGCTTAACCTAGATAGGATTTATCCTCTCATATGATGAGTATGAAATTTAAACCATCTATTGTGATAGTTTTATGAAATGTATCACTACAATAAAATGATATTTTTTAAAAAATTTATTCATAAAACATGATGATTTTAACCACCACCTCTACCTATTAATAGGTGGTGGTTTTTAAAACCACTATTTTTTCTTGATCAGTAGTTAATTAGTGGTGATTTTGTTAATATTTGTGGTGGTTCAGTGAAACTATTTTCCATCCTTATTTGGCGGTGGCACAAAAACCACTGCTAAAATTAAAGCATAAGTTATTTATTTGAAAAAATTTAGCAAACCTTGTGGTGGTTAAAACTACCGCTAATAATATATAGTATTTTTTTTGAAAAAAAATAATTCCTTATATAGCGATGGTTATAACTGCAGAAACTAATATACATGGTGGATTTAAAATATATATATTATTTAGATGCAATAATAACTCCCACAAATAAATTTTCAATGGTTTAGAAACATTTCAAAGTGATTTTTCAGTAACAATTGGTGGATATTTTAATTATTAGTGGTTTAAACCATCACTAATTGAATAAAAAATCAATTATTAGAATATTAAAATCTATCATCACCTCCAATATATAAAATAGATATAACTATAACATACAGAATTCAATAATTTCAATGCTCAAATGAAACATAAAAATATACATTAACAAATCATCACATCATAAAACAGATCAATGAAATGATGCATACGAAGAATATATAAGTTTAAGTCAACAATACAACCCACACACAGTCAAATCCAACATCAAAACTTCTCTCTTATATTAGATTGGATGCCTCCAAATGATACATGCTCTTAATTTTCATGTACACTAGTATATTTGGTTATATATATAGTTCTTTAATTAAATAAAATTTATAATACAAATTAGTTTTAATTAGATAATACATAAAAAATATTTGAAAAAAATTATTATAAAAATAGAAACATATTAAAATAAATGTAACAAATTTAGTATCATTGTATTCAATCCTATTAGGGATGTAATGTTTTTAGGAATACCCCCACTCAAGACCTAAAATAACATAAACAATTTACTACCCATAATTTCAAACTTCTTATCTTGAGCTATCAATTGTGTCTCCAACTCCTATATTATTTTCTTGAGAATCTCAGTTTTCTATTGTGATTCTAATGGATCATGACCAGTAACATTACTCAAAACATCAGGAGGAGGTGTTTCAATGAATGAATAAAATATCATATCTAAGACTTAGGAGGGGAAGGGTCTAGAACCCAACCCTCAAATGCAAATAGTGTACTCCTTTCCCAAAACCTAGGAAATAACATCATTATGCGAGGCTAACTCTGACTATGAGGGATTTCCATCCCATGCCTATTTAATTTTTTCTTAGAAATAGAACTTTTTTTAACAAAATATATTTCTTCAAGAAAAATAATGTGTTATTTATTTTTTTTATCCCAATATCTATAATATGATCATTTTCATATTCTCCATCCTCCTTCTTAAGCGCATCAAACCACAACTCTGTTCACATACCTCATGAACAACTTCTCTCGCTTATATTATCAATCAAAAAAATGAAAACTATAAAAAATAAAGTACTTAGAATTAAAAAAATGTATATTTAATAAATATCTATAATATTTTCTTATTAAAACTTCTTATTAAAAAAATTTAGAACCTTCTATTTATGGGATGACGTGTTTCTCTTTATTTGATGAGTTTTTTTAGAATATTCTGAACAAAAAATATTAATATTAACAAATTATTTTTAAAAAATTAAAATCAATATAAAAATATAGTAGAAAATAAATTGTATTAATTGGAATAATATATATCCAAAAAGTAATTTCACTAACCCTATGGTATCCCTTCAAGTACCTTTTCATATATTTGAAAAATAGTAAAGAAGGATTCATTATACTCGCACCACAATATGTACTTAAATTCTTTCTCCTTTTCCCCAAAACTTTTCAACACCCATTGATGCAAAAATTTATCATGCACATAAAAATGGAAAATAATATACATATTAGTCATGAAAAAATAATTATACTAACAATTTATAGGAATATTAGATAAAAAATATAAATATTAATTTTGACTTACTTTCACTTGTTAATCAAAAATTTTATTATTCACATTTGTGTGAATATAACACCATTCATGATTAGTGATGGGAAAGGATGTCATATAACATGATAACTAACCCAATATCTTCCCATATTAGCCTCTAACATCATCCTTGGGAACTTAAAACAAGTAAAATGGAATAACGTCTTTAAAACTACCCATCCTCCAAACATATGATGTATTCAGGTTCATTTTCAGCCTCTTATTATCTAAATTTATTCAATAAACATATTCAATAATTAATATGTAGATTTAATAAATTATTTTTAAACATTAATAATTACATACTAATAATAGTGACCCTATAGTACTCTCATGGTGGTAATCGTGGAACCATAGGCTATGTCAATGATCACTCCTCGACTGCGCCATCTGACCCCTATGATATCCCTAGAGTAGAAGGAAATGAATAGGAATTAGGCAGTGTAACTAATGAATATGGAATCATTTCAGATATAATTAAATTATGGAAAGGGAAGGAAAGTAAAAATAGGGAGCATACCTGATGCAGCATGGAGCATATCGGATGGGTCATCCAACATCAGAGGAGTTTTGGATGATCATCCCATGTCTTTAAACTATTTTTTTATTGGAATTTTTACATCCAATAAGAATATAAAATAGTTTATAGCATGATAAGAAATATAAAACAGGAACATTATTTGAAAATGTTGTATATAGATTAATTAAATTCATGTATTATAAATGAACAAAAAAATATAAGTTAAATTACATGAAATAAAATTAAATAATTCATCATTAATCATATTATTTTCATTATCCACTATCAACATGATTTCATCATCTTCATCCTCCCTTCAAACACAAATTCTTTCAATATCATATATATATATATATATCAATCTTATAGTTTTTATTAGTTTCAATGTCACAAAACAATTCCTCAACTACATCACACATATTATACAAGTCTCTTGGTTTGAAATTGATAAAAAAACTTCGTCCTTAATCAACATAAAAATCCACATAATATACTATTTTATCTTGTGAAAACAAAAAATATAGATCATATTCTTCATGATGACCAGTATCAATCTATCGAGATAAGTTAACATAAGTAAATTTTAATGAATATTTCCTTATGTCCATGTTAATATTGAACAAATAACATTTGAATAACACAACTACAAGTTTTATATGATAATTTAATTCAATAATGTAAATCAACTTCCCATAGTATCCCAAGTCTATAAATTTTTGTGAAGATGCTATTATTCTATGTTCTCGTACCTTTTCATGCAAAAGTTTGAAAAAAAATAAATCCATTAATATTATAAGCATTGAATATCCTATGATTATTAAAATTTTCTCAACCCAAATATTTAAAATCATCTAGAACTCCAACTCTATTATAACCATTCATGATCTAAATGTATAAATATAAAATATTATTAGTTACAAAAAATTATATGAATATTTTATGAATATAAAATTGATTAAATCTTACAAGTTGTGAAAACCAATCAATAATGTCTTTGTTAAAAAAATCTATTTATTTCTCATTTTTTGATCTAATTCTAAGTCATTTAATTTTTACATCTTCAATTATTCAATGAAAGGATCTATAATATCACTATTGAGTATAAATTATCTATGTGCTTGTATAAACTCTATTTGTATTATTAAAATTAATGATATTTTCTCAAAATTATGACCCAATATTGTAAAGTTTTTTGATTTTCTATATGACCACATTTAATTTTTTTCATAAATATTTCCAAATCGATTGAATCTTGTCTCAATATTATCTAAATACCTTGAATAAAAGGTGAGATGTTATTCCTCCATATAACCTTCAGCAATAGAGCCTTTCGGATGATATTTATTTCTCAAAAAATACTTCAAAGGGCCTAGATAACTAATGAAAAAAGTAATATAGAAGAATAAAACACATATGTAATAAGTTTGAAAATTTTATTTTATTATTCACAAAAAATTAAGATAACAATACCTCTCTATGGGATACATCCATAGATAATTTTTGGTCCTCCTACTTTAACTTCCTTGATTAATTAAATAGTTAGATAAATAATCATAGTGAAAATGATGGGGGGAAATATAATATAAAAATGAAAAGTTTTCATTACAATTATTTCCTAAAGTTTTTCATTCTCAATGGGGTTTAATGTTTCCTCACAAAGTAGTCTGATAAATATGAAAAAATCTATTAAAACTTTTGTTATTTTATCAGATGACAACTTTTACAATGAAAAAGGTAGAAATTTATCATTTAAAATATGTGATTCTTGGGTTTTAAGTCCATGTAAAGTATAATGTTTCAAGTAAATACATCTTGAAATGTTACTTGAATATTCAACAGTTACTTTCACATTTTTTAGTCTTTAAAGGAAAAAATTTTCTTCTTATTTTTTTAATAAAAAAAATGTTTTAGTAAATTTCCTTTATCATTTTTCATAAGAATATGATGTATATTCATTTATTTTAAGAACTTATGATTAATAAGATGATATTTTTATTTTACATGCTCATTCAATATTATAAAAATCTTATAATCACATACATTCTTTTCAATGCGCATAATGTCAAGATTAGGATATAACAATTGAAATTCCAAAAAAGGTTGTTTGAAAAAAAACTTTGTTTCTTCGATTGTTGGGTACCAACTATATCTAATTAGTTTTGAACTCTTTCTCTAGAAACCTTAAACAAATACTAATTTTCAAATTATGCATAAATAGTTGATAATTGTGACATGATTTCCAAACTTATTAATAATTTTGGTGATGACCTCAACTCATTTTTTCTATCGAATCTTGTCTTGTTAAATCGATATTTATGAGATTAATCCATGAATCTATAATGACACATGAAACACCACTTTATACTACATGATAACATTCTTAGATCAAAGTCAAAGTTACAAACTTGACATGCCTAACTAGTGTAAGTGTTAAAACTAGACAAGTTTCTTAATCCAAGAAAATGACTAATCATCCACATTAGAGTAGCATGTATTTTGAAAACTTTGGTCGTTAATGCATCATATATATCTACACCATTGTCCTATAACTTGTTTAATTATTCTATAAGAGGTTGAAAATATAAATCGATGTCATTTCTAGGTATTTTCATTCATGGAAATATCATCAAAATAATGAAATAATTTTATTTCTTACACATCCATGGAGGTAGATTATAAGTCATCAAAATAACTAATAATACGAATAAGTTGTACTTAAAGTCCCGAATAGATTAAATAAATTATTATAAAATAAAAATGGACATTAATAGGATATAAATAGAAATTTGGGTATAAATAATCAATGTATTTTCAAGATTTTGAATCTCTGGTATCATATATAAACCAATCATTATTGTTTTTCATAATATACCATATCACTTGATCTGATATTTTAGAAGACATGAACAATATTTTAAATCTTGATTTTAATGTAAATTAATGTAAAACATTTTCATTAGTTTTATTTACCTTCTTATTCATAGTTCATTCATTCATACTTTCATCATGATTCACTTATTTCCATCTAGAAGTGTAACATCTTTTACACTCTTATCTATATAAATCTGTTCTCTGATATAACATGCATTCATTGGGACATGCATTTGTATTCTTATAATTGAGACTGATTTTTTTACAACTTTATTCATCTCATAAAATTATTAAGGTATCTTATCTTGAAAAATGCCTCATGTAGGAAATCTAGTATCATCAACATTTCTTTATCTATAATTATACATAAGCACTTAATATAGAACAACTTCAATAATAACGATAATTATATATATTTGTTACATACTTCATACAAATCATGATTTCTATTCTCCAGTAATTCATAAAACCCATTTCATTGTTTAGTTACCTTCTCTCTTATATTAATCTTAGAAAAATTATAAAGTGACTTCACCGATATTTCCCAGTCTTCATCCTTCTATGCAGTGTGAAAAAACATCACTAATCGGGTTTTGAATCTAATTATCCACTATCAGGGAAGTATATTGTTCATTTTGATGATAGTAACACATTTAGCATTGTGTAATTTATAATTCCCCATTCTAAATAAATATCACATATCCAGTAAAAAATTACTTCAATATCAAGTTCTCATAAACATCATATCTTTTCAAACATCATCTAAAATTACAAACAAGACATGAAAAATTTATTCTTCCATATATGGATCAATTTTAGAGTTAAAATTATAAACAATCCTCCAACCTATTCATATATTGATCTATATTTTAGGTTAAATTAATCCAACTTTTATACATTTGTATGATGTTAATAAAAAATATATATAAAAACACAATTCTAATTAATTATATGATAACGTATTAAGAATAATTCAAAAAAATTAAGGAATAAAAAGCATTAAATCAAAAAAAATTATCTTTTATAATATTTGACTAAGAAAAAATCACCAAATACAATTATGATATAAAATAAGTGTGATTAATTGAAGGAACATGAAAAATTTAATTATTTTTGTATATAAAATAACTACTCCATTGGTTTTTTTATGAAAGTATCTTGAAGGTTAAATATAATTTAAGATTTATATAGTCACTTGATATGAAAGAATATATAAATTCCAGCCCTTGATCAACACATAATGTTTCTTCATGAATTAATATATATTTATCATAAGGAGGAGGGACTTAAGAATAAATGATATTTGAGTTCTTCAACTCTGATATTTATTTGATGTGTCGTTATCTATATAACATCCCAAAGTTTTGTAGAGGTATAGGCACTTATTCTACTGTTCAAACATCTAATTTTATATTAATAATGTGATAAAAAGGATAAGTAGTGGTTTGGGATATTCTAGAGCTCGTTTGGTGCCCAAAGATCTAGATTTTGGAGAGGCAAATTGAGCCCCACAGTTAGTTCTAACTGTGCGGCTCAATCGTGAAGGGTGATCAGTGCACAGTATGGGGCCGCATGATTTGACTAAACCGTGAGACATATGCTTCATGTTCATGTGGATTTTCTTAGATAAACTATGGAGGGATTTTTCATGGGCTTCACATTATTATAAAAACTATGCACCTAGCCCATGTGAGGTGTCTCATGGGGCAGTGTTGGGTGCACGGTTGGTGCATGGTCAGTGCACAGTTTAGGATAACATGTGGGAAAACCCTTAACCTATTTAAATTTTGGGAGAATTACTATTTTGATCTCCTTTAATTTAATTCTTCACTACCTTTATTTTTTCTCCTTCAGCGGACAGTCCTCTCCCTCACATTGATCTCTCCCCCATTACTAAACTAGGATTTGGGATTTATTCTCAGTCTAAAATCTAATAAATCCATCATTCATCTGATTATATACCTCTTAATAAGCTCTTGACTCCTCCTCCCTATTTTTATATTTTATATTTCCACCTTTTTCAACATTTTGGTGCAATATCATATAACCTATTTTTAGGGATTCTTTTATTCTTATAATTTCTTTCATCCAAGCTCAAATCAAATTTCATCAATGGATTAATGGTCATCAACTAACCTGAGGTAGGTGGTATAGTTATTTTACCTAAAACTCTTGTAGTATTTATCATGCATAGTTATTCTATGCACCAAAATACTATGGTTTCACATCCATAAAGACTATCTTAATTAAATTAAATTCTTTTCCATGCTTAATACAGTCCTAGATTATAGAGAATCAATATATTTGGTTGATCATATCAATGTGAGCCACCCCTGTGGATGTTATCTTCCTTAAAGGCTTAAAATACTCTTGTGGTAATGGAATTAAATCACTAATTGAGGTGCGTTTTTTTCCTTTGTAATAAATAAATTTGATATGTGAAATGATATAAGGATAATGATTGGACAAGTGTTAGGCCCTTGTTCTTAATGCCCAAGATTTATTTGCTTGAATTAAATTATTTTTCCAACATGATTAATGTATAATGGTTATAATGCCTTCTTGAAATGGAATGTGTTCTTAATAGCTAAAACATACTTTCATATCAAGATGAGGGTGGTACAAGGGTCCAATTTAAGGATACCTTGGATGGTCACATTATTCTTTGTAACGAGGACTTTGTATGGACTGTAAATGCACTGAGAGTGATACTTGGACTCTCTATAGAATTCCTTGGATGGGCTCACCAGGACTATTACTTACTTACCTATGAGTGATAATGGTTCCCTAGGGGGTCACCTTGGATTGTCTTAATGGAAATATGGTTATCCCATGCCACGAGCAATAATCAGTCTCCTACTTGAGATACTTGGGACGATCTTAGAGGGTTATGATTTAAACCATGCCAAGAGTGATACTTGGGATTTCTTTTATAGATCACATTGGATGGACTCTTCTAGTGTTGGGTATTTATAGTGATCCTGGAGAGATACTTGGGATTGCTTTTACGGATTTCCTTAGACAAGCACAAGCATCTTCTTATTAATTTATAAGGATGGATTATATATTAAAAATAAGGAATGCATAATTGTTAACCTAGGGATACATCTTCTAGGACAAATAAAATTATTGGTCTTGGTATATTCTTGTTGATTGATTTACAATGACCCATTTTTACACCCATATCATTTATATAAAAGTTTGCCTTGGTTTATAGATATCTGGCTTAGGCTGAAGTAATTAGTATCAGTATAGTATCCCCTGAGGAACCTGATATAATGTATTTGTTTATTTATTGACTTGCAATTATTATGTGTCTGACCATTCTTCATTTTATATGTAGATACCGGTTTGTTCTAGACACCCTTGGTGGTGGCCTACTGAGTTTATCTCACACCATATTCTGGTCACCAATTGTACCCAAATAGACTTCATGTTCATAGTTATAGACAAGAGGAAGAGTACAAATTTTTATGTTTGATCATTGGTGTTAGAATGGAGTATAGGAGTAGAGGATCAAGCCTACGCTTTAGATTCTAGTAGAGATAGATTTTGGTTTGTTATATTTTTTCCAGCATGTTGTATATGCATGTTTCCCCGTATCCCATTTACTTATGTTTTTGTATAGCTTCATGGAATTATCATAATTTTTTTATATGATATTGATTCATCTTCTATATCTTGGTAATATTGGTTTTTTATTTATTATTTCATTGCTTCTTATTTATTATTTTTTCTGCTACTTGTCTCAATTATTTACTGTTGTGCTACACGCTGATCATGAGGGAATAGTATCCCCACGGACACACCCTAGGACCACACTACTAGTTGATAACATATGTCATGTGGGGAGTAAAACTTATGGAAATGTGGCTAACTATATCAGGGCACCACTTATTGGATTCCAAGTTAGGATGCTACAAAGTGGTATCAGATGAACTTTTTTTTCTTACTATTAGGGTATTATACATGAGACTAGTGTAATGACCCACTCATTCTCATTGGATTGAAAATAAAATGAATCATTACTATGCCTTAAGTGACATTACACCTTTGGAACCAAGAACAAGCTCATATTACGACCAAGTCTTTTAAATTTGTTATAAATAGACCCCACTATTATGCCAAAACCATTTCACATTACCATTTCAAACCATTTCAATAAAACCATTATTTTATTAAAACCCATTTAAACAAATAAAATTCAAATCACCCATTCCATTTCAATAAAATAATTAATTTTATTTAAAACATTTTTATCAAATACATTCACCATTATTCTAGGGAAATCCCATTTTAAAATCAACATTTTAAAATCAATAATTTAACACTTTAACCAAAAGCACCAATTTTTCATATTTTTTCCGCCCATCACCAAAGAGGGTTTCTAGAAATCATAAAACAGCCAATTCATAATAAAAATAACACAAAGAAAGAAATTCAAAACCATTATATTCAGTTCTACTAATAGGAGTCAAGAGTGAAGCCACCTACCTTAACCATTTTGACGAATTTCGAAAACGGACAAAGAATGCTCAAGAAAAAAGGGTTGATTCTCCACGAGACCACCTTAAAAATATTATAATACTAATAAAAAACCAAATAATATTATATTTTTAATTCAAAATCTTATATCTACACATAATTTATGTAGATCTAAGAAACCGAGATGAGAAGAGAAGTAGATCTAAGTAGATCTATGAAACCGATCAAGAATGATGAAGAAAGATCACATACCTCAAGAATTCAACTTCAAATAACCAAGGGAATACTTTGGATTGACTCCAGATCTATGGGAGAACCTTACTTGGCCTCAAGAGAAGAAAAATATTGATAATATTGAGTTAGATCTAGTTTGGGATAAAAATAGTGGATTAAATGCAAGGCCAATCTAGATCCACTTTTTAAGAAGGTGGTTTTTAATCCATGCACGGTTAGTTCGCACGGTTAGGAAAACTGTGTGCTAACCGTGAATTAGATACTACCTTACATATCACTCAGCATGGCCTCCTCACATTCTATCCCTTACCATACACAACCATGTTGAAGCTACTATCCAGAATCTATAACTTCGCACGGTTTCTACTAGGCTTTTCTCATGGTTTGGAAAAACCTATACACAACTCGTGCGTCTCTCATTTGGAACCAAAAACCTATTTAAAGTTCACCAAATTCCCCCATCCTTCACCCTTACACTTTATAAACATAAAAATCACAATGTAAGGGTTACAAAATAGAAAATGGGGGTACCATATTCTCCCCACCATGGGTTTTTCCATCCTTAGAAAGTATAAAACCATTGTTGCATTGAAAGAGTTCGAGCCATTGCTCTTTCATTTCCTTCTCGCATTCCCAAGTCTCTTCCTGAATCTAACCATGTTTTCATAAAACCCACACTATAACAACAATTTTTCCAGGCAATACTTTCACTTTCCTATCCATGATTCATACTTGGATATGTACCAATGAAGCATCTAGCTCTATGTCAACATGATCCCATCTGATCACATGGTCAGGATTTGGCTGATACTTTTTCAACTGAGATACCTAGAACACATTTGGAACCGAAATGAACCATGGTGGCAATGAAAACTGATATTTCACCTCTCCAACATTTTCCAATATCTCAAAAGGGCCAATATATCAAGGGGATAACTTTCCTTGCTTTCCAAAACAATAATGTCCAAGCCTTGGAAATATCCTAAAGAACACATGATCACTCACTGTGAAGAAAAACGGTCTTCAGAAATGATCCACGTATGAAATCTGATGACTATAATCTATCTCCATCCTTTTTATGATCAACTAAATCTTCTTCGTTGTTTCTTGGATGAGGGTTGACCAACTAGTGAAGGCTCACCTGTTTCCACCTAAAAAAGTGGAGAATGATAAGGATGCCCATACAATGATTCAAAAGGAGTCATATATATATTGAGTCATGAGATCTGTTATTATACAAGAACTCCACTAAGGGTAAATTATCTTCCCATGAACCACCAAAATCCATTACACAATCCCGCAACATGTCTTCCAAATCTTTTATCATCCTTTTGAATTTCCCATCCATCTAAGGATGATATGATGTACTCATAGTCAATTGAGTCCCTAGGGATTTCTATAAGGATTTATAGAAATGAGAGGTGAACCTCATATATTGGTCTGAGACTATTGAAACTGGTACTCCATGTCTCTTTACCACTTCTTTGATATAAATTTTGGATAGATCCTCCACTGTATGATTTTCGTGAATAGGAATGAAATGGGATGACTTGGTAAGCTAATCCACTATCACCCATATGGAATCATGTTTCCAGAACATTCTTGGAAGACATGTAAAAAAATAAGTCTCTATCTACTCTCATTTCCACATTGGGATTGTTAAGGAATATAATATACCTTTTTTGTTGATGTTATGTCGTAATGTATTGACAAGTTAAGCACCTTAAAAGGAACTCAGCCACTTTCCATTTCATACTAATCAACTAAAATTGTGCATTCAACACGTTATATATCTTTTGTCTTCCCAGATGAATTTTCCATCTAGAATGGTGGTATACATGAAGAAGTTGTCCATGACAAGCCATAGGTCCAACCATCCAATCTTCGAACCACAACACCAAACTCCCATAAAGTTTCCATCCCTCAATGGTCTCCCCACCATTGATTTTTGAACTCATAACCAAGTATTATACATTGGATGTTTGTTCCTCTTTAACCATATTTACTGAATCATGAACCATGTAAACTAATAAGAAAACTAAAACATTTCCTTGGTCTTCACATTCCACATGCATGTCGGCTAGGACCGACATCAACTTCCACTCATATAAAGCTTCTTTTTTCAACTGAGCATATGACTTTCAGCTTGATACATCTTCCACTATATTTATATAACCCGATGTATACGTCAAGTCAAATTCAAACATCTAGAGATACTCCATCCATCGATTTTTCTTCATATTCAAATCCCATTCTAAGAAAATATGTTTCAATATTTCGTGGTCTGTGAACATAGTAAATTTCTCACCAAATAGATAATTACGCCAAGTATTCAAATCATGGACGACCATAGATAACTCCAAATCATTTGTTGGGTAATTATTCTCATTCAATCTCAACTTCCTTGAAACATAATCAATGACATAGTCTCCTTGCATGAGAACACATCCCAACCCAGATCCCTAAGTATCATAGTATACCACGTAACCCTATCCTAATTCTTGGAAAATCAAGATAGGTGTTGATGTAAGATAGTATTTCAGCTCTAAAAAATAATTATATCATTATTCACTCCATTTTAATGGGGCATTATTCTTTGTCAAATCTATCATTTGTGAGGAAAATCATGAGAAGTCATGCACAAAGCATCAGTAATAACTAGCTAGACCTAGAAAAATTAATATCTCAAAGACATTATTCGGCGGTTTCCAAAAGATAACAACTTCTCTCTTCTATTGATATATATAAACACCTTTTTCAAAAATTTAATGGCTGAGAAAACATACCTCTTGTATCCAAAAATCACACTTTGATAATTTGACAGACA
The DNA here is from genome assembly GCA_963277665.1 of Viscum album. Lineage (NCBI taxonomy): Eukaryota > Viridiplantae > Streptophyta > Magnoliopsida > Santalales > Viscaceae > Viscum > Viscum album. The sequence continues at coordinate 1,102,925,023 of OY728142.1, read as the reverse complement.
AACAATGATCTCTCAAGATTTCCAACACTATCGTCAAGTGTTTCTCATGATCAGCCTTTGTCCTTGAATACACCAACATGTTATCCAAAAACACCACAACAAATGAATCCAGATATCTCTGAAATATCCAATTCATCAATTCCATAAACACCTCTGGTGCATTCATAAGATCGAAAGGCATGACTACATATTCTTAGTGACCATATATTCCTCTGAAAGTTGTCTTCGTAATATCGTCCTTTCGAACTCATAATTGATGATATCCTGATTGCAAGTCAATTTTAGAGAACCAATGGGCTCCCCTCAATTGATCAAATAGGTATTAAATGCATAGAAGTGGATATTGATTCTTGATCATAACTTGGTTAAGCTTACGATAATCCACAAACTGCCTTATGGTTCCATCTACTTTCTTCACGAACAAGACCAGTGATGCCCACAGAGACGCACTCGGTCAAATAAAACCTTTTCTTTCCAACTCTTTCGATTTTAATTTCAATTAACTTAATTATATTGGTTTCATCCTATAAGATGGAAGGTAAATAGGACTGGTCCCTAGGAGGATATCAATAGTAAACTACACTTCCCTTATAGGTGGTAACACTCAGAAGTTCTTGGGAAAAGAATCTGGAAATTTATCCACAACTGCTGGAAACCTACTATCCTCCTTCTCTTCCATCGATTCTAAAGTCAACGCCACCAACAGGTAAGAGATTGTTCCAACTGTTGGTTCCAACAATCCCATTGTACCAATCTTTACAACTCTTTGTCCTCTAAAGAGATGCTCGGCGCCATCCTTAGTTGTGAAACTAACCATTCCGCTATAACAGTCGATGTGATCCTTGAATGTTATTAACCAATATCTACCTAGGATTACATAAAATACATCCATCTCCAAAACTAATAAGTCTCACTTCATCTCAACACCATCAACGGTTATAGAACATGCTCTACACACCAAGGATCAGAATTCTCTACCCGCCTTGCCATGACCCTTCCGTCCGGCGCCTCCCTGGGCAATGCGACACTGATCGTTGCGCCACGAAGAACAAGAAAATTAAAGAAGGAAAAAAGGGGAAGGAATCGTACATATGAACACCCAAATAATGATCTAGGTCTTTTTTGTGTTTACCTAAATGCATTCTTGTTAATAGAATCATGAATAACCAAAATAGGGTGGAATAATCACTAAGACAAAATATCCCCTTTATCTTGTATTATTAACCATCCTGCATGAAAAATCGATCCGCGGGTTAACTTGTTTGTGAGTTAACCCACATTCTTCATTTAAAAGAGATAATGGGGAAAATAAATTCACACAGAAAATAATCAAACCCCTCCCTGGGAAAAGATATTGCTCGAGGATGATCGTTCATCATCATCTGTCGATCTATAGTTCTAATTCTCTCTCCAAGGGTATCGTCGCTGCTTCCTGATTTGCTATAATTAATCATTAGAGAGTTCTCCTTCAGAGACACAGAGGGATTTGAAAGATCCAAATATGTTCTCCAATTCCTATTATCCCATTAAATGGGGAAAACACATCGCAACGTTTCTATTATGCTGACTCGTCGCCGTTATGCTGTTTCATTTATGAAACAATATTTATGCTACTCTGTGTGCAACATTACTACGTGGTTCCATTTATGGAATGAAACAATTGGATCATCACTGTGTTTCAACGAAACAATTTCAAATAAAATAAACTTTTTATGTTTATTTTATTTTTCCTTAAAACGTCTGAAAAATAACTTTTTTCCCCAAACCACGTCGGTCGAGGTTAAGTCCTAATTAAGGAGAACATCTCATTATGAACTCAATAGTGGTCTCATATTTTTAATCTGAGTTATCGTTTGTCATTTATGAGGGTTTGAAAATAAAATAGATTTTATTTAAATTATTTTATTTATAGTTATGTCCCAAAAACCAACTTTCACACCCAGCTCGTGCCGACAAATGTTAAGCTTTTCCTAAGGGAAGCATACCCTCATAAACTCAATAGTACTCTCGAATTTCCAATTTGAGTTACCATTTATTAGTTATAAGGATTTGAAAATAAAATAATTTTAGTTAATTATTTTATTTATGGTTATGCCATTTTCAGGTTTTCTGATTGGAGGACCACCCTGACTAAACTTAAGTCGCACCTAGGGTAAACCAGCCATCCTGAATGCAACGGTGTCCTCAGATTTCTAAATCAGACTTATGTTTAAGATTTATTCCACTTTTTCAGGAAAAATGATCATGTGCGCTATATAAAACATAATATTTTTTGATAGATCATTCTGGGAACTATGGTCCTTATAATCACACGTCATCTCAGTGTCTAGTCTCGAAATAATCCCATTTAATTTTAAAAAAAACATGGAATTATGGTGTATTACATACATTGCCTTTACATATGTCCAGATGGATTACATCTATAAACACACAACAATTTCCAAGTATGGGGTGAGTCTAAACTCAATAGGATTTCCCTAAAGACTTCTCAACTCACACCACTGTGACAAAACTTGTTAGCACAATTTATAAAAATATTTTCAAAATCATTTTAAACAATTTATCAAACCCATAAACAATTTTACATGTAAAGAAATAAATTCAGCATAAAACCATTTTAAAATCATTTGTAATACCCATAACAATGTCTCTACACACACCCATACATGCCTTGGTGATGGTTCTATACTAATGATGGGTCACTCATTGATCCACCAATTCATCAGAAGGTGACCAACACTAGGTTACCCAATAGAACACACCCCTTCCATAGGGTCATGTTTAGGAATATACTCACACCAACCATGTATGCCAAAATCCAAGTAAAACCATTCCAAAACCCATTATTTCTCTAAATAATTTCAAAAAAAAATTCTATGCATCAAAATAGAACCATAAATTTAAAATCAATATTTTAAAATTATAAACCAAATGGGTTTTTCAAAACCCAACCAATTTTCCCACAAGTTTCAAAATCTAATACCAATCGGGATTTACACCAAGAGTCACACAAGTATTTCACCACAATTTTAAAAAGATTACTTAATTAAAACTAATCCTTCAAGTTCTAATTCTATTAGAGATAAAAAAAAGAAGCCACTTACCTCTAAATAGTTGTTGAAAACAAATAATGACACTATAAAAATTCAAGATTTGATTACATACCACATTTACTTCACTTGATTCAATAATATTTCATCACTAAACAATTCATAACATGTATATCTATTCATAATATTCTAGATCTATGATTTCAAGAGAGATGGAGAGATATAATAACCTTGGATCTAATAATAAAGAGGAAGAACGGGTACTTGCCAATGAATCTGGATCTCTAACACACTTTAATTCACCTAATAATTTCTTCCAAATCAAATGGGAATGTCTATAAAGACTATGTAGAAAATGGAATTTAGGTTATTGAGGGATTAGGTAAATAAAGGAGGTTTTGGGAGTAAAATCGGATAAAATCCAAAAATTTATGGGTACCAATAGTACACCGCAAGGTTAGGCAATACGATTTGGAAAACCGTGCGCCAACCTTGTAGTGCCACTATCTCAAGTTAATCCCTCACATAGTTGGATCACATCGTAAGAAAAACCATGCACTGACCATAATTTTCCCTATATCTCAAGAATTATAGTTTCCCCTATACACTCACAATGTTTTTACAAATAGTACACAAACCGTGAGCTCACCCAGTGCCCATTGTCTTCCCTTTCACTGTTTCGTGGAGATAGTGCATGGTTTTTACTAACAATGAACCTCCAAAAAAGCCTCCAAAACATGAAAAAAACCCCTTTTAAACCCATAAAACTCAACCCAAACATTATATAGACTCAAAATACATGAATAAAGAGTTATGTACCTAAAACCAGGGGGTGCTACATTTGGGAATAAATTTATTGATTGTAGGAAGATAAGTGGATGTTTTTTCTATAGAATATAAAAAAAATGGAAACAACTCAATAAAATTTAATTACATTGAAAAATAGATTGTACCAATTGGAGGAATATGGATATGACTTGATTTCTTATGATGAAGAAAATGTGAAGAGACTAGCATATGTCACATCTCGTTCTAGAGTTTCTTGTTAAGATAAGAAGTTAAAGATAATGGGGAAATATTTTCTTGTTGATATTTATTTAAAGATATAAAGAAAATTATTAATTGGATTTTTAAAAGTTAGTGTTCATCCCATATGATGTGTAACAAGATTATTATTAAGACTATTAAATAAAGAGTTTATTGAACTATTTGGGTTGAAAATTTTGGATCTTTAAGCATCAAATTAAGTGATAAAACTTTATTGGCTAGAGATTAATTGGAAAATACTTAAGTTCTCTATATTGATGGTCTTAAACAGAAAAAAATTGAGTATAATTCAGTTGTGTAACCTGAGATTGGAATTTTCATTCAACTGAAGTTTTTTCAATATCAAAGGAAGGTGTAAAAACTCTCTTATGAATGGATAGATAATTAATGGTAATTTATATCAGGTGGTTATAAAGGACAATACTTTTCTACATACTATAAAATAGGAAAATATTTTATGGTACCAGAGGCTTAGTCCCTTTTATCAATAGATTATGGATAATCTATCAATGTTTCAAGATGTTATAGACATTCCTTTACTAAAAATGAACAGATAAAATATTTTTTATTCACGATTAAGGGTAAATATAATGAAAAATATTTATCATTCAAAGAATAATCAAGCATAAAGCTCTTAAATATAGTCCACACTCATTTATATGGTCCAATCAGTCATGCAAGAACTTATGGTGAGAAATAATTCATTTTATTTTTCAATGACTATAGTGGGATGAGATGTGCTATATTTATGTGTTATAAAGGATAAATGTTTTAGTAAATCAAAGTATTTTGAAAAATAATAGAGAATGAAACTTGAAGAACAATGAAGATACTACATTATGATAATGGGACTCGATATAATTATATTGAAGTTGATAATTATTTAGAGAAACATGGAATAAATAATGTGGTGTCATTATTAAGGACACCTCAACATAATTTAGTATTGGAATGAACGAATTTTATAGTAATTAACATGTAAAATACATTGTTGATAAAAAGTGTAATCTCTCAATACTATTGGAAATGAGTTGTGTAAGTGGATGTGTGAACTTGAAATTGAGCATTAATCAACCTTGGAGAAGAGAATATGTCTTATGAAATGTGGTATATAAGGTAACTCTCATTAAAACATCTTAAAGTATTTATAAATAAATGTTTTATTTAGAATAAAGTGGCAAATTAAGGAATGTACAGTGATACAAAAGATAAATGAATTTTTATAGGATACTCATTAAAGAGTAAAACCTATAAATGTTTAAAAAAAGTATCAACAAAATATTTAAAAATAGTGATGTGAAAGTTATTAAATATAAAGAAAAATAAATTACTAAAAATTTTGTTTTAGGATAAGTGATTAAAAAAGAATAAAATATTATTATGGATTTAGGGGAATCTCAAAATCCCCTAACTGATAATGATTCTAAAGTTAAATTAAAGGAAAATCATGGTGATGAAGGGAGTCGAACCATGACTCAAATAATAATAATCCGGGTTGAAATTGATTCAAGAAATAATAGACAATTATACTCCAATACAGACTGATAGAAAGAGAATAATAGATTAAACTTCTATATTATCATATCTAGAACCAACTTCATTTTAATAATAAGTAAATGATGAATCCTAGGTGAAGTACATGAATAAATAGTTGGAAAAATTCAAAATAATCAAACTTGGGAACATTTGGTAAACCTAGATATCATAATGTGATAAGAATAAAAATGGGTCTTCAAAAATAAGGTTGATAAACATGGATTAGTGGCCTGAAACAAGGTGATATTAGTTTATAAGGGGTATTCTTAGATTTAAGGAGTTATCACTAAGGAAAAAATTTCACCTGTGGATAGAATATAATCAATAAAAATTTTCTTGTTCTTAATTGTTCAAAAGAAGTTTAGAGTTTCTCAAATATATGTGATGAAAAAAAATTGAATTATTTATTAAATAAATAATTCTACATTAAAAAACTAATAGGATTTTTTATTATAGAAGATGATTAAAAGGACTACAAATTGAAAAAATAATTTTATGTCTTAAAGAAAGAACCTCGTTCTTGGTATGAATGGATAGACACATATATGAGAAATATAAATTTTAAGAGAGGAGTTGTTAATCAAAACCTATATATAAAAGTCCTAAATGAAGACTAATTAAAAGTGATGGTGTATGTGGATGATATCATATTTTGTGGAAATAAGAATAATTGTGCTGAAACTTTTACACAACTAATGTGTATGGAATTTGATATTTTAATGATTGGAGAGATTACTTGATTTCATGGGATTTAAATTCAAAAAAAATTAAGGAAAAATAGGCATCCCATAGAAGAAAAATTCAAGGGAGGTCTTAAATAAGTTCATAATAGAATAATGACAATCAATTCCAACTCTTATAGTAGTTATAATGATACTATAAAATCATGAGTATAGAAATGGGGTGCACTCAAAATTATAAAGAAAAAATATTGTGAGTTAACTATATCTCACAAAAACAATATTGTATATATTCTAAGTTATTTTCTTGGAAGCACGTTTTTATAGTAGTATAAAGGAAGAACATATCTTGATAGTAAATAGGATAATGAGGTACATACAAGGAACATTGACGTAACATCCTTAATCTCAAGGTACACCTCTTTTTAAGTTTTTACACATCTTAAATTTGTAATTAAATGAATTGATCCTTGTTAGCAGTGTTTGTACAAGTAAATGGATGAAAGTCCAGAGATTTTTTCTATCGGAATGGTTAATCCATGAATGGATATTCATGACATAAATTCCTTTTGGTATAAACCCCATGAATTTGAATTTAGGATGTGAAATATATTTACAATGTGAAAGTTTAATTCATGATGTGATCAAGCTTTGGGATTTTATGCTGAGTTAATATATTTTTCATCATATCTATTTTCCCAATATTTCACAACATGAATATATAATTCACATCATGAATTTGTCTAGTTCCAGTTGATTAAATGGCCCAACATCATTATTCTTTTCTCATTCACCTCTTTCTTTTACTACCCAAAGCCTAGGATCTCTATAGACAATTTTTTTCTCCCTTATCCCCTTCCAAATCCTCTCTTCGATTCCTGGACACTCGTTTGATCATGCTCATCCAATACAATAAGTTTTTCTTTGATTGTTTTAAATTATATCCACTTATAATTAATTAAAATAAATTATATATTTGATTACTCGGTCAAATATAAGTCTTTGTAATGATCTAATGAGGGTTTTGATGGTCTTTGAAGAAATTTTTATTTGAATTCAAGGTTTTGGATTCTACATAATGCTTGGACAAAGACCATTGTCAGCAATGGATATTCTTTAGTAAGTTGACCTTGTCCTAAACTTTTAAGGTCTGATTCATCTTCTATATCAATCCAAGAGTTTTAAATGCATAAAACTAGTAATTATTATATGATATGGTCGTGCTTATGGACTTGGATGGTGACCCTTTACTTGATCGATTTTGTCACACCTAAGGTAGGAAACCCTTGAATTTATTGCATCTCCTATAAGGGTTATTATCATGATTGTTGTCCTACATGTGTATCCGAAGGAAATCTATGTTTAATTCTTAATCACATTAGGTGTTCATGTGTGTATCTTGAACTATGCTTATGTTTCTTGTATTTGGATTGTTCTTTTGATGATACTTCTTAACTTGACATGATGGTTGATCTATCATCTATATTATGTACCATATGTACTGTTCCTTTATCATATGTAGTTGAGCATATAGGCTGAGCCTATTATAATATCTGCAAAAAAGGATTTTGTAGGTTTAAGTTCAGCATTAAATGACCTATACTATTAAAAGAGGTATGTGTCATCCATGTTTGGAATTATCCCTTCGAGGTAGATGTTTTAGGAGGAAGATTTATGTTTCTTCTGGAATAGTGGTGAAGCATGTAGATTTGGCCTCCAAAAACCCAATATGTGTTTTGTACATGTGTGATATATTTTTATTTATATTTTTACCCCATTTAATTTCATTTCATGCACCTATATATCTTATTTATTGATGCTCAAGGCTATTGGTGGTGTCCTACTAAGTATTATACTCACAACATACTCAGGCATTTCAGTGTGCTTATAGATTTCATGACTGGAGATCTGGTAAAGGGAAAGGGCCCTATGGTATATGGTTGAGCTGGATAATATGAGGTTGTAAGTGATAATGAATAGAACTCAGGTATATGTTTCTACTTTTATTACTGGTTTACCCTTACATTGGATCCTTTGGTTTAGATTTGGTTTGTTTATTTGACATGCCACATTGATATTTCATGGGTTTTATTTTTATATGATTCTACTCTAATGGATATTTTTTTACTACTTATTTATTGATTATTATTTACCTCTATTTATATACTCTAATATTCAATTGGTACTAAGGAAATAATCTTCCCATTCCATTATGTTGGCCCTCTCTACTATTTGGAAACCTCTTGCATGCGGGGAGGCACACATGAGGTCATGTGTCACCCTCATATTGGACTTCGTTATTCGGGTAAGGGTGCTATAAATTGGTATCTAATGATGAGGTTAACTAAATTTCTTCTTCTCTTTGCCTTGATTTGGGATAGGGTAGATAGGTGATGACATGGTTAGGACTCAATCATTGGAATTATGTCAGTGTGTGGCTAGAACTATATAGTGGACCTTTGAGTTTCAATAAAGTGGGAATTTATATTTTTTCTATTTGATGTTACCATTGATTAACTCACCTAGGGTGATAAAAATGATGTTGATATATTGATCTATGGTATTTAGTGTTCATTCATACATCATTATTGGAAATTAGGTTCACATTCAATATATATCTATTACTTTTATTAGATAGATCCCAAATAATTAAATTCATGTTGAAATTGTGAGATGTGTTTGGTGCATCATTTCTTACATTCTTTTATTTGATCTTATTGTATTCTATTATTGAGTATACATTTTTGGTTGTGACTAATGTATAGGTACTAGATGCTTGAATTAGGTTTTTGGGTTGTGCTTATGGGGGGTTATACATTGTTATTATGGGAATACTCTTTGGTTGAACCTTGTTGTAAACCCTTGTGTGTTCCTATGTTCATTTGTTGGTTTTATTGTTTAAGTTGTTGGACTTATCTATAGTTTTTTCTGTAATTCCAGGAGATTCCAACCCATAGATGTATCATTTATCAAGTTTAACCACCTATTGAGTAGGAGGATGTATATGAGAATGATACATTATTTTCTCTAATGGATCAAAAAATAGAACTAGTCCAACTAAGACTCTTTTGGTTGGTAGTTGTTCAGGGTAGAGTATCCCATAGGGGCGGCCCAAAAATGATCAAATCTACACATAAAATTCAGCTCCAGCACCCCCATCCTTCTAGGGAACCAGAGGCCCTAGTTGTGGAATACTGTATATGAGTCATAGAGAAGATTTTTAACTTGTTAGAGACCCTAGATGACCAAAATATTAAGCTTTAGACCTTAATGCTTCAAGGAACAGCTGGAATATGCTAATATATAATGTTACAAGCTAGTAGACATAAAGGGAAGACTTAAGAGAACTTCAACGATTTTTTATATCTTCTCTAAAACTGGACCATGCTCAGGAGTTCATGGATCTCTATAAGGGTATGATTATAGTGTCTGTCTACTTAGCACTAATTCACTTTCACCCTCTTCTGGTGGGGAACAAGTTGCAAAAATCAAGGAAGTTTGATATTTTCCTATGCCTAGAGCTAAGAAAAAAGTTTAGGAACTTTTATCTGATAACCAATATGGTAGTGAATTATAAATAATTAATGATAGAGAAGGTAATTGAGGAGGACAGATCTATCAGGTATTCTTATCATATGATCAATAGTTTCCTTCTCCAATGTATTCCTATATTCAAATTATGGGGGTAAGAAGAGAAATTTATAAGATGGACTATAAGGTGGTGGACAATGGTCAGAGTAAATATGATCTTCTTTGAACCCTCATATAGAGATAAAATCTGTTGGGTTCTATAATTATAGGATTGAATGACACTTTATCAAAGACTATTCTATTTATCTCAAGACTCAGTACCGGTGTAGTAATACTGGTCATCTGAATTGGTTTTTTTTCAAGTATTTTTAGTTTCATATAGCTAAATCAGGTCACGGTGTTGGTATGGGACCTTAGAAATAGATTCCAACCCCACAATGTTTAGTGAACTAGGTGACTCATAAGCCTCTTGGGCATCATTGACTGGTGGTTGTAGGGAATATTTGGTTGGTCATGTTGTAGCCGATGATGGATAGGAACCTTCCATAGTTTAAGGTATGTTTATAATATCTTCTACTCTATATATTTCCTTTTTTGACACAATAACATCCCATTATTTCAAATATACATATGTTAGATTTATTAGTTAGACACTCTTATAAGTTTCTATATACTGATAAACCCTTGGGAAGAAAAGTAGATCATCTTCATATCTATCCAGAATTTATAATGGTGGTTATTGGTTTTGAGCATGTTCAAAGTTTCACAATTTTGAAGATGAAAGTTTTTGATGTGATTATTAGCATGGATTGGTTTAATATTTTATATGCACACATTGATTGTTATTGAAGATGAGTCATTTTTCATCACCTAAGGGGGAGGGGATTGTGCTGACTAGTGAGTAGGATATTAAGGTAGTATGAGTGGGACTAGACCCTCATGAGAGAGATATTTTTTTAGCATATGGGACTGGTATGATCCTTTCATTGAATCAGGTTGTGACTCCCTCCTTTTTCCCTCTGGTGGTAGACTTGTACCAGGATGTATTTCCAAAGGACAATTTGGGGTTACCTCCAAATAGGGGAGTTGAATTTGAGATCAAGATCATGCCTTTAGTTCCACCCATATCAATTCCACTATATAAAATGGCACCAGCTGAGTTGAAAGATCTCAAGGTTTGGATTAGTGATCTTGAGGCTAATGGATTCATCAGACCGATCACTTCCCCTTGGGGTTATCTAGTATTATTCTCCAAGAATGAAGATGGTATTATTTATCTTTATCTAGACTACCAAAATTGGATTCATATCATTATAAAAAATATATACACATTAGTAAGAATATATGACTTGGTTTATGAGTTGAGGGGAGCCAGTGCTTTTCTAAGATTGATGTACATTCTGGATACATCCATATTTAGGTCAGATAGAAAGTCATATTAAAAATGGAATTTAAGATTATGTATGGTTTGTATAAGTATCTCATTATGACTTTTGAGCTAACTAATTCTCTAGCAGTATTCATGGATCTCATGAACAATATCTTTCATCCATAGTTGGATTCCTTTGTTCTTGTGTTCATTGATGAAATCTTTGTATATTCCAAGATGTCAAAATCACATGCTAGATACCTATATATCATGTTGAGTACGTTTAGGTCACATAAAATTAATATAAAGTACTTGAAGTTTTGATTTTGGATACAAGAGGGGTGCTTTCTTAGGCACACGGTTTCACAAGTGGGTGTATTAGTTGATCTAGAGAAATTTGATGCAGTTATGTATTGGGAATGAACGAGGAATTTATTAGATATTTAGAGTTTTTTTGGATTGGTTGTGTACTATAGGAGATTATTTCAAGACTTATCTTTCCTAGAATTTCCCATGACTATGATTACTAAGAAAGGAGTAAAGTTTTAATGGATGAATAAGAATGAATAAGTTTTCTTATAGGTGGAGAAAATGTTGATGTCAAATACGAACCTAATTATTCCTTAGTTATGAGTTTACTATGTTGTGTATTTTGATGCATCTGTAATTATATTAGGAGATATTTTGATGCAAGGTGGTAAGTTACTCACTTATGGGTATTTTAAGTTAAGACCCCATGAGAAGAACTACCCTACTCATGACTTGGATTTAGCGGTTGTGGTCCAAATGTTGAAATGTTAGAGAGACTACCTATTCAGTTATATATTTTCCATGTATATGTTCCACGTGATTTAGTGGTATATTTTCTCTCAATGTAATCTAAATATTTATCAGATGCATTGGGTTGAGTATTTATTGAAGTTTTACATTGATATGGAGAATTCTCCTAAAAAATGAAATGTGATTTCCAAAGTGTTGAGAAAAAATATAAGAGGTGGGAGGACGGGTATCAGAAACTAAGTGAAAGCTCATGGAATGATTTAAAAACTAAAAGGTAAGAATAAATTAGGATCAAGGAGCAATGGTTTTTTCTACCTTGGTGATCATGTCTTCATTAGTAGAATGGGTGATGACTATTCAGGATCTTGATCTAGAGTGAATTGGGATATGTGAGAGGTTGGAAGTAAGTGGATCTATTTTAGGTTAGTATTTGTACATACATGGAGTTCTTCTAGTTCATTTCATATTTATGGTTCCATATTCCACGAGATAGTAACTGATAATAGCCTCTCATGCTTCACACTAGAAAATGCATCAGAGTTCGACCTAGATGTATCACATTGTATAGTGGAAGTTCTGGTGTCCTGGCATGAAGAGGGACATTTCAAGCTTTATTTATCATTGTCTTACTTATTAGAAAATCAAGACCAAGAATCAAATACCTAAAGGGATATTCCCACCACTTTTAGTGTCTATATGGTTGTGGGATGAATTGGACATAGACTTCATGACAGGGTTACCTAGGACCCTGAGGGTTTGAGTCTCCCTTCTGGAGGTTATATATCGGTTGACAAAGTTAAATCACTTCATACTAGTTTAGGGGATGAACTCAATAGATGTGATAGTTATAAGACCCTAAAACACACTCAGAGGGGAGAGGTGAATCAAGATGTCAACTTTTTCTTTTAAAAAATGGATTTTGTTCCCATGTTGGTAGGAGGTTATAAAACATGTCTGATTGAATCATTCATTTATTAAGAAATCATATGCATAGAGACAAAACAACAGTTTTACTTGGTTCACCGCTAAGGTCTTTTCCAATAATCATATGATGATAGTGTATCGATCATACCTAAATCTACTAATATTAACTAGTTGTTGTGGAATACATAAGTTCGGACACATTAAATATGTTCTAGGCACACTGTATTTACAATATTTTAGGGAAAACACACTACCTCCCTTGGAAAACTTCTACCAACTCCCCCTATCTCACTGCTTTGGGTGAAGTATTACTCAGTTTAAATACTTGAAGGTTGCATCACTAGATTGGGAATTTAAGTCTTTGTACCTGAATAGCATGAGACTCTAATTTCACAATAGACTTGAGTTGATACTCTAGAAATCATTGTTCATTTAGACCAGATGTTCAACACTGTTGTTCATGAAGCTCCTAGCCTTCATGAAACCCCCTTTATGTTTCAAATAAATCCCAGAATTTGTGAACCTACACAATTTCAAGAAGCCCCTTCATGAAGAAAATTACATTCATGGAGCATTGTGTTGTCACGGAAAATCTAATTATCACAAAACTCCTTTTTCCAAGATACCTAAGAATCAGTCAATACTATAATATTCTTTTCACAATGCTTAAGCCCAAAAAGAATTCCTGATTTGATAATATCTCAACCATTGATAATTCATAGTGATTCAGGATTTTCTCAAATTCTTTTCATGTCATTTGAAGTGGGGGTGGCTTCTTATTTATAAGCTCATCCCTTCGCAAAGATCCCTCACTCCCACCAACCTTTTTTTAAACCTCTTCAGTCATGCTCATGAAGCTTCTTTATTTGTCGAGATTCATTGAAAATTTAACCATTTTCAAAGATTCTCATATTCATTTAGATTTACCATCTCTCCATCACACATTCATGATACGCATTCAGGATGCTCCACATCTTCATTAATCTCAACCTTCATGAAACCTATACTTCATAAAACTCATGCCTTTACCTTATTTGATAAGATTCAATCCTATAAAACCACTGTTCATGAAGCTTTCTACTTTATCCTAATTTTCCCCAAAAAATTGAAAAACACTAGGAAATGATGTCATCTTTAACATTATATCCATCTTGTACTGTAAGATCACTTGCCTTGTAAACTCCCCAAACAACCTAGTGTGGATTAACAAAAAACAGAAACTATACTCTGTTTTCTAGTTATGAAAGGCCTTGGTTCTAATAATATCTCCCTTTGGGTTTATTGGAAATATATATCTAAATTAAATAAAGAACCATCAATAAACAAGAACTTGATAGATGTGAAATAACACATCCATCACTCTAAGTGTATGTGAACAAAGATCATTGTAGAAAAAAAGAGTAAAAAAAGAGAATTTCATGTCACCATAGAACACCAACCAATCCTGAAAACCAATAGTCATTGAATTTCACTTATCTCCCCCTTTTTAAATAAACCCAAATAACATGTATTTGTACTTTTAGTGCTTAAAAAACTCTCTCTGGATCATATCTCCCCGATAAACCTACATCGCTTCCATAAACAGATTAAAACAGTTAACATAAATGGGGAGAGGGGACTCGTAAAATCCTCATGAAATGGGAGATGGATGAACACCAAGGTTCAACTGATGTTTCATGAGAATTGGTTATACTAGGGGCTTAGTAAGAATGTCATCCACTTGGTCATTAGTTCCAACATGCTCTATTTTAATCACACCTTGTTCAACTTTTTCTTTGATGAAGGGATATTTGATCTCAATATGTTTGGTATGAGAGTGTTGAACTAGATTCAATATAATATCAATCATAATCTTATTGTCATAGTGAATTACCATTGGTTGTTTCACCTCAACACCAGTATCAGTTAGTTATTGATTCATCAATAATAGCTAAGTGAATTACTTCGTAGCAGATATATACACTTCTTATGCCATGCTAAGAGAAGTGATATCTTATTTCTTAATCAACCAACCAAAACATTTTTTTCCAATGAAGAATGATCCACCACTTGAAGATTTTTTATACACCACATATCCATCCCATTCAATATCAAAAAATGTGGATAATTCATTATCTATTCCTACAGTAAATTATAATTCAAAACTGAGAGTATCTTGAATATACCTCATGTTTCTTTTCACTATTGGAAAAAGATCTTCCTTCATATTACTTTGAAAGTAATCTTCTAAGAATGTTACAAACACAATATTTTCCCATGTTTTAGCCAAGTATAGTAAGCTTCCAAATATTCTTCTATACAATTAGGGATCCATATATGTCTCATCCCCATGCTTTCCAAGTTTTTCCCAACCACAATCAGATTCAACATTGGTTTAAAGTCATAAATGTTGAATTTATTTAGAAAAACTTTTTTATATTTTTTCTGAGAGATGAATAGATAATACTTCTTTTAAAATACCTATATCCCCAAAAATTAAGTGTTTTCACCAATCATAGACATTTCAAATTCAGATTTCATGTGGTTATAAAATTCATCCACTAATCCATGAATGTTTCCCCTAAAAAAATTTCCACATATACAAGAACTATAAATTGATATTTATGAGAATTATTCACATATATATTATAGTCAAAACCTCCTATTTTAAACTCAAGCTTTTTGATATAATCAACAATTCTAGAATACCATATTTGTGGTTCCTGCTTCGATCTATAGAGAAACTTATTTAATCTGTAAACCTTAGCTTCTTCATTTCTATTCAGAAATCCCTCTGGTTGTTCAATGTAGAAATCTTCTTCAAGAACTCCATTTTATAAATCTATTTTTACATCCATCTGAAAAACTTTATAAACAATTTGAATTAACATGGAAAGGAAAATTCTGATTGACTCCATTTAGATACCAAAGAAAATGATTCTTCAATATCAATGCCTTTAATATGTACATATCCTTTATACACCAAGAGTTCCTTATTTCTAATCAGATTTCCATGCTCATAATTTTTTAAAGATATACTTTATTTCAATCAAAATTTTGATTTTATGGTCTCTTAATAAGATCTTGTATCTGGTTCTTATCAATCTGATCCAGTTATTTATTCATGTACTTAACTCATGATTCAACCTTCATTGCTTCATCAAATGAGGTTGGTTCCATAATTGATAAGAAGGAAGAATGTACTTAATTCTTTATCCTACTTATTTTTGATGGAGAGGTTAAATCCATAATGATGTTGGATTGATCATTTTATGCTCTTCTATTTCTCTAGTGAGGTTCTGATGAAGTTTATCCAACAATTGTTTCCTATTATAATTCTTCTTCTGAATCATCATCATTCTGTGAGCCATGAATTTTTTGTAAGCCTTCCACTATTTTTTCATTTAAATTTGTCTCTTTTTTAATTTCTTCTTCATCTTCAATAATATCATCATATGAGCTCCATGAGGTCATTATGGTTTTATCATTAATGATATTAACATTAATTTTTTTACAATCTTTCAATGATGATTATTGTAACATTTGTAGGCTTTACTATTCATTGAATATCCATGGAATATTCCCTCATCAACAGCATCATTACACTTTCCTTGATTCCATTATTTATTTTAGATGAAAATTTTACTTCCAAAAAAATTAAAATACTTCAGAGAGGTATTCCTTCCATAACATATCTCATATGGTGTCCTGGTCTCTCCCATAAAAAGTCATGTTTGATTTTGAGTTTAAACCACAACTTTAATAGCCACTTTATAATAGTGATGAGAAACATGACTCTCAGTCAGTATAGTTCTATCCATATTATTTACCTATTGATTTTTTATTCAACAACCTCATTATGTTGAGGGGTTCTCACTATAGAAACCTCATTCTCTATTTCCCACACTTGGCATGAGGGTAATATGGTTGCAGACTTCCTGGCCTCCTGTGTCTCTCTGATTAATTCATGCACCATGTTTACCACCCCTGGGTCCCTTCCCCACGAATGTGTAAGTCTTGTAATGGCTGATTCTGTAGAGACCCGGAGCCTGACGTACGTGGACATTACATTACTTTTGTGGAATACTTAGTACATAACAAAAACACACACACAAGGACCGTAATAGTTTAGTGTCTTTGGAAACTTGGAATATAATCTTCTAATCGTGGTGAAAGATCTTCAAAATCTCCCATAAAGATCTTTTTTTTAAACCTAAATCCTTTCTTTAGGTCCTGGGGAAAAGAAAACATAAAAGGGTGATCTCAAATGCTCAGTAAGGGTAAACAAAAGAAATATCAATCACATCATATTCATAAGAACATAACTTTTGGAAATCTTAACCTGCAAAAGAGAGCATAATTTCATAAAATGGGATAAATCATAGTAGTGAAATGAAATCCCAATAATCATAACTTAAAACATGAAACTTTGTGGCATACACACATAATCATAGAGAATCATTTCTTGTTAGTCAAGACTCATTTCCAAGACTATCTTAGTGGACAAAGTCCATTTCTAAACCGAGTTCATTCCTCGTTTCAGTCCTGTTTCACTGAACCGGTATAACCTACTGTTCCAGCCATGTCTATCTCATGAGATATAAAATCTTTACCCAATTCATTTGAGGGAGATATAGGTCCCACCCATCTCATAATGATACCATTCTTATGTGTGCCACAAAATCATATACCATACATGCATAACCCATGTAAAAAAATGGGATTCTTAAACATCGTGACATCATAAAACAATTCATATAAGATAAATATAATTCCATCACAACATAATAAAATCAATGTAATAATAGGGATAGAAACAGAACCCTATATTATCTTAGATGGAAAATAATTTTGATAAAACTCTTGAACTCCATTCTTGAGGAAAATATCCTTTCTACTTTAAAAACATTTTTCCTTTCTTAACATGTCATACAATTCTAAATTAAAAGAAGTTGATTAAAAATAAACCTGAAAACTTGTAAAGGAATCTTCTTGGAAATAATTTTTTAAAAATCCATTCATGCCGTATAAGTTAAAAAAACATTCTTCTCATACTTTTGTCAGAAAAGTCAAAAAGTACCTCGTACGAAAAACGACAAAAGATTCCCTTCATATCTTTTACTAAAAACTCACCTAAGGGTAAAATTGGATTTAAAAAATTTTAGGTGGATGTAAATAATATTACATATCTAGGAAACATTGATGTGTATGATAAGATACACCCTAGTAAATACCAAAGTATAAACAATCTCAGATAAAAATGAGATTGTGATATTTCCCTTACCTTAGGTCCAATTTGCTTCGTAAGAGTCCGAACCTCCTGTATAATGATTTAAATAATGTCATTGACTTATTACATAATCATATTAATTTTTATGATATCATATATGGTTCACTTATGACTTTATATTACCCATTCTTATGTAAATTAATGTTAAAGTAGCGTTTTGGGTAAAATCATCTTATTTATCGTACGTGTTTGGACTTGTTGTTTTTGATGTTATTATTACTTATATCATGATATACTTACCTCCAAAATGTAAATCATGATTTATATATCATATAAATTCATTATATATCCAGCATATACAAGCATTTATAATAGTACATAACATATGGAGGTAAGAAATGAAACACACCGTTCATGGAGACGGTAAGCCGTACGTACGCATGAACGCTACTTTCATTTCTATTTCTTATTTTAATGGAATTAAAACATAATGATACATAGGTATATTATAATTCCAGTATAATATCATATATAATATCATTAACCACATGCTTTATACATCCCACATAAGGTATTAACGAATCACATCACTTTGAGGGGGCGGTAGTCCGCACTTCCTCAAATGAGATTATCGTATTTACCGACTATGGAAACTGTAAAGGATTGATATAATTAGGTAGTAAATAAGAATAAGTAAATCATAAACATAATATATATTATATATAAATACAGTGCCATCATAATGGCCACCATGAGAGGCGGTAGGAGAAAATCGAATAATCATCGTTTCGTGAGGCGTTAGTTTTCCATCACAGAAACATTATGTTCTTGATCCATTAGATGGAGGTGTGTGTAAGTGTAGTTTGAATCCTTCTCATAACAACATCCTAGTATATTTAGGATATTGTTTCTGTTACAAAATGAAGTATTAAAAAGAGTTTAGGGGTTGGAGAAGTAGAATAAAAGAAAACAACTTAAGAGAAACTGTTACCTTTAATTTTGGTAACTTCCTTTGGTTTGAACCAAAAGGACATCTTGGAGAGTCTTATGCCTAATGTAAGGCTTCAAGGGGGGGGATAGGGATGTACGGAGCTTAGTTGGGCAGAGTTTGGACGAGCCAAAAGGCTTGAGAGGTGTGAGGAATTTCATATAATTGGTCTCCTTTTATAAGGGAGTGGAGGGGCTCTTTAGGAAAGTGTGAAAACATTATTTTATTATAAACTTATCTTCGGTTTCAAGAGGTCCAAAACACATTAATGTCGAAGATAAGATGACTCATATTCTAAATAAAATCATCCAATAGGAATTTGACAGGTTTTGGATGACATTTTAATCATTTTAATCTTATTTATTTAAATTATTTATTAATGAGTTAAACACTACATCATTATTGTTTCATAACTAATTTAATTCATTTGATGTCTAAAAATTATGAAACAAATACCATGATGTAGGGAATCTTTTTAGCTTTCCAAATAATATTTATAGCCAAAAATATAACTTATATAACCCCTTATAAAAATTAATTACTAAAAGAGTTTTGTTAAAGTCAATTTTGTCTTTACATTAAATTAATTAATCTAATGTGTCATTGTCTTTCATAAGTGGCTCCATGGGGTCCCAAAATCGACCCAAGTATGAACATGGTCGGCCACTACTCATCCAATAAAGTTATGACAAGTTTCAAGGTAATTTTGAATTATTATAATATTCTTTTAACCTTGAATTACCCTATTTACCTTTAACCGTAGTAAATAAATAAAAAAAATTACCGTAGTTACTATTCATAATATCAAAAAAATAAAAGTAACCTATTAACATAATTTGGACCCACTGATTACAAATATGGAATCCATTTTTCAAAATTCAAAACACAGAAGTTGCAGTAATTAATTTAAAATTAATCCCATTGTTTAAGCAAACAGGTTTTAAAAGTTAAAACATTGCCAAAGATTGAATTTATTTAACCTACGAATTCAATGTAAAATCAAGGCTAATGATATACATTATATTAAATGGTAAAAATATATTCTATTTATACTTTGAAACCATTCAATATTATTATTTAACCACATAATTTATTACGATGAAAACAGTTGTTTTTAATTAAAATATAGCGTGTTTTTACTATTCATTAAAATATGAAAGTTATCAGAATAATATGAAAAAATTATCCAAAGAAATTTTTATATCTTGATTCTAAAGAAGAATTTTATTTTTTCAAATTGAACTTATAAATATGTCAAAAACTAGATTTAAAGTGGGTGCGCCATCAAAAGGCGGCAAAACTGCATTTTTTGAAAAATACTAATTTTAAACGAAAAATTTATTTTGTTCTTATACCATGTTTTAGAAAATGTGTAAGACGAATAATAATGTTATAAGATTAAAAATTTAGTTAATACTATTCATAACGGCTAGTTTATAATAATATTATAATAATATATCGTTGTTTAGTAAAACCCGGTATTGCGTACAACACACGCTATCGATGAAGGTCGTGATTGCGTGTAATGCAAGCCAAGTCAAGGTTGTGTGTTGTGCAAGAATCCTTAGTTGTTTTGTATATCATAATCCAAACATACTTCATTTATACATTGAATATATATATATATATATACTCAATGTTGCGTAGAATAACTATTATCAAAATTGTGTTTAACACGATCCAAGAATAGTATTGCGTATACTGCAAGCTAATACGGTGTTGCGTATAGCACAAGTTAATATTGGTGTAACATACAACACAAGACATTAATGAAATTAAAAGAATATTTTTCATAAAATCTCGGGGTGTTACATTTTACCCCCCTTAAAATGAATTTCACCCTCGAGATTCATCGGGGTTATAAATGGTTTACTATTCGAAAGTTTATTTAATAGAAACTCACATCGTAAAAAGGAATACCAAAATCAATCTTTAAAAACAAAAGTAAGAAATGTAACGGCTACCCAAATAAACTAATCACTGGGTTTCCACATAGGTGAAAATATGGATATGGAAGAGAAATCTAACCATCATGTTCTGATGGAGAGTGGTAGAGAACATGGCTATGGAAAATCTAGCAATCACAAAGCCATAAATTTGTGATGATCTAAGGTACCATCTGATTCATCAGATATAAGAGCACTAGGACAACATTTTTGGTTTTCAAGATCATTTCCCTAAAGTTGATAAAATTGGAATTAGAAGAAATACTTTCGTGATTTTGGTATAGTATCACCGTTTGTCATTCTTTGGACAATTTCCACTTCATCTCTTAAAGAAATGAAGTTGAATTTGTCATTCGTGATGTGTTAGCAGATCATGTGATAGAATGATGGGTCATTCCATCTGTCTCAAACAAAAGGTTATAAAAGTTATCAAAAAATACATAAGTCCATCTATAGTGAGATTAATCATATATGGTTCCTAAAATGAACTTATACTTCATATATCATACTGCTTAATAAAATAAAACTAGTTTCTACTAACTAGGGAATTCCTGTAGGCCAGTGGTAGGCGATAAAGGCCAATCGCACTCCAGTTGTGGGTTCGATTCCTACGACCTTGTCCGACATGATGGGTTGTCACCCGTCCTGTAGGTTGTCCTTTTTCTAAAACTATATTACTATAACATCCCATCAATAATATCAAAAAAAACTTCTATCCTTAAACAATACTAACTTATGTCCAACATAATCCATTCCAATCTTTAGGCTTATCCATAATACTGCAGTCCACTCTTATAATATAGTGAAAATGATTACCAGAGATTTAATACCATCGTTGATCCCCATATATCATAAGATATGTCTTGTTGGTCACATTCCAAACATTTGAAGGCCTTAATCATGTATTCTCTTGAAAAATGAATACCCAATGAACCATAGTGAAAACATGAATGCAGTTAAAAGTTAACACTTTTCACATACCAAAATCCTCAAAATTCTATATACTCAAACCATAATATCACTTAGTCCTTATATCAATAATGAGATCATGAATACTTTCAAACATTTCATTTTCTCCTTATCCCTTCATTATGCGCATATCATCTACTTTCCAAAATATTTGAATCACTTTTCATGGTTACCGGTACCTTAAAATTATGGAAAACCACAATAGAATAATACAAAAATATTCTAATACACAATAAAAGTACCTCAAAAACATTATTCTTGAATACCAATACATAAACACTTCAATCCATCCTCTTCAATTATTGTCCTGGAATAAGTCCTTCCTTGATTTAGAAGTAACTTTTTAGGTCAGGGCATTGAGTTGGGTAATGCCCATGTCCTCCACAAATAATACATTGAACTCTATAACAGTCTGTCACTCTATGACCCTTTTCTCCACACAGATAACATTGGTCCCTCCATTTGAGGTATTCCTCAAGGTTCTTCTTTCCTTCTTTAGAAATCTCAATCTTCCTTTCTTTATGCTCCTCAACATGCGAACATGCATAATAGTCTATCTTCCTCTTCTTTGATGAATTAGGCATACCACTAAATTTCACCTTGTTAATCATATATCGCGATGACTGATTCGGCATAATCACAATATCTTTCTCTCTAGGCATTACACAATTTTGTTGCTCATAGTCACCAATTTTTCCATTGGATTCAATATTAACCGAATTCCTTCTGGTTCCCTCCATTAACTAAAACACAAAAAGAATTCTGTGAGAGGTAAAAATCATGCTAGAGAAAACAACATAGTAAAGGGGGAGTACCCTCAATATATAACATCTTAGGTTAAATTCTATGATTATTAGCGCAATTCTAGGACTATAACCTATACGTATACTTAACCTTAGAGACATCCCTAGACATACCTTAGAAATATCTATAGGGATCTCACTAACGTTTTCGCATCCTATTTTCCAAAGGTTGACTAAACTTTTCCTCTGATACCAACTGTAGAGACCCGGAGCCTGACGTATATGGACATTACATTACTTTTGAGGAATACTTAGTACATAACAAAAACACACACACAAGGACCATAATAGTTTAGTGTCTTTGGAAACTCGGAATATAATCTTCTAATCGTGGCGAAAGATCTTCAACATCTCCCATAAAGATCTTCTTTTTTTTAAACCTAAATCCTTTCTTTAGGTCCTGGGGAAAAGAAAACATAAAAGGGTGATCTCAAATGCTCAGTAAGGGTAAACAAAAGAAATATCAATCACATCATATTCATAAGAACATAACTTTTGGAAATCTTAACCTGCAAAAGAGAGCATAATTTCATAACATGGGATAAATCATAGTAGTGAAATGAAATCCCAAAAATCATAACTTAAAACATGAAACTTTGTGGCATACACACATAATCATAGATAATCATTTCTTGTTAGTCAAGACTCATTGCCAAGACTATCTTAGGGGACAAAGTCCATTTCTAAACCGAGTTCATTCCTCGTTTCAGTCCTGTTTCACTGAACCGGTATAACCTACCGTTCCAGCCATGTCTATCTCATGAGATATAAAATCTTTACCCAATGAATTGGAGGGAGATATAGGTCCCACCCATCTCATAATGATACCATTCTTATGTGTGCCACAAAATCATATACCATACATCATAGCATAACCCATGTAAAAAAAATGGGATTCTTAAACATCGTGACATCATAAAACAATTCATATAAGATAAAAATAATTCCATCACAACATAATAAAATCAATGTAATAATAGGGATAGAAACATAACCCAAAATTATCTTAGATGTAAAATAATTTTGATAAAACTCTTGAACTCCATTCTTGAGGAAAATATCCTTTCTACTTCAAAAACACTTTTCCTTTCTTAACATGTCATACAATTCTAAATTAAAAGAAGTTGATTAAAAATAAACTTGAAAACTTGTAAAGGAATCTTCTTGGAAATAATGTTTTAAAAATCCATTCATGCCGTATAAGTTAAAAAAACATTTTTCTCGTACTTTTGTCAGAAAAGTCAAAAAGTACCACGTACGAAAAACGACAAAAGATTCCTTTCATATCTTTTATTAAAAACTCACCGAAGGGTAAAATTGGATTTAAAAAATTGTAGGTGGATGGAAATAATATTAAATATTGAGGAAACATTGATTTGGATGATAAAATACACCCCAGTAAATACCAAAGTATAAACAATCTCAGATAAAAATGAGATTGTGATATTTCCCTTACCTTAGGTCCAATTTGCTTCGTAAGAGTCCGAACATCCTGTATAATGATTTAAATAATTTCATTGACTTTTTAAATAATCATATTCATTTTTATGATATCATATATGGTTCACTTATGACTTTATATTACCCATTTTTATGTAAATTAATGTTAAAGTAGCGTTTTGGGTAAAATCATCTTATTTATCATACGTGTTTGGACTTGTTGTTATTGATGTTATTATTACTTATATCATGATATACTTACCTCCAAAATGTAAATCATGATTTATATATCATATAAATTCATTATATACCCAGAATATACAAGCATTTAAAATAGTACATAACATATGGTGGTAAGAAATGAAACCCACCGTTCATGGAGACGGTAAGCCGTACGTACGCATGAACGCTACTTTCATTTCTATTTCTTATTTTAATGGAATTAAAACATAATGATACATAGGTATATTTCAATTCCAGTATAATATCATATATAATATCATTAACCACATCCTTTATACATCCCACATAAGGTATTAACGAATCACATCACTTTGAGGGGGCGGTAGTCCGCACTTCCTCAAATGAGATTATCGTATTTACCGACTATGGAAACTGTAAAGGCTTGATATAATTAGGTAGTAAATAAGAATAAGTAAATCATAAAAATAATATATATTATATATAAATACAGTGCCATCATAATGGCCACCATGAGAGAAGGTAGGAGAAAATCGAACAATCATCGTTTCGTGAGGCGTTAGTTTGCCATCACAGAAACATTATGTTCTTCATCCATTAGATGGAGGTGTGTGTAAGTGTAGTTTGAATACTTCTCATAACAACATCCTAGTATATTTATGATATTGTTTTTGTTACAAAAGGAAGTATTAAAAAGAGTTTAGGGGTTGGAGAAGTAGAATAAAAGAAAACAACTTAAGAGAAACTATTACCTTTAATTTTGGTAACTTCCTTTGGTTTGAACCAAAAGGACTTCCTGGAGAGTCTTATGCATAATTTAAGGCTTCAAAGGGGAGGATAGGGATGTAGGGAGCTTAGTTGGGTAGAGTTTGGACGAGCCAAAAGGCTTGAGAGGTGTGAGGAATTGCATAGAAGTGATCTCCTTTTATAAGGGAGTGGAGGGGCTCTTTAGGAAAGTGTGAAAACATTATTTAATTATAAACTTATCTTCGGTTTCAAGGGGTCCAAAACACATTAATTCCGAAGATAATATGACTCATATTCTAAATAAAATCATCCAATAAGAATTGGACAGGTTTTGGATGATATTTTAATCATTTTAATCTTATTTATTTAAATCATTTATTAATGAGTTAAACACTACATCATTATTGTGTCATAAATAATTTAATTCATTTGATGTCTAAAAATTATGAAAAAAAATACCATGATGTAGGGAATCTTTTTATCTTTCCAAAGAATATTTATAGATGAAAATATAACTTATATAACCCCTTATAAAAATTAATTACTAAAATAGTTTTGTTAAAGTCAATTTGTCTTTACATTAAATTAATTAATCTAATGTGTCATTGTCTTTCATAAGTGGCTCCATGGGGTCCCAAAATCGACCCAAGGATGCCCATGGTCAGAAACTACTCATCCAATAAAGTTAGGACAAGTTTAAATGTAATTTTTAATTATTATAATATTCTTTTAACCTTGAATTTCTCTATTTACCTTTAACCGTAGTAAATAAATAAAAAAATTATCGTAGTTACTATTAATAATATCAAAAAAATAAAAGTAAAATATTTACATAATTTGAACCCACTGATTCCAAATATGGAATCAATTTTTCAAAATTCAAAACACAGAAGTTGTAGTAATTAATTTAAAATTAATCCTGTTGTTTAAGCAAACAGGTTTTAAAAGTTAAAACATTGCCAAAGATTGAATTTATTTAACCTATGAATTCAATGTAAAATCACGGATAATGACATAAATTATATTAAATGGTAAAAATATATTCTATTTATACTTTGAAACCATTCAATATTATTATTTAACCACATAATTTATTACGATGAAAAAAGTTGTTTTTAATTAAAATATAGCGTGTTTTTACTATTCATTAAAATATGAAAGTTGTCAGAATAATATGAAAAATTTATCCAAAGTAAATTTTTATATCCTGATTCTAAATAAGAATTTTATTTTGTCAAATTAAACTTATAAACATGTCAACAACTGTATTTAATGTGGGTGCGCCATCAAAAGGCAGCAAAACTGCATTTTTTGAAAAATACTTATTTTACCCGAAAAAATTATTTTGTTCTTACACCATGTTTTAGAAAATGTGTAAGACGAATAATAATGTTATAAGATTGAAAATTTAGTTAATACTATTCATAACGTCTAGTTCATAATAATATTATAATAATATATCGTTGTTTAGTAAAACCCGGTATTGCGTACAACACACGCTATCGAGGAAGGTCGCGATTGCGTGTAATGCAAGCCAAGTCAGGGTTGCGTGCTATGCAAGAATCCTTCGTTGTTTCATATATCATAATCCAACCATATTTCATTTATAAATTGAACATATATATATATATATACTCAATTTTGCGTAGAATAACTATTATCAAAATTGTGTGTAACACGATCCAAGAATAGTGTTGCGTATACTGCAAGCTAATACGGTGTTGCATATAGTGCAAGTTAATCTTGGTGTAGCATACAACACAATACATTAATGAAATTAAAATAATATTTTTCATAAAATCTCGGGGTTTTACAGATGCTCTCGGACTTCACTATTTTCAACCCCCGTGAAGTTTTTGGGATTTTCCCCCTTTTCTCAATAAAATCTCTTAATGTTGGATGGATGATTGGATGTGTATTATTCTCTATTGTTTGATTGTAGGATCTCGATTATGAAGCTAATTTCATTCTCATCTCTTCGATGATAACTCTTCATGAAATCAAGCACTTATTGTTTACTCAGCATAGACATTACACAATCCATTATACTATAATAATAAATAAAAATAATGAAGTATCTCTCTCCATTTTTTCCATTTACATTCATTAGACCACATATATCTATGTGGATAAGATCAAGAAAATTCAGTGCCCTTTTTTTATTTGGTTTATATGAACTTCCAACCATATTTCCTCACATGAAAGAATCACATGTATTTAATCAATCACGCTTCATGTTGGGAATGTAAAAAACTATCTTAAGTTTAGAAATACATTCCATGATCTTTTGATTAATATTACCCAACCTTCAGTGGAACAAGCTATTTTCTTCTTCAAAAATTAAGTAACAAATGTTCTCTTTGCTGTCAATATGGTATAAACTGTCATCTGTTCTGCATCCTTTCATGAGAGAATTATCCATATTTTCTTTGATAGTTAACCCCTTGTTATTAAAGTTCACTATCAGACCTAAGTTACAAAGTTGAATCACACTTAGAACATTGTGACACAAACTATCTATGTTGATAACTTTAGCTTCCCTTAGCTTGTCATTTTACCATCCTGTATTTCAACTTCCTTTGATCTTTAAAGCACCATCGCTGTTGAATATCATTGTTCCATAAACCCTTTTCTTAACATTTTTTAACAAATGTGTATTTCTTGTCATATGGGATGAGCATACAGTGTCAAGAAAATAGGTTCTACTATTCTTTGTTGCATTGATATTTATTTATACAAGGTTGGATTTCTCAAGTGTCTTCTTTTCCTTCCATGAGATACCTGATTTAGTGGTGGAAAAGGATGTCATTTATGATATATTTTCAATATTCATGGGTTTATCACACTCATATTCTTCTTCTATAGAATAATACATATTTTCAAGGGTTATCATATTTGGTTTAAGTGTATTGACTTACATCGGTGTTCTGTAGTTATTGTTCCCGCCTTTCCTCTACCTATAATGAATTACTTTATGGCCATAGTTAGAAAAGTGAAAAAAATATCCATAGAAAAAAATTATTCTATATGAAGAAGGATATGGTCTCATTCTCTATTTTTTAATTCCAAGATATTTTCCATTAAGATATCTCATTTCCTCTTCATAGTAAGACATGGAATGGACCCGAAATACACAGAATTGACACTTCATAAGGGGAAAATATTCTCACTTACATTCCTTCACATGTCCCCTTCTCTTGTAATGGTATTTTACCAGTTATTATCTTTGGATATATGAGGACTATTTTAATCTCTCTATTTTTTTATTAAAATATTTCTTGTTTAGGACATCAAGTACTTTTTTGATATGCCTAACATTCTGCTTCCCTTTATTTTGGATCATCCCTTTTTCATCCTTTAATGTTTCTACATAACATACAATTATACTCTTTCCCATAAAAGTGGAACTCTTGTAATTCAAGGTCTTATCCACTCCTTTGGAATCATGTTTATCACTTTATAAGAGCTCTATATCTTAGAATATTCCAAATTTAAATTTCTTCTTTATTTCCACTAATTTGATTCAGTCACTAGTTTACTTCTTAGAGTAACAAAATCTTCTTCGAGTACTTCAACAATATTAGTCTTTTCATCCATTATTGATGTAAGTTCATTGATTACTTTTTCCTACCCTTCAATCCTAAGTTTAAACACCAAAACTTATTCTGAGCTTTTAGGAATTTTTAAACGTTCTTCTGCCTCTCCTTCTAATTAATCGATTTCTACATCAGGATGATCAACATACTTTGATGACTCATTCATCAAAATTATGATCTTTCTATTTATATTTATTTTATTTTAAAGCTCATCAAGATCAAACTAAATTACCACATTGATATCAAAAACATTAATAAACTGATTAGCTTTATCTTTTTTAGGTTCTAACTTTTCAACTATATCCATCATGGATGCTTTAGGTTCAGATTTAAACTCTGGTTCTACATCCTTCAAAAAATCATTATCATCATGTTCTTATTTGTAAACTAATATTTTTATCTGAAATTTATTTCCTGATCTAAATTATCCCTTTTTAGAGAACCACTTTTGAGGCTTCCATGTTATTTTTGATTCACTTTATTCATCATCAAATTTATTTGGGAATTGAGAGGCAATGTGTCCTACTTTACCACATCAAAAACAAGCCAATGGAATCTATCCTTTGAATCTCCATTTTACTATTTTTAATTTCTTATAAAAAAATATAAATAATTTCTAATTCCACTTAATCACTTACTATAGAAATATTAATTTTTTTCATGGTTTTTTATTACATTTCCTTACTTAATTTAGTGGATGCATCTTCAGGTTTGAATCTCATTTCATAAGCCACCATACTGCATGGCATATCATTAATAGAGATCTTAGATAAATATATTTAATCAAGAGCCAAAACTTTTGGAATGTACAGAGATGGGATCCTTCTCAGGATTTTATTCACTATTTCAATATTCTTAATTTCTTCCCCAAGCCCTCGAATAGCACCAAAAACAATAGTTATGTGATTAAAGAAGTTATTTGTGTTTTCATCTAGATGCATTTTCAGATCATCAAACTGATTGTGCAAGACTTGAAGTTTTTTCACCTTTAATCTGTTATCACCTTCATATATATTTTCCAATTTCTCATAAATCGAATTGGTTATAGTGAAAATCATCAAATTCAAATATATTTGATCAAATAGTGTTATAGTCATTTTTTTCTTTGGCATCTGCATCATAAATATTCCTATATATTTCAGTCATAGAAAGATGAGTCACATCTCCCTAATCAGTGGAAAAAATAACTTTCATACCAAGGGATATCAGATGATATCTCATTATATTCTTCCAAATATTAAAGTTTATTATATGAAAAAAATGAATTCCCTTAACATTCAATGAATTATCCATAACAGCAGATGATAGATTTAAAACTAATAACATGTTTTCTCTAATACCACTTGTAGGACCCTAGAACAACCTGAGATGAGAGGGGTGAATTAGGGGGTCAACATTTTCTTTTAAAATAATGGGTCTTGTTCTCACATTGGTAGGAACTTATAAAACATATCTGATGAAATTATGAATTTATTAAACAATCACATTCATAGACATAACAGAATAGTTTTACTTGGTTCACCACTAAGGGAAATGCTAAGAAGTATATGATGATAGTGTTTTGGTTTTACCTAAATCCAATAATCTTAACTAGTTATAGTGGAATACATAAGTTTAGACACAGTCACTCTCTTATAGGAACACCGCATTTACAATATTTTAGGGACAACACACCGCATCCCTTAGAACACTTTCATCGACTCCCCCAACACACTACTTTGGGTTAAGTCTTGCATATTTTAACAACTTGAAGGTCACATTAGTAGATCGGGAATTTATGTTTTTGTCCCTGAATAGAATAATAATCTGTTAGCACCATAGACCAGAGTTGATTCACTTGAAATCAATGTTCACTTAAACTAGATGATCAAAACTATTGTTCATGAATCTCCCAGTCTTCACAAAACCCTATTTATCTTTCAAATAAATCTCAAAATATATGAACCTACACACTATCACAAATATCATTTTTGAAAAAAACTTCCTTCGTGAAGCAAACTACCTTCACAAATCACTGTGTCATCATGGAACACCCAGTCATTGTGAAACTCATTTTTGCAAGATACTTAAATATCATTCAAGACTAGAACAGTCTTTTCACAATGCTCAAGCTCACAATGAATTCCTGATTTATTAATATCTTATCCTTTGATAATTCAGATCAATTCAATCTTTTCTCCAATTTATTTCATGTTGTATAAAGTGGTGGTGACCGCCTATTTATATGATACTCCCTTCATGAAGATCCTATTCTCTCAACATAATT
The DNA here is from genome assembly GCA_963277665.1 of Viscum album. NCBI lineage: Eukaryota > Viridiplantae > Streptophyta > Magnoliopsida > Santalales > Viscaceae > Viscum > Viscum album. Next base: position 1,102,893,941 of record OY728142.1, on the reverse strand, counting down.
TTCATAAAACTCTTCAGTTATGATCATGAAGCTCCTTCATTCATGAAGCTCCAGTGAAAATTAACCTTTTCATGAAGCTTCTCATATTCATGTAAATTTTCAATCTTTCCATTGTCTGTTCACAATTCTCATTTGGGATGCTCCATATCTTCAAAAATATCAACCTTTTCAAAGACCATTATTTGTGAAACTCATGACTTTAACATATTAGTGAATAGATGGTCCTAGAAAACCAATTTTCATGAAGCTTTATCCTTCCTCTTTATTTTGACCCCAAATGTTTTAAAAAACTAGAAAATGAAAACACCTTCAATATTGTATCCATCTTGTACTGTAATATCACTTTCTTTCAAAACTCCCCGATCAACCTAGTGTGTATTGAAAATAAACAAAAAATAGAATCAATTTCTATCTATGAAAGGCATTGGTTCAAAAAATAGTAATGATATATGTTTAAGTGATCTTGTGGATTAATGGAGTTCCTTTTATAATAGTATTTAAGAAGGATTCCTTGTTCAACTCATGATTTTGGAAAGGTTTACAAAAGGTGATGGGTACCCTGTTGAAGCTGAGTATAATATTTTATCCTCAGAGTGACCGGTGGTCAGAAAGAAATATCCATACCTTATAGGATATGTTTTGATTGTGTATTATATATTTAATAGGATCTTGGGATGATCAATTGGATTTAGTAGAGTTTTCTTATAATAAAATATTTTAATATTTGATTCATATGGATCCATTTGAGGCTTGGTATGGGTAGAATTTCCATTCACCTATCTACTTTCAAGAGGAAAGTTAGTTTTTAGTTGTTGGATCAAGTATGGTATAGGATAACGTAGAATCAGTTTAGTTATTTCATAAATGGTTGGTTATGTCTCAGAATAGGCTGCAGTCTTATGTCTTCTAAAGGAGACAACCCTTAGAGTTTACTATAGGTGATAAGGTTTTCTTGTGTGTGTCCCCTCGGTTGGGGTATATTATCTAAAGAGCCAAGGTAAATTGGAACCATGGTATTTTGAGTATTTTCATATCATAAAACTCATTGTTATGGTGTTCCGTTGGATGTAACTTATTCCAAGATATCATGGTACGCACAATTTATTCCATGTGTCTCAAATTCGGAAGTATGATCTTGATCCTATGCATGTGCTTGACTATGGGGAAGTTGAACTGGAACTGAATGCATTTTTTATGGAGAAACCTATTCTGATAGTGTATCAAAGTGATAAGGTGTTGTAAGGAAATATTGTTCCTCTTGTTAATGTCTTTTGGTAGTATGTGCATTTTCAGGAAGATGCATGGGAGCATAAAGAATTAATTTGGAAGTAGTGGCCTGAGTAGCTTAATCATACCTATAGAGACACTTCTCATGTATGATAATTCATTTTAGGGGGATATTTTCAATATCCTCAATCTCAAGGTATTCATATTCTTAAGTTTCTTTATATCTTAAGTGTGTAAGGCTTAGGGGTGTTTAGATAAATAAATGTCTCAAAGGCTGTAAATTTTGGCTACGGGAATAGTCCATGCCCAAATAGATATTCATGATGTGAATGAATTATAGTTTAAACCCTCTTAATCTAAATCTAGTACATGAAATATATTCATAACATGAAATATTAATTCATGACATGAAATATCTTTGGGATTTTAATCCAAGGCAATATGTTTTTTAGATTATTGACATTCTTGATAGTCTATGATGTGAATCCATAATTCACATAATGAATTTGGCTAGTTCTAGTAGATTAAATATCCTAGAGTTGAATTTAGTTCACGAAAACCAATGGGTTTAGGGGTTGATTACATGTTTTTCTTATTAAAGAATTTTTATTATCACATCATGATTATTATTTTTTATGATAGTTGTATGTGATAATGTCCTTATAATATATGTTGTACTGATATGTCATAGTATTTCCCCACTATGATGAGAACCTAGAGGTTCCATGGAATTATTATTAAACCTTATTCTATGGTAGGATGATAATTTATAATGGGACACAGACAATACAGGCTATTAAGGGTATGAGTCTTATAAGACATTGAGATGCCATCTCATGGTGTTTGCGCTTGGTAATTTCCAAGATAGGGGGATATGATAATAGGCCCATCAACAGGAAATATTCATTTAAATGTTTCATTGGATGTTCCTATATTTATATGTATGTATTGATCCTTATACTTTAAGATTATCATTAATGGATACCATAACTCATGTACTTTGATGTATTGACAAAAAATCCATGATGAAATGTATTTTCGGTGAATTAGGATGCATTGGGTGATTCAAAAATGATATATAATTAACGAATAATGTGGGAAAGGATTTATCTCATTTGTATCTTGATGAAATCTAATATCTTAATCCTTTTAATGGGAATAGAACTGCCAGAATAAATCCATGTCCATGGTGTTCAACGGGTGAGTTCATTTTTGAAAAGTCAAAGAAAGATACATTGATCATATAGGTTGATAAAACTAGTATGCAACCTAATTTATTTGAGATATTGGGATAAAAGCATTATATTACATGGTAAACATTCATAGGAGTTTGGATGTTGTTGTGATGTTAACTTCTTTCTCTATGGATTCCTTAGCATGTTTCTAGACACTAACCTTGGAATTTAGGCAGTTATGCCTAATTCTACTAACAAATAGTCCTAGAAGGTCACACACTAATTATATCTACAACCTCAATTAAATTATAGTATTAAATTTTACAATATAGATTAAATAATATTTTTTTTGGTTTTGGTTGATCACTATAATTTAATCACAAGTTATTTTAAAAAATAAGTGAGTTAAATAATAATAATAATAATAATAATAATAAATATTTTTTTGTGAGTTTGGTGAATATAATATTTATTATATATATCGATGAATAATATAATGATATTTATTTATTAAATTAATAATCATTATTCAAGGATTAGTAAATGTGGATGAGGAAAAGCAGACCTTGTTTAATGGTAATATTAGAAATGATATAAATTATATTTATTAATATTCTTTATACATTTCACATTCCAATAATTTAACAAAAATATTTATATTATTATTATTGTACATGGGTTCAATTAAGAATTATGGAATTGGGAAATATATTTTATGTGATTTCCAACCCTAAATATTCCAAAGAAATATCTAATTATATCTCTTTACTAAAACACAATTGGTGTGCACAATGGATATAGTGAGACTCTCTCAATACCTAGAGAGAGATAAAGAGATATAGAGTGATCTTCTCTCTTTCTCTCTTAATCCAATGAGATATCATCAAGAGTTCTTCCTCTCTCAAGAATATTTTTTTTGCAGTCAACCATGAATAATGCAAGTGATTAGAATTGGTCATGGTATCACCGCGTGATTCTGGTGCATCATTCATAGATTATAGTGCATGTGTGGATCACTGATTTAGTCATACCAACAAAGTATTATTCCACTATTATTAGAACCTAAAAGTGTTATTAGACAAAACACATGTTTAATTTATAATTATTTATTATTTGTTGATTGTTTGCATGTGTTTGTGTTTTTCTTTTACTTAAAATGATTTTTTTTAATATCCACTTCATGATATCTTCTATTTACTCATTATAAATAACATAATCAGCAATATATTAATTATTAATAATGGATAATCATTCAATTCACATCATCTTAAGGTGCTAAAGGCTATGGCAGGACAAAACCAGAGTACATGACATGTACTTCTTGAGTACATGTCGTGTACTTTTGTTTTCTCACCTATATCTCTTTCTATCAGGTTATATCCAAAAAAATCAGATCTAATATTAAATAAATCATAATGAGGTTTATATACAAACAAACTAGGTCATGACATGAATGACTAAATATTGTTTAACCACTGTACATGACGTGTAATCCCCACTATCTCTCAGCTAAGTACACAGGGTCTCCCAAGAGTGTTGTGTATCAGATAAATGACATAGGTAATGAAATGTTGTATAATCATAGGTCAGATGTTGTGTATTTTGAGTACACTCCATGTACCTAGATCATTACCATGGAATGAAACATGGAAAGATCGAGTCGTGTTTAGTAGACATGGGAAGAAGAAAAGTGCATGCTATTTACTTTTTTACTCACTGCATAGTTAGCTACTAGAAGTGTTTTCAAAATTTCACAGAAAGAAAAATTAAATATATAATTAAACCTATTGATTATGTGTTCTAGGTTTCATTCATACAACAGCACATGCCATTCCATAGGATTAAATATTATATATTAAATTAAATTAATTGTTAAAATTTTGACAAACAGATTAGGTTTTCTCCAAGTACACTTTTGTACTACATTAATTTCAAATGAAATTAATTTTGTTTACAATTATAGATAATGATGACTTAATGATGGTTGGATGGAATTAAGATAAATTGAATAAATTGGAATAATTTTTGGCACATTATCTTAATTAATTAAATAATATAAGTAATTGATAACAATATTTTAAATTTATCCTCATGGATTGATGTGTGGATGATCATGAGATTAAACCAGCCCTTGTGTATGATCGGTTTCTTTTAATTTATTATGGTTAAATTATTATTGATGGTATGTGTGTCATCCCATCCTCCTTATTATATAACGACCTATATTCACATGGTTTCTTTTATGTAAACCCCATTTATCCAATCCATTGGATCCCCTCACTTGCATGTGATTAAAATATTATACAAGTATGGAGCTCCCAAGTTAGAGGAGGTTATCTAAGTCAAGGACTCGAGGTGAAACCAATTGAGGCAATGCATTTGAGCTAAGGTGGAATACTACAACACAAACCAATCTATGGTTCAGGGTTTTTTCCCCAAAGTTCTAGGGTTATTTTACCATCTTCTAGATAAACTAACCATTAGATAATATCATGATCATGCCACTTATATTTTATTTTTGTCTATTTCATGGTTAATTATTTATGTTTATTAATTTTCTACAATCACCTAATAAATTAATTAAAAATAATGTAAGATGGAATAAAATATAATCAGATTATGTGTAAATGTTTTTTCAAACATGGTTAATCACTTATGTAAAATCCACTTAATATTAACAAGGCATGTAAAATAATAAAATGGGATTTACACATAAGGATAAAATCTCTCAATTAAAATATTAAGTCTGATTATGCTTCCACTACTTTATTTAGAATCAACATAATAGTTCAAAGTACTTGAACAACCCAATTTTAGGTGCTTTCAATTATCATGAAAATTTTAGCTTGAAGTTTTGAGTTAACTTAAATTAGTTTACATCAAGGGTTTACTCCTCAAGCAATAGTTAGTGTAACTAAGAAGAAAAGTTTGAGGGAATCTTAAAATAAAATTTTTGGATTAGGGAGTCCACTCAACAATTCAAGGAATTATTATTTAATGTAGTTATAAAGTTATGACTACCTAAAACCCTTCAAATATCCTATCAGGCCCAAGTTTGGGTTATGATAAGGGAATATAGATCATTACCACTAGAATTTATAAGAGAGGATATATTTTGAAATTGATGTTGAGGGATGTTAGGTTTCATAAAATAGTGGTAGATTAATAACAATTTAATTAATTTTAAATTTATTAATCTATTTTTTAACCAAAACAAGTATAAATTATCTACTCTTAATTTGTAGAAAATGGTTAATCAAAAAAATTCAAAAATATCACAATGATTTATAATAGATAAGGATAGGCAACTCATTGGCATGAATTTCTATGAACTTTATATGCACTTTCATGTTATACTATGCCATTAATTGAAATTGTACATGCTGGAAACCCCACATCTTGAGTTGCTTGCTAAAGAGGATAGTGAGGAAGAGTTATTTATATGTCTAAATCATGTGGATGATGCAATGGATGTACAATTTTTTATGTTATAGTCCATGTACAAGGATATTTTATAGAAATATGAGGATATGGATACATATAACATAGTTTCTAACCTTTTGTGTCTTTATCAAGAGAAGGTGGGATCATAGAGATATGAGATCTCCAATACACTATTCATATGAAAGATTGGAAATTCAGTGCCAACTCAGGAACGTGTAGTCAATATTATTGGATACATTGAGATCTTGTACATCTTGGGTTTTAAGATCCCTAATGATCTATGCATAATTCTCATTTTTTAATCATTTACTAAAAGTTTCTCTAGTTTTATTATTAACTATAATATGAGAAATAGCGAGAAGACACTATCAAAACTTCTTTCTCTTATCTACCAAGTTGATAAAGACCTGGGGTGTGACAAACCCATTATCCTTATAGTAAATAAAAATAATAGTAATAAGTAAAAGGTTTCAAAGAATAATTCCAAGTATAAGGCTCTGTATCACTATCCCTCTAAAAATAATAAGATCCATAGGTAAAAAAAGGAATAATATGTGATGTGTTTTTCATGTTCTAAGAAAGGCCAATGGAAGAGGAATTTCACCCAGCCAAAGAGATAAATGGGAATCTTGAATTTCATTCATTATTGAGTATAATATTTCCATATATACAAGTTGGTTATTATATACTACCTTTGGTTCTAACATTTGAATCCAACTACAAGAATCAAGTATATTTTAAAAGATTACCAAAGATGATGTGGATATAAAAGCTTTCACTAGAGTGAGTTTGATTTCTCTAACCATTTGAAACTACCATAACACATTTCTGACATGATTTATTTTGGTTTTAAGAACTATTATTATGTTTCTTGTGTTACCAAGAACATTATTTCTATTTCTTTTTTAGATATGGATGGATTTATTTTCATCCTTGGAAATAAAAGTTTCTACTTTTATTAATATAGCATAGTTTTTTGTATGGAATAATTGAATAATGGTATTTATGTAATGAATTATGAAAACAAAATATTTTAAATTGATAAAGAAACCAATATTCATGAAACAAATAACACCTAGTTGTGGAATCATCATCTCGTTCATGAAAATGAGAATAATTTTACAAATATTTATCAAGATGGTTATTTAAACTCTTTTGAGCTAAATCCACTTGAAGTGTGGCATGCTTGTTTACAAAGAAAGATGACTAAACCACCATTTGGTGGTCAAGTTGAAAGGGATATAGAGCTTATATAATTGGTACAAACTTATGTGTGTGGACCTTTTCAAGTAGAATCTAGAGTTGAATACTCATACTTTATTACTTTGATTGTTGAATTGGGTAGGTATGGTTATATCTACTAAATGAAGTAAAATTTTTAATCATTTGAGAATTGTAAAGAGCTCAATAATGAGTTTGAGAATGAGCTTGCTAAGAAGATAAATAAACTTCATTCACATTGAGGTGGTGAATATCTTAACCAATACTTTATCAAATTTCTATGGGAGTATGGGATTTTATCTCAACTCACTCCACCTTACACACCAAAGTGGAATGATGTTAGTGAAATGAGGAATCATTATATATTGGCAATGGTAAGGTCAATGATGAGTCATTTAATCCTTTTATCATAATTTTGGAGATATGAATTATATAAAACATTATATTTACTAAAATGAGTAACAAATAAATAATAAAATTGTATTCCCTTCAATATATGGAGTAGAAAAAACTCATTTATCACATGTTTTTGCATGGGGTTGTGTGGTGTTTGTAAAGGTTGTATCAAGAAACAAACTAGCACCCTGAGGCATGAAGTGTATCTTTATAGGGTATCCCGAGGAGACAAGGGGATACTATCTATACAGCCCTCTAAACAAGAAAGTGATTATTACAAGACAGGATGTATCTCTTGAGAGGGAACACATCCTCAAAAAGGATAGTGGGAGAAAGATTGACTTTTATGAAGTTGATGCTCAAGATACACAAGAGTTGGTACAGTAACCAATTCCATAAATCCCCCTGGAAGAAGGAGTTCTTGAAACAAAAGTGTTTCATAAGAGTACAAGAGAGATGAGATAACTAGAGAGATATGGGTTTCTAGTCACTGATGACGGTGACTTGTTATTGGTTGAAAATAATGACCCTTTATCCTAAAATTAGGAAGTAGAGAGCTCATAAGCTATAAAATGGAGATAATCCATGAGTTTTGAGATAGATTACATCTATAAAAACTAATTTTGGGTTTTGATCGATCCACCAATTGATGTAAAACTCAATAGGTGTAAATGGAAATTAAAGATAAAGTTGGACATGAAAGGTAAAGTGAATACCTATAAAGCACCACTAGTGGATAAAGGGTTTGGAAAAATTCAATGCATTGACTATAACAAAACATTTTTAATAGTCTTTATGTTTAAATACATTATAATAATGTTTTCTATATTATCTTATCAAAACTATGAGATTTTTAAAATGGATATCAAAATAGTATTCCTTAATGGTAACCTTTAGGAGGATATTTATATAAAACAACCAAAAGGGTTTGTGATACTAGAAATTTCCAAAAAAGTATACAATTTGTAAAGATATATTTATGGATTAAAGAAATAATCCAAGTTATGGAACATTGGATTCAATTATTCTACAAAGAAATTTGGTTTCATTAAGAACTAATGTGATCCATGTGTTTACAATTGGTTTAGTGGTAGTGCATTTATTTTCATAGTAGTGTGTATTGATGACATGGTACTAATTATAAACAATATACCGGACTTAAAAGAGGTTAAGGAATGGTTTAGAATATGATTCTCCATGAAATACTTTGGTGAATCGGCATATATAATGGGGATCAATATCATGCATGATATATCTAAGAGGTTGTTTAGAATAATTCAAGGTACATATATTGACTAAATATTGAATAGGTTTCGTATGGAACAATCTAAGAGCATATTGGTTATATTCTCGCATGGTATATATATTTCAAAGAAAATGTATCCTCATACATAATAGTAAAGAGATATAATGAGTAACATCACATACCCTTATGTGATAGGATCCATCATTTATGACATGTTATGTATGAATTTTTATGTTTCCAATACTTTGAGCATGGTAGGAAAATATCAAGACGATCTAAGTGAACAACATTGGATTACTGTAAAGGATATCTTTAAGAATCTAAGTCATATAAAGGATATGTTCCATGTGTATGGAGGAGATGAATGACTAGTCATCAAGGGTTATATAGATACTTGTTTTCATATATATAAAAATGATCTGAAGTCACAGTCGAAATATGTATTTTTTCTAAATAGAAGAGATATGAGTTGTAAGAGTTCAAAGAATCCAGTTTTTTCAATTCTATAGTATATTTTGGGTATATTTTATCTTTTGATGTATATAAAGAAGTAATTTAGAATCACAACTTTGTACAAGATCTTGATATAGTAACTAGTAGTAAAGATCATGTCACAGTTTACTATGATATCTCTATATTGATAGATCTCTTCAAAAATTTAAGGCCGCACCAAATGATACAACACATACTTCAAAAGTTTCATCTTTTGAGAGATTTTTTATAATGAGGTGAATTTTTAGTGAACATAGTATCCATGGAGGAAAACATGTGAGACCCCTTGGAGAAGGATTTACCTTCTCAAAATCATGAGTATCATGTGAGAACTAGTGGACTAATGGCTATTGTCAGTCAGCTCTGGTGAAAGTGGTAGTTTGTTGGAGTTGGTGCCCTAGAAAAAAATTATTTATTGCTTGATTTCATGTTTTTATTACTAAAGAAGTTTTCTTATAACATCTTGGTTATTCTTTTGTATGATATTTTTATATTATAATGTCCTTATAATATATGTCGTGCTAAAATGTCATAGCATTTTTCCGCCATGATGATAACCTAAGGTTTCATGAAATTATTCTTGAACATTATTATACGACCCGATGATATTGTATGATGGAATGTATAAAATATAGGATATTAGAGGTAGGAGGATCATAATACATTGACACACCTTTTCATGGTGTTATCCCTTGGTAATCCCCAATATAGGAGGTTATGAGAATAGTCTTATCAATAGGAAATATACATTTCCATGAGTCATGGGAAGTTCCTATATATAGACAAGTGTATTGATCCTTATACTCTAATATTATCATTAATGGAAATCATGACTCATATAAATTTATGTATTTATGAAATGACATAATTAAATATGTTCTCAGTGAATTAAGATATGTTGGGTGAGTCACAAATGATATAGCATTAATGAATAATGTGATAAATTATTTAACCCTTTTGTCTCTTGAAGAAAGTTTATATTTCATGACCTTTTATGGGAATGGAACCACTCGAATAAATACATTTCCATAGTGTTTGATGGGAATTTAATTTAAGAAAAAATCAAAGAAAGATACATCGAGCATATAGGTTGATGTAACCGACATGAAACCATCTTGATTTGAGATATTGTGATAGAAGGATTATATTGAACGGTAAATATTCATAGAAGGTTGGACTTTATTGTGATATTAAATTCCTTCTCTTTTAATTCCTTGTCATATTGTTAGATGTTGAAATTGGAATTTAGGGTTTTATACCTAATGATACTGAGAAATAGGCCTAAAGAGTCACATACTAATTGTATATGCAATCTCAATTAAATTATAGTATTAAATTTAACAATCTATAATAAATAATATTTATTCATTTTTTGTTTGATTTCCATAATTAAATCACAATTTATTATAAATAATAAGTTAGTTAAATAATAAGAATAAATATTCATTTTCAAGTTTGGAAAATATAATATTTATTATATTTATCAATGAATAAAGTAGTGGTATTTATTTATTAAATAAATAGTAATCTTTAAGGATTGATAAATGTGGATGAGGGGAATTCTATTGAGTTTAATGGTTAGATTGGAAATGGTATAAGTCAAATTTATTAATATTCTTTATGTGTTTCACATGTTAATCATTTAATAATAATATTTATATTATTATTATTGTACATGGGGTCAATTAAGAATTTTGGTATTTTGAAAGAACTTGTGTATGATTTTTCAACCCTAGAAATTCCAAAATAAACATATAATTATATCCCTTGCATAAAATAAAATTGGTGTGCACATCAGATAGAGTGAGACTATATCAATCCATATAGATATATCAAAATATAAATAATGCTCTCCCCCCTTCCTCTCTCAAGCCAATGAGAGATCATCAATAGTTCTTCATCTCTTAGGAAGAATTATGTTGCGTTTAACCAATAACAATTAAAGTGATCAAGATTAGTCATGCTAGAACCCAGTGATTCTATGTAATTATTCAAATATTATGGTGTATGTGTGGATCACCACTAGAGGGATTTTGTACTTGGATCCTACAGTGAAATGATGGTATGATCAGATCTATTCCACCGATTGGAGAAGAGAGAATTATGAGTTAAGGTAACTCTATATCTTATTATAAATTAATTATTAATTACATGTGAAGATCCTTCACCCATGGTTTGATAAATTTTCAATCTAGTCATGTAATCTATTATTTTCATTGGACATGATGCTTTGATCATGTACTGAAATGATTACATGTGATTCATGAATAAAATATGATTTGGTCATACCAGAAAAGAACACTTTATTTATTCCCAGAACCTATGACTAGATCCCTTATTATTTTCTCATTCACCTATTTCCTTTCCTCCCTAAACCCTAGGCTCTCTCAAGGCAGTTTTAGGATCACCTCTCCTCTTCCAACTCCTTCTTTTGACACATGAATACCCATTCGATCATGTACATCTAATCCAATAAGTTGATCTTAATTCGCAGTAAATTATATCCACTTATACTTGATGAAAATCAATTAAATATTCGATGTATTTGAAAAATATAAGGGGTTTTTATGATCTAATGAGGGTTTTGATGATTATTAATAGAAATGGAATCCAGATTCTAGGTTTTGGATTTTGCACAATGCTTAGACTAAGACCGTTGTTGGCAGAGGGTCTTATTTGGTAATTTGATCTTATCCTAACCTTTTGAGGTGTGGTGACTCTTCTAACTTAATCCTATAGTTCTAAATGTACTAATACAAGAATGGTTCTAGGATCTAGTGGTGATTATAGACTTGTATGGTGACCCTTTCCTTGATCGTCATTATCACACCAAAGGTAAGATTCCCTTGACTTTAGTGCATGTCTTAAAATGGTTATTTGCATGATTTTCATGTGAGTTTGTAGCCCTGGGAAACCTATGTTTGATGTTTAATCACATGATGTGAGAATGTGTATCCCTTGACCTATGTTTGTGTTACTTTAATGTGGATTTCTCTAATGATTATACTATTTGAATTGACATGATGTTTGAACTATGTTTTTCATTATGTACCATATGTGTTGTTATTTTGTCTTATATAGTTGATCATGAAGGTTGATCCTATTGTACTATCCCTTGATAGGGATGTTTTAGTAATTAGGTCATAATGCAATGTATTATCCTATTGAAATAAGGATGTGTTAGCCATGTTTGGGAATATCCCTTAAAGGGGGTGTTTCAGGTGGATGACTGATGTTTCTTTCACCATGGTTCCAAAGTCGGTATATCTAGTCTCTAAAGACCTAAAATATGTTTTTTTACATGTTTGATAAAAAAATTATATTTTTACCCTATTTAATTTTAGGGAATTCACCTATATAATTTTTTCATTGGTGGTAAGGGTCATTGTTGGTGTCCTACTAAATCTTTTACTCACACCCTACTCAGACATTTTAGTGTTCTTGTAGATTTCATGGATTGTGATACAAAAAAGGGAAATAGCCCTATGGTGGATGGTTTATCATGATAGAAAGAGGTTACCGGTGATTATAAGTGGACCTTGGCTAGATGTTTCTACTTTTATTACCGACTTACCCAAACATTGGATATTTTGTTCAAATTTGGTTTATTTATTTGATATTACACATTGATACTGCATCAGTTATATTTTTATATGTTACTACTCTAACGGTTATCGTTTTACTCTTTATTTATTGATTGTTGTTGTCACTATATTTAAATACTCTGATATCTACCTTATACTAAGGCCATAGTCTCCACACATCATTTTTTTGGCCCTCTACACTAGTCGGAAACCTCTTTCATATAGGGAGGTTCATATGAGGTCTTTTGGATCCCACAGCATAGACCTGATGGTTTAGATCAGGGTGTTACAATTGAAAAAAAAAATATTCTTTAATTGGGGGTAAGAACTAGATTTGATGGCACATTTAGATATGGATTCGGTTGTATGCGTTGTAGATCAAAAATCCACTAGTGGTGGAAAATTATTCATTAGAAGAAATTGTGCTGGATAGTTAAGTAAGAATCAGGATAGTGTATCCTTGAGAATAGATAAGGAAAAATATATTTCAGTTGCTAATAATTGTATGGAGTTGATGTGGATGAAGTAGTAGTAGAAATATCTTGGATAAGTGTAATGATAATCGATGTTGATTTAGTATGGAAAAAATTGTTCTATTAAGTTATAAAGAATCTAGTAAAACACTCTTGCACAAAGCATATTGAGATTAATTATTGAGTTATAATGGATAAGGTGGTGAAAAAATTATTAAATTGGAATTTTTTTCGTGTATTATCAAATGGAATATATCTTTATCAAACCATTGGATACAATTTTGTTTAAAAATCATTGATTAAACCTCAGATTTCAACCAATATCATCAAACTAAGGAAGTTTGATAAACCATCTTCCCATTGTACATAATAATTTACTTGTATGTTGTATATTTTTTAGGTGTTCATAAATTTTAGTATAAGAGGATTGAGGGAGACACATTCTAGAGGGAATTAGTATCAGAAATAAGGTTGGAGAAAGAAAAAATTGCTAGTATTATCACTACTATAAAATAGGTCTATACCTACGGTTTTTTGCAAAACTGTGGGTATAGGGTACCCCTATAGGTACGGTTTTCCAAAACCGTGGGTATAGGGATAGTAGGTGAACCGATACCCACGGTTTTACAAAACTGTGGGTATAGGCCACCTATACCCACCGTTGTGCCAAAAACCGTGGGTATAGTTTTCTTTTAAGACCTATACCCATGGTTTTGAAGAAAATCGTGGGTATAGGGTATTTTCCGAAGACCTATACCGAAGGTTTTTGAAAACCGTAGGAATTGCGTTTTTTTTTTTTGAAGACGTATATCTACGGTTCTCCATAACCATGGGTATAGCTTTCCCGTGTTTTGGCAGGAAAAAAAATTAGGCGGGACACGGAAAAGATTTGGTGGGGAAACATTTATTCATGGTTTAGATTAATATATTTAGGTAAATATAAATATTTAACTATAAAAATCAAGTAGCTTGGTTGGTAAACTGTTCGTTGCGGACCTTGCAGGTCGTCAGTTCAAAACACCCTGGCCGCATTTTTTAAATTTTATTTCCCCGCGTGAATAATATTAATATAAGTGTGCAAATATATATACATATAACGTATGTGAATAACGGCTTGGCTGGTTCGTTTGTTGAGCGATGTCGTGATGCCTTTGGCGAGACGCGGTTTCGAACCCTACCACTGTCAGTTTTTGAATTTAAATACACTGGATTAATATATATAGGCAGACAGATTTATATATAAGAAATAAAATTTGTAGGTTGGTTAGTCCTTCGGTGGAGCACGGCCACGTGAATCCACCCGTGGTCTGAGTTCATAACCTCCCCAACACTTTTTTTTGAAAAAAAATAAAACCCCCACGGTTTGAAAACCGTGGGCTATGTTGTGTGCCACGCTTTTTGAGCGTGTGCCACATTTCAGTCCCCTATACCCACAACCGTGGGTATAGGTTGAGACCCCTATACCGACGTCATTCTACCCACGGTTCCTAAAACCATGGGTATAGGCTATACCCACGATTTTGGGGGCTATACCCACGATTTTGAACTGTGGGTATAGGCTATACCCACGATTTTGGAGGCTATACCCATGATTTTGAACCGTGGGTATAGGTCGTTTTTCCAGTAGTGTATAGACGTTAACATATTTTCTTATTCCCTATAATGAAAATTGACTCATGTGGTATTATAAAATTTATTAACTAGTTAATAATATAATATAAGGCCCCAGCCTTAAACATTACTTAATCTTGATTTATTTCAAGAATACACATTGAGGATCTTTTCAGGTTTAGATTTTTAGAGAATTAGATCATAAAACATGCATTACATTCCACATTTAAACAAAGTGGTTACATAAAAGATAGTACTCATTTTTCCCATCAATAGAAACATATTTAAAATAAAACTTGGATTCTTTCTTGACACTTCCTTGATACTGTCATCACATCATGTACCTTTCCCTTGACCTGTGAAAAACATTTCAAAAACTTGGGATGAGCATAAAAAAATCAGTAAGGGATATAAAAGTACGAAATGAAAACATCATTCCATGTATGAAATCATACTTTACTCATAAAACATAAGAATTTTAACATACCTCAATAAATCATGAATAAATCATAGAAATCATAAGACATAAAGGTAACTTGAGGCATTCATAACATTCTTACGTAGGGAGTAACCCTCTTGGTTACGTTTGGAATACCCATCACAGTATATTCCCTAAATCTCTATGGAGAAACCTTAACGTTTAACTCCTTCGTGTTACCCAATGCATTGGAGAGCTATATCGGGCTCACCCGCCCTTAGTTTATCACGGAACCACCCGTCTTCATAATAATTCCCAAGAACCATAACATAATCGTATCACATAAAACATGCATAAAGGAAACATAACATTTCCAGTTTTCAATCACAAGATATCAATACAACACATTGATATAAAAACATTATGAAAACCATTTTCAATACCAAAATAAATGAAAAGTAAAACATGGTATTTATTTTTCATTTTAAAAAAATTTATGGCTTGTAGAGGAAGCCGAAACTCAAATAATGGTCACAGTGGCAGAGAATTCGTTGTCGCCGCATACGTACGACAAAAAAACATTGCTTTTGTCGTTTAGTAAAACTCTTCGTATAAAAAAGATTCCTTTTGAATATACGTAAAAGTCAAAGGGTTTTATACACCGTATAAAAGAAAGTTGTGTATAAAACAAAATATGCCTCAATGAAAGGAGATTGAGACGAAGTCCTATACCTCGGGTCTGACTTGACTCGATCATTCTTTAACCTCCTGAATAATAAACTTGAGTTAATTTTTACTTGCTTAAGAACCTTTTTCAAGTTTATTATTCCTTTTATATCACTTATTACCATGTTATGAACACTATGTAATTATTTAAGTTAATAATGGTCGTTTTGTCGATCATTGCTACTTGAGTCAAACAAAATAAACTCTTTATAATTACAAGTTTGTTCGTGGGGTAAAATATCCATTATATCCAGAATTATATTCATTATGTAGATATCATATATATAATATATATCCATTATATACATGCATTTATAATATTACATAACATTTAGAGGTAAGAAATGAAATGCACCGCTCATGGAGACGGTAAGCCGTACGTACGCATGAACGTTACTTCCATTTCTATTTCATATTTAATGGAATTAAAACATAATGATACATAATAGTATTATAATTACAGTATGGTATCATATATAATATCATTAAATATATCCTTTATACGTACCACATATGGTTTTAACGAATCAAATCACTTTGAAGGGGCGGTAGTCCGCACTTCCTAAAATGAAGATATCGCGTTTACCCATAATGGAAAGCATAAAGTTATGCCATAAATGAAAAATACAGAAGCTTAAGGAAAACATAAACATATTATATATCATATATAAATATATTGACATCTTAATTTCCACCTTTGAAGGTGTTAAAAGAATATTGAACAATCATCGTTTCTTGAGGTCGAAATTCACCATCCACAAAAACAGTATATTCTTTAACCATTAGATGTAGATGTGTGTAAGTGTAGCTTGAATCCTTATTATAAGAACATCCTAGTATATTTAATATACTGTAGTTATTACAAAATAAATTAATAAAAAGATTTTAGGGGGTTGGAGAAGCAAAATAAAACAAAAGAACACAAGTGAAGACATTACCTTAAAATCGGGTAACTCCCTTTGGTTTGAACCAAAAGGTTTTCTTGAAGAGATTCATACCTAAGGTAAGGCTTCTATAATGAGGAGAGGGATGTGTAGAGACAAAATGATCAGAGCTTGGCCGAGCCAAAAGCTTTAGAGGTGTGGGTAAGGAGGTAGAGGTGAGAGCCTTTTATAAGAGGAGAGGAGGGGCACTCTTGGAAAGTTAAGAAATGTTACATTATTTTAAAAAGAGTTTCGGATTTTAAAGGTCCCACATTGATTTATTTTGAAGATAAAGTGATAAGAGTTCAAAATCCACCCATCCAATAGGTTTTTGACATGTGTAGGTCTTATATTTTACATTTTATTTTCATTTTATTTAAATCGTTAAATAATGAGGTAATCACTGCCTCATCATGATGTCATAAATAATTTAATGTATTTAATGTCTAAAAATTATAAAAAAATACTATGATGTAGGAAATCTTTTTATATTTCCAATGACTATTTATAATCAAAAATCTGACTTGTGTAACCCCATGTAAAAATTGTTTTAGTAAAATAATACATGTTTGTGTCATTTTTACTTTTACTTTAAATAAAAGGCATTAAGGTCATTATCTTACCCAAGTGGCTCCATGGGGTCCCAAAAATCGACCCATGGGTTTTTTTGGTCAGTCATGACTCATCCAATAGGGTTAGGAAAAGTTTCAAGATATTTTCATTTTATTATAATATCATTTTTTACCTTAAATCACACTAATTATCTTTAATCACGATTAATAAAACTTAAAAGTTACTTTTCATCAAAAATTATTTTCATCCAATTGAACTAAATTTTAATTAATAATGAAAATCATTTATATTGGATATTTTAAATTCAAATCACAGAAGTGGTAAAGTTCCATTTAAATGAAAAATTTGTTTTTGTAACTACCACTTTGTGGTTTCACTATTCATCAAAAATTAAGGTTTTTCAGAAAAATACCAAAAATTCACCCTAAGATATATTTGATATTCCAAATTCAAAAATGATGTCTATTTTACCAAATTCATAACATAGAAGTTTCATTAATTAATTTTATAATTAAATCCCGCTGTCAAATCAAATAGCGTGTTTTTAAGAAACAATATCTATCAAAATATTGACACTCGTTTATGTCCAATTTCAAGGTGATCTTAATTCCAATGAACAAAATTGGATTAAATAGTAAAAATATATTCTAATTTCACTTTAAAACCAATTAAAAATATAATCTAACTATATAAATAAATTAGATTAAAAAGAGGTTTTGAATTAAAATACAACACTTTTCACTATTCATTAAAAAATGAACATTATCATAAAAATACCAGAAATTTATCCAAAGTAAATTTCAATGTCCCAATAATAAAGAATAAGTTTATTTTGACAAATATAGCTTATAAAATTTTCAAAATATAGATTAAAAATGGTTCTCCATCAAAAGGAGGTAAAATAATCTTTTAACAATATTAGAGTATTTCATGCTTAAGGTTGGATTTATTTTCATTTTAAGCCTCTAAAACACTATCTAATTCATAAATAGACATAGTTAACTATATCTATTATTCATTACTTACTTGGGATGTTACATCCTTTCCCCCCTTTAGAAAATTGTGTCCCTACAATTTATTTACTTATCGAAAAAGTGGGGGTATTTATCTCTTATTGCATTTTCAGATTCTCATATTGCCTCTTCAACCATATGGTTTTCCCACAAAACCTTTACCTGGTGAATTACCTTATTCTGCAACACTTGCTCTCTATGGTCAAGAATCTGGACTGGTTGTTCTTCATAGGAGATATTCTCTTCCATATGAACTACCTCTGGTCTCAAAACATGAGATGGATCTGGAATATACTTTCTCAACATCGAAACATGAAAAACATTGTGTACCTGAGATAAACTCAGAGGTAAAGCCACTCAGTATGCAACTGATCCAACTCTCTCCAGAATTTCATATGGTCCAATGAACCTTGGACTCAGCTTTCCTTTCTTACCAAATCGCATCACACTTTTCCGTGGTGAAACTTTGAGAAAAACATGATCACCTACCTCAAAAGATAGATCCTTCCTCCGGTTATCCGCATAACTCTTCTGCCTGCTCTGAGCTGTTCTCATGTGTCTTTGTATCATCTGAACTTTTTCTACCAACTCTTCTTGCAATTCTGGTCCCATCAACTTCCTTTCACCCACTTCATCCCAAAAAGCTGGAGTTTGACACCGTTTACCATATAATGCCTCAAATGGTGCCATCTGTATACTAGAATGAAAATTGTTTTTATAAGAAAACTCAACCAAAGAAAGATGTTGGTCCCAACTTCTCTGATAATCCATCGAACAAGCACATATCATATCCTCCAAGTCTGGATTATTCGTTCTGACTTCCCATCTGATTGAGGATGAAAAGCTGTACTAAAATTTAATTCAGTACCCAACGACTTCTGAAGGCCTTTCCAAAAGTTAGAAGTAAACCTGGGATCACGATCAGATACAATGGAGAGAGGAAATCCATGTAACATGAATATCTCTTTAAGATACAAAAGGGAAAGTTGATCTAGGGAAAAATTATCTCGTATAGTAAGGAAATGAGAAGATTTAGTCAAGCGATCGACAACAACCCAGATTGCATTATTACCTCGAGGTGTCTTCGACAATCCCACAACGAAGTACATGGATATATTCTCTCATTTCCACTCTGGTACTGGTAAAGGCTGAAGCATCCCTTTCAGTAACTTCCGATATGCTTTAAATTGTTGACAAGTCAAACACTTCATAGTAAAATCAACAATATCTCTTTTCATTCCGTCCCACCAGTAATACTCTCGCAGATCTCTATACATCTTAGTACTGCCTGGATGAACTGAAAACAGAGAACTATGAGCTTCACAAAATAACTCTCTCTTCAAATGTGAATCACAAGGCACACACAATCTCTTCCCAAATCTCAAAACACAAATATTATCAATGTTGAATTCAGGAAACTTACCCTTCTGAACCAGCTCTACCTTTTTCTGAAACTCACTATCTTGATTTTGTGCTTGCTTAATTTTGTTTGATAGAGAAGATTTCACTGGTACCTGAAACAAAACAGAAGGAAATCATGCACCAACAACTTCTATTCCAAACTTCATCAAATCCTTAACCAAAGGATCACATTCCAAACGCAACATTGTTAATGAAGCATTACTTTTTCAACTCAAAGCATAAGCCACTTTATTTGCTTTTCCCGGATGGTAATGAATTATAAAATCATAATCCTTGATTAATTCTAGCCATCTCCTCTATCTCATGTTTAATTCTTTCTGAGTGAATATATACTTTAAAATTTTGTGATCGGTATAAATTTCACACTTTACTCTATAAAAATGATGCCTCCAAATTTTTAAAGAGAAAACAACAGAAGCTAATTCCAAATCATGTGTAGGTTAATTTACCTCATGAGTTTTCAATTGACGTGAAGCATATGCAATTACCTGATCATTCTGCATAAGGACACAACCAAGTCCCTTCAACGAAGCATCACTGTATATAACAAACTCACCATTCCTAGAAGTAAGTGCCAAAACTGGAGCATTCACCAATCTTCTTTTCAACTCTTGAAAACAATCATCACATTCTTTTGTCCAGATAAACTTAACACCCTTCCGAGTTAGCTTAGTCATTGGACTAGATAACTGTGAAAAATTTCTAACAAACCTTTGGTAATAGCCTTCCAAACCAAGGAAGCTACGAATCTCAATTATATTTGTGGGTCTTGGCCATTCTTCAACAACCATTGTTTTTGCAGGATCAACAATTATCCTATCTTTAGAAACAATGTGATCAAGGAAAGAAATTTGTTGCAACCAGAACTCACACTTTCTGAATTTCCCATACAATTTCTTTTATTTTAAGGTTTTAAAAATAACCCTTAAATTTCTTTCATGCTCCTCTTTAATTTTATAAAACACCAAAATATCATCAATGAAAACCACCACAAACTTATCCAAGAACTCATGGAAAATTCTATTCATAAGGTCCATGAATACAGCAGGTGCATTGGTTATCCCAAAAGGCATAACTACAAATTCATAATGGCCATATCTAGTACGGAACGCAGTCTTCGGTACGTCTGCTTATTTTACTTTCGACTGATGGTACCCCGACCTCAAGTCAATCTTCAAAAAATACTGAGCTCCCTGGAGCTGATACAACTTCATTTGATGGCCCGACATCTGCTGAAGTAGTTGCAAAGGATTTCACCACCCCTTTCTGCTTGTAGTCTAACTGCTTCCCATCAGTCGAGCTCTTTGTCGGAATCAAATTTGGTCTTACCATCACCCTGATCTTTTTCAGTGCAATCACGAGCCTTATGTCCCATCTTACCACATCGGTAGCACTTTCCAGAATTCAGAAGACATTCCCCAGCATGCCCTTTACCACATTTATCACAAACTGGAAACTTAGTTTTCTTACCATCAGACCTTTTTGAAGAATTCATTCCTTTCTCCTGCCACCTCGGTCTCTTGTTCTGCTAGTTTTTATAGAACACTTGATCATCGAAAAACTCCATTTCCACCTTCTCATCACATCGAACAAGATTTTCATAACTCTTGAACTCACGAGAAGATAAAGACCTTTGATATTTTGGCTTTAATCTTGAGTATAAACGATTGATTTTACTATCAAGGTCTCGAATAAAATTTGGAGCATACCTTTCCAATCAAGTGAACCTTTCTTCATAGGCAGCCACTGAGTCTTCCTCTTGCCTCAATTCCAGGAATTGTTTTTCCATCCTAAGTCGAACAGCCTTAGGAAAATACTTCTCAAGAAACATACATTTGAATTCATCCTAGTCGAGAGCATCAATCTCATCAGCATCCCTGATATTTTTAACCATCGACCACCACTGATCTGCTTCAACCTCCAAACAGTAAATAGCAAGACTAACCTTTTGACTGTCTAAACACCCCATGACATTGAAAATCTTCTCCAGTGCTTTAATCCACCCTTAATCTAGCACAGGGTTAGATGATCCTTTGAATGATGGGGGATGTTTCCTCATTAAATGTTCCACCACTGAAATGTTCCTCTGCGTTTGATCTGGCTGATCTCATGCATGGATACCACCACCATTTATCGCTTGAGTCAATTGCGCCATTACTACAACAAAATGTTCAGTTCCAATTTTGACCATATCAGGATGCTGATTCGGAAGGTCATTTCCTTCTGTATGACTTCCTAGCACTGCTTCCCTGTTTCCTCTATGGAAAAACATTTTGAACAAACATGTCTTAGATGAAGCAACATGGTAATCTTCAAATGCTATATCATTTAAATTTTACCATAAAAAAATATTTTTGGATAATCATTTAATATAATTCTAACTCCTAAAGTTATCTAAACAGACCTCTGATACCAACTATAAGTCCTCATCCTTAAACATTATTAATCTTGAGTTATTTCGAGAATACACATTGATGGTCTTTTCAGGTTTAGAGTTTTAGAGAATTAGATCATAAAACATGCATTACATTCCACATTTAAACAAAGTGGTTACATAAAAGATAGTACTCATTTTTCCCATCAATGGAAACATATTTAAAATAAAACATGGATTCTTTATTGACACTTCCTTGACAATATCATCAAATCATGTACCTTTCCCTTGACCTGTGAAAAACATTTCAAATACTTGGGATGAGCATAAAAAGCTCAGTAAGGGATATAAAAGTACGAAAAGAAAACATTAGTCCATGTATGAAATCATACTTTACTCATAAAACATAAGCATTTTAACATACCTCATCAAATAATGAATAAATCATAGAAATCATAAGACATAAAGGTAACTTGAGGCATTCATAACATTCTTACGTAGGGAGTAACCCTATTGGTTATGTTTGGAATACCCATCACAGTATATTCCCTAAATCTCTTCGGAGAAACCTTAATGTTTAACTCCTTCGTGTTACCTAATGCATTGGAGAGCTATATCGGGCTCACCCGCCCTTAGTTTATCATGGAACCATCCGTCTTCATAATAATCCCCAAGAACCATAACATAATCGTATCACATAAAACATGCATAAAGGAAACATAACATTTCCACTTTTCAATCACAAGATATCAATACAACACATTGATATAAAAACATTATGAAAACCATTTTCAATAACAAAATAAAAGAAAAGTAAAACATGGTATTTATTTTTCATTTTAAAAAAAGTTATGGCTTGTAGAGGAAGCCGAAACTCAAATAATGGTCACGACGGCAGAGAAGTCATTGTCACCGCATACGTACGACAAAAAAACATTCCTTTTGTTGTTTAGTAAAACGCTTCATATAAAAAATATTCCTTTTGAATATACATAAAAGTCAAAGGGGTTTATACACCGTATAAAATAAAGTTGTGTATAAAACAAAATATTCCTCAATGAAAGGAGATTGAGACGAAGTCCCATACCTCGGGTCCGACTTGACTCGATCGTTCTTTAACCTCCTGAATAATAAACTTGAGTTAATTTTTACTTGATTAAGAACCTTTTTCAAGTTCATTATTCCTTTTATATCACTTATTACCATTTTATGAACACTATGTAATTATTTAAGTTAATAATGGTCGTTTTGTCGATCATTGCTACTTGAGTAAAAAAAATAAACTCTTTATAATTACAAGTTTGTTCATGGGGTAAAATATCCATTATATCCAGAATTATATTCATTATTTAGATATCATATATGTCATATATATCCATTATATACATGCATTTATAATATTACATAACATTTAGAGGTAAGAAATGAAATGCACCACTCAAGGAGACGGTAAGCCGTACGTACGCATGAACGCTACTTCCATTTATATTTCATATTTAATGGAATTAAAACATAATGATACATAATAGTATTATAATTACAGTATGGTGTCATATATAATATCATTAAATATATCCTTTATACATACCACATATGGTATTAATGAATCAAATCACTTTGAGGGGGCGGTAGTCCGCACTTCCTAAAATAAAGATACCGTGTTTACCCATAATGGAAACCATAAAGGTATGACATAAATGAAAAATAAAGAAGCTTAAGGAAAACATAAAAATATTATATATCATATATATATATATTGACATATTAATGGACACCTTTTAAGGTGTTAAAATAATATTGAACAATCATCCTTTCGTGAGGCAGAAATTCACCATCCACAGAAACAGTATGTTCTTTAACCATTATATGTAGGTGTGTGTAAGTGTAGCTCAAATACTTCTTATAAAAACATCCTAGTATATTGAATATACTGTAGTTGTTACAAAATAAATTAATAAAAAGAGTTTAGGGGGTTGGATAAGCAAAATAAAATAAAAGAACACAAGTGAAGACATTACCTTAAAATCGGGTAACTCCCTTTGCTTTGAACCAAAAGGGTTTCTTGAAGAGCTTCCTGCCTAAGGTAAGGCTTCTAGGATGAGGAGAGGGATGTGGAGATACAAAATGATCAAATATTGGCCGATCCAAAGGCTTGAGAGGTGTGGGTAAGGAGGTAGAGGTGGGAGCCTTTTATAAGAGGAGAGGAGGGGCACTCTTGGAAAGTTAAGAAATGCTACATTATTTTAAAAAGAGTTTCGGATTTAAAAGGTCCCAAATTGATTTATTTCTAAGATAAGGTGATAAGAGTTCTAAATACACCCATACAATAGGTTTTTTACATGTGTAGGTCATATATTTTACATTATCTTTTCATTTTATTTAAATCGTTAAATAATGAGGTAATCGCTGCCTCATCATGATGTCATAAATAATTTAATTTATTTAATGTATAAAAATTATAAAAAAAATACTATAATGTAGGAAATCTTTTTATATTTCCAATAACTATTTATAGTCAAAAAATAACATGTGTAACCCAATGTAAAAATTTTTTTAGTAAAACAATACATGTTTGTGTCATTTTTACTTTTACTTTAAATAAAAGGCATTAATGTCATTATCATACCCAAGTGGCTCCATGGGGTCCCAAAAATAGACCCATGGGTTTTATTGGTCATCCATTACTCATCCAATAGGTTTAGGACAAGTGTAAAGATATTTTCATTTTATTGTAATATCATTTTTACCTTAAATCACACTAATTACCTTTAATCGCGATTAATAAAACTTAAAAGTTACTTTTCATCAAAAATTATTTTCATCCCATTGAACCACATCTTAATTAATAATGAAAATCATTTATATTGGATTTTTTAAATTCAAATCACATAAGTGTTAAAGTTTCATTTAAACGAAAAAATCAGTTTTTGTAACTACCACTTTGTGGTTTCACTATTCATCAAAAATTAAGGTTTTTCAGAAAATTACCAAAACTTTACCCTAAGATATATTTGATATTATGAATTCAAAAATGATGTCTATTTTACCAAATTCATAACATATAAGTTGCATTAATTAATTTTATAATTAAAACCGTTGTCAAATCAAATAGCGTGTTTTTAAAAAACAATATCTATCAAAAGATTGACACTCGTTTATGTCCAATTTCAAAGTGATCTTAATTCCAATGACCACAATTGGATTAAATGGTAAAAATATATTCTAATTTAACTTTAAAACAAATTAAAAATATAATCTAACTATATAAATAAATTAGATTAAAAATAGGTTTTGAATTAAAATACAACACTTTTCACTATTCACTAAAAAATGAACATTATCAGAAAAATACTAGAAATTTATCCAAAGTAAATTTCAATGTCCCAATCATAAATAATAAGTTTATTTTGAAAAATATAGCTTATAAAATTGTCAAAAGATAGATTATAAAATTGTCAAAATTTTCTCCATCAAAAGGCGGTAAAACAATCTTTTAAAAATATTAGAGTATTTCATGCTTAAGGTTGGACTTATTCTCATTTTAAGCCTCTAAAACACTATCTAATTTATAAATAGACATATATAACTATATCTATTATTCATTACTTACTTGAGATGTTACATATAATGTGAAAACCTTTTAATTTTATTTTAAAAGTATGAGAATGACTATAGGGTTATATTTATATATATAAATATCATGGATGAAATTAATAAATATGGGTGGAATGAAGGAATGTGTGGAGGATTGATAAAAATACAAAGGGGGATAATACTGTAACCATAGGTTGTAATGCTATATTTTTTTCAATTGGAACTCATTTTAAGTAACTTGAAATGTGTGAAGAATATTGGAGTTGATTTGAGAATATTGAAGTCTAGTTGATATGGTTGTAGATATACTTTAAATGTTATGGTAGTTGTGGGAAATTTTCAAGGAATGAGAAAAAGGATTATGATGTTAGTGAAGTTTCATGAAAATATAAAGGTACCATACATAATTATTTCTCCTAGATGATATTTAATTGTTATAGATAATATCTACGGTTTTATATATGATGAGTAATTTATATGAATTTTCCAAATTTGAAGAAACATATCAATCCTGTTGTGTGAAGTATGATATGTCATAAAGAGACATAAGAGGATTATAGTGGTTCTTTTGATTTTTATATACCTACACTATAGAACATGTTCATGCTGAAATAGGTTGGGAGATCAAGAGTATCTTGAATTTGATCAATATCTGATACAAAGGTCATTCTATGAGTAAAGTAAGTGCATTGTGGTGTCTAATTCATGAATAAATAATGAGGGTCGTAAAATGTAAGCTTTAGGTTATTTAGAAACATAAAACGAGATCACACCATGAAGATCTATATCATAATGCGGAGCAAATATAATTTGAATAATTAAATAATACATCATGCTATAATATAGGATATCACACCTTGATTTTTGAAATCAATAGTATTTGAATATAATTTATGCTTGACACTCTTACGAATGTTTTGTAGTTTTTGAAGAATCCATTAACTACCTATTTGAATATGTATAGAAAAGATTCACTGGGATAAAATTATATGGATGGATTTAAAGTAGAGTAAGTTGAAAGCTGATTGAAATTTTAATTTTTAATTTCAAAATTCCTAGGATATATTGAAACTTTTCGAAAAGAAGAAGAAGATATAGAGAGGGAATAAATGATATCAAAAAGGATATAAGTAGAATAAATCCATTATTGAATTTATTTAATATCTAGTATTAAAGAGTGAAACATGATTGGATTTAATTCCATTAAATAGCAGTCTTTGAAGTGAAGATTTGTTTTGCACATCATTAAAGGCAATGAAGTAAATATTATATCATTATGGAAGACACCAATTATTCTCTAGTTTTATATCTTTTATTTCCATTCTTATGAATTCTAACTATATGTCAACATTATATCTTTGTGTAACCTTCATAGGAAATAGTGAGAAAAAGAGAGGAATAGGTTATGTACTTTTTAGGAATATTGATCATGTCTTAAATATTATAATAAAAAACTAGTGGAGTGGTGATTACTTGTAATATCAACACATCATTGATATGTGTTCCTTGGATGTATCTCGGTTCCACTGAACCAAGAAGAATCCTTATGTCAGTGATTTTTATTTTTCTATATTTAGTTGTGCTTGTGTGTGATCATGATGAAAAACTAAATGTGTATTCAAAATGTGAGGAAAATATCCCATTAAACTTAATATTAGAATAAATTTCAATTCACCCTTATTCACCCTCTACCTCTTAGGGTGCATAGTGGTATCTGTGCATAAACGTCCCCCACATCCTGTGTGGGACTTGGGACTCAACATTAGGACATAACCTATTAGGGTCATGGAACAAAACCTAGAAACTAAACATAAAGGTAGTTATACACTTTTCACAAACCTTGAGGAGTGCTATAAAATCCTAGTTCCCAAAAAGAGATTTAATTTATGTCTCAGATCAATGGTAACTTTATATTAATCCAACATATATTGACATAATTTCTTATTGAAAACAAATAAAACACCAACATCCAAGGGATCAAAAATCTATCCTTTGAATTTTTTATTAATAACTACAAATAAATATATATGTAAATATATTCTAAATTAATTTTTATCTCCCCATTATTGACAGTAAATATAAATCTTTATATCAATGTTAGTTATCAATTAATCAAATATAATTCAATTTTTTACAATTATAAGTTTAGAAAACAATAGTGATAAATTAGTTTCTCAAAACTCTCATCAATATCCATGTATTAATTAAATTATTCTGAATTTACTTGTCATTAAAAA
This sequence comes from Viscum album, assembly GCA_963277665.1. NCBI lineage: Eukaryota > Viridiplantae > Streptophyta > Magnoliopsida > Santalales > Viscaceae > Viscum > Viscum album. Next base: position 1,102,865,792 of record OY728142.1, on the reverse strand, counting down.
TCCAATTTCTCTCCCCTTAACTTTATAATTTATTTTTTCATAAAAATTATGGGAAAATATGACTAGAATAACTCAACAATGAAATTATAAAGAACTTTCTAGATTTTTAGATTCACATAAAATAATAATTTTTGGAAACTTACTCAATTTGTATCCCCCTCAATGGGTAAACACTATCTTCACTTCATTGAGGATGATATCTTATTTAAATAAACTCTATGTAACCTTTTTAAAATTGTTCTTCATGAAATGATGCTCCTAAGATAGATCCCCTATAAGATAGATACATTTTCTATATGAAACACTTTTATAACACAATCATCAAACCAGTTATCCCCTTGAATTCATAACATTAAATTCTCAAAACAAAAAACATAACAAATATGGGAATAATGGAAACAAGTTAAATAATTGTTTCTAAACTCAATAAATCCTTTCATTTCATCACTAACTTTAATATAAATCATCATGCTTTTCCTATTAATTTTCTAGACTCTAATATCCTTGGGAATCATTTTCTACTTTATTACTTAAGTATTCTTCTTATGTTTAATATTCTTATTTACCATATCCATCAATACACATGTATTCCCTGGTTTTTATTTCATTTCTTTTAGAATTTCTAACTCATATGGAAGCATGATCATAAAATATTTTGAAATGTTTCTATATTTATTTCACATTATACATATATTCGCAAGAATATTTGATTCAACCTATTTTAGTAACTTCTCATAAAATTTAAAATTTTCCTTATTCTCACATCTGTCTTCAAATAAATAATTCTCTTTTTCTTTTTTGAATTGATTCTATTATTTTTAGTTTTATATAGAATCCACTAATACTAATACTCACTGACTGTTTGAAATATTCCGTAATGTTTCCTTTTATTAAAAACTAGAATTATCTTCTTGGTGTCTTTGGTGTAGTATCATACTCATCCGTCTTGGGTGTATTTTGTTCATTAAATGTATTTTTCACATACCCTAAGTTAAACTCTCATTTTTTTATACCTTTGATTTGTTCTTATATTTTATGGTAATTTTTCTTCAAATGAATTTGGAATATGTTGGGTTGATTTGAACCAAAATTCTTTATTATAATGGATAACTTTATTGTAATTTCCATATATATTTTCCAACAAACAAAGATTTTTATTGATAAAAAAATTAACCTTACTTATGTGTACTTTTATCTGACCTAGTATTTATATACATTTTTGTGGACCTTCTTTATCTTCTTATGATTGACATATTATGAAAAGAATTAATTTATTTTTATCCAAACTTCTCATAGAACCAAAAATATTCAATGAACCTTGATTTTATTCTTTGAATCAAATTCTAAAAATCTTTGAAATCTTGTTATTTGTTTGGAAAAACACCTTCCCTTTAAGAATTATTTATATAAATAACTCTCTTAAAATTTCCCACATCCACATTTAATGTAGTGGTGAGCTTCTAACCATTTTTCTCAACACATATTTTTCTAGAATTCATTTTGTAACTAAAACTATCTATTTAAACAGTATTATTAAAAAAGTATTTTTATAGAGAATATGTTACCTCACTATTACTTGATATAATAGTAAATATATCTTCTAATAATCCTTAGATATTTTTTATAATTGATGGTGGTATTTTAGAACTAGTATCCTCATCATTAATATACATCAAAGAACAAATTTTATTATTTTTTGTGAATATTTGGCTTGAAAAAATTCAAAATTTTCAATTTTACAACTATGTCAAGATATTTTATATGTATAACATCTTTCTCACATTAAAATGACTTAATTTTATCTATAAATTCTTTTTTAATCTTATCAACGTGGTTTTCATACTCTTCATGCATCTTATTATTATCTTTTAATCAATTCATAAGTTAATTAATCTTTTTGTCTTTGATCATCAACTAAGCATTCTTGAAATCAATGATAGATATTTGTTTTTATTACAATGCATAGATCTTTTCTTAAGGTCCCTTATTGTATTTAAATTTCACTTGAACTGCATTTAGAAATTAATTTCCAAATTTGGAACAACATTCTTCAAGTTCTATATTCAATTCCATTTTGGACTCAATTTGTTTAGTGACATTTGTACATATCATTAATTTTTCATCTAGCATGTTATCTATCCTTTCATAATCACCTTGAAATAAGGTAATATATTTCTGAAATTATATAATGTATCCATAGATAAAATCTAAAACTTTTAGAAAAAAAATCTATAGGTTTTTTTCAAAATAGTATCTAAATCAACTTGTGATTTCTTAGAAATATCATCTTCACCACTTGTACTTAGTTTATCTATAGGAAAATCTTAGAATAAAATTTTATTCTCCAAATAATCATGTAAAAACTTTGAAAATCATGAGGTTAAAGTGTTGTTTATATTCTTACTAGTGGATTTCTCACCAAAACTTCACTATTTATGATAGATCTGATTTCATGATGATTTTAATATATGGAATTTGAAATTTCTTCCTCTTTAACTTTTATCATAGTTTAGATCTTCCACAACTTATTTTTTTCTCTCCTATTCCCATTTTTTAAAGTATTGGTATATATAAAATCCATATTTTATTTGACCTTAAACTCAAAAAATCTTCAAATATACACTTCATAATTCTTTATAAAAGTAAAATTCAAAACTCTGATCTTTTAATGAAATAGAATCCAATTATAATAGGAAACTGGATCTCTAATTCCAATTATTATACTCAGTGATATTAATGCAACCACACTAAGAGGGAGTGGGATGAATCAATATGTAAAAAAATTACCAATTTAAATATTTTCCATTTAACACTACACTTGTTGGGGTGATTGGACCTCAATCACTCAACTCCCACTTGATCAGTATGCATGGAGGATAAATAGAAATGTCAAAAGTCATAGAAGACATATATTTACAAGGTTTACTCTGAGTGTATAAGATAGTTCTCAATGTGTGGTGGTTTTTATCCCACACACACATGGATGGTCTTTTGTTATCATGAATCAAAAAAATAATAAGAAAATAGCCTTGATCCCAATTCCAAGACCAACCAACTATATGAGCATCAGCTTGAAAATTTACAAGCACAAACAAGTAAAAATGAAAAGAATAGTAGATATATTATTCAAGATCAATCAGTAATGAACAATACAAGTCTCCACAAGACTATATAGATCTGATCATCTTCCTTGATTAGAGAAATATCTTCATGGATTATTCTCTCTATCTTATTCTTCAATAAATTTGATGAACAAAATATTTGTAAATAGATTGTATACACATTGTTCTCTCCTATTTCACTCTTCTATTATTTATATTCCTCAAGGATCAAGATATTAAATTGTAATATCACCATTATATCAAAATAAAAATAATCAACTAATCTACTTATTTTATAAAATCATCATTAATCATGTGGATAATGTTTCCATAATTCAAATATTAAAACTTCATGAAAATTGGAAATGTGATCTTCATATTCGAAACTAATCAAATACTACCCCAAGAATTCTTCCAGCTTCAATCCTTAATTTTTATTCAAACATATAAAATATATTTTCATTTATGATCTATCAAGATATTATAATTAACTCTCCATGAATATCAATTTCTTCCCAGAATCTTCTTTATCCAAAATTCCATAATCTCCACATATTTTTTTCATTTCTACATTCTCACATGAAACAATAATTTTACTGAAAAGATTTGTCACATAGAGAAATATTCACCTTATAATATCAAAACAATTAACAATGGATTGAATCATAGATTAATAACCAAGAATAATAATATTTTAATTATTCAAAACAAAATATACTCATCATATTTATTATTTCTTATCAATTAAGAACAAATATTATAATCTTACTTGACCACTTGACTTTTCTTGGGTATCATTTGAAAAACTCTAGTTACTCTTACGTATCTCCAAATTACTCTTGTGTAAGTTATGAATCTTCAAATTAATATTATGTATACCCATATTATTATTTATTGTTCTCAAATTTAATCTTATATAGCTCTGTATGAAATTATGTTTACTCTTATATATCCCATTACTTTATAGATTTATTCCTTTATGATATCTTATGCATACCTTTTCCATTTTTCTATTTTCTCAAAGATATTACGTATGAAATCCATCCAATTCTAAAATTATTTAAATCAAATCAAAACTTCTCAAATAAACTCACAACCCTTTAGTACATATTTAAATCATCTCCATAAGAATGATTCCCAAAGATCTTGTAGTACATATAAACTTTTTAAATTACTTTAATGGCCTTCTACTACCTCAGTTACATCAAAACTTCCTTAAAATTAGCTAATACATTTAGTTTATAGTGATTTCATTATTTAACAATCAATACAAAACATGTCTCATATGAAAATTATCTCATCCCTTCAATCATCATCCAATCAACACATACACACAATGCATATTTATTCATTCCAGTGATATAAGGATAAATTTTCATTATAAATCACAATGAGAACCAATATTTCTCAAAAACTCATCCGCTCATAAATTTATTTTATTTTTATTTATGTAGAACCATATCCTTAGATTTTTCATACATAAATAATTTTTATCAAGAACCAAACTCTATAAAACTCTTCATTTTATTATCAATATAATCATATAATCTCCTCATGTAAGTTGGTGAACCTCCTTGATATTCACGCCATAGCTCCTCATCTTTATCAAATCATTAATATTATCAATTTTCAAGTGTTATTAAGTATTATAATATAATCAACCTCCTTGAAATGCACTAAACAGATTCTAATCCATCTAAACCCGTTAATCTTTCTAGGATTCAATTTTGATTCGGTATATTAACACTTTAAGCAACAGTAACCTCATATTCCATGATCTTCCATGATGAAATCAACTTATTCCCCTTATTTAAAATTTATCCTAAATATAATATATATATATATATATAATCATGTTGTATCTCAAATCATTGGTTTCTTTATCTTCATCCAACATATATTGACAACATTTCTTCTACACATCAAATATGAAACCATCATCCAAGGGACCAACACATACAATGATGATGATTTGCATGATGCGATGGATATTGGTGGACTCGTAGGCTGTGAACCTAGGATGGGATATATGTGTTATTATCATTGTATTTTTTTTATTTCTACAAACCACCACCCAAATCGAATAACCTAATTGATTACTTAATGATTTTTTTTGGTATAGTTTGAACACTCAATATCCAAGATGTAATAAAAATAAATGTATGACTACTACCCATATTTTACTCTTCATCTTGGTCTTATTTATGGTAGTAGTTGTAGTATGTATCAGACTTGGTTGTAGTATGATATTGTAGTATGTGAATACGGTATAAGGTGATGATATGTACTTATGGGTGTGGTATGTTTTGATATGTAGACAATGCAAGGGATGAGAGTTATAGAACATATGTCATTGGTTCAGGGTGGATGGATTAATGAGGAAGCAGGTATGGGGTAACTTTGTTTCTATATTTTCCTAATTTACAATAATTATTTTGTATTCATATTTTGAGAGTTTATTTTTAGTAATATTGGTTATTAAATTGACAAGGTATGGGTACATGATTTAGTTTTTTTTTATTCACTGATGATTTAGTATGATTCTTCCATATTTGAATGGGAGTTTCTAGGGAGAAACCTATAGAGTATACTTGTATACCTACTTATGATTCTATATATTGTTTATATAGATTTACGAGATAGTGTTAGTTAATGGGATAGACATTAATATCTCATGTAACGGTAATTAATTGACATTGTATGGGTATATATTCCTTAAAAATAGGTTGATTCATTAGTATTGACTATTAGAGATTTCTTATCCTTTTTGTTTTGAATGAAATTACTTGAAATTTTATATTATTATTGTTATATTGTGTTTATTTCATTTATAGTGTTGGATTTTGATTAAGGAATTTATTTTATTTCCTAACATTACAGAGGTTAATTCCTAGCATATTTTATTTTATATACCCTTATTTCTAGTCACCAACCCCTGACTTGTTGTAGATGGGTTTTTAGGGACACACTTATATTTACTATCAACCCTTATGGGTTTATGGTGGATTCAGTTCATGTAAAACTCTAATTTTTTTATTAAAACTCTAAAAATATCATTTAATATCATACCATGTCATTCTTGATGTGTTTATATAATAATAAAATGTAAAGTGATTAATATATCATTCATGTATTATACACCATGAATAAATCCAAGACATGGAAAGAAAATCCACAACATAATGTTAACCATGCCATGGTGACCTTACTGCATCATGGTTTATGATGTAGGGAATAATTATTTTATGTTATATTTACATTTTTATGAAATTATTTTGGGTATTTTTATGTTCAATTATTATAAAATGTGTGTGTGTTTTTATTTGTCCACATGTGTGTAAATGGTTTGTTAACATGTATTTTATTTTATATCTACATATAAAAGATACAAGCTTTTTTCCATAGAGGCATGTCACATGTTTTTCATTTCAAGGAAATGGTATTATACATCTCTATTAAGTCTTAACACTATTTTCCATCCTCTTATGTTTAGGGGAATGAAATTGAGATTGGTAATCCTTGACCTAGGTATTCAGGTATTTCTAGATTTGGGTGTTACAAGAATATATGCATCTAGAAAACCATATATATATCTTGTTTATAGAGTAGTAATAGTTATTATTATAGTTTATAATTATGATTGATTATAAATGAAATATTTTTAAAAGTTCCAAACCATTTCCCTATTTTTAATTTTGATTTAGTATGGTTGTGTGTAAAAAAGTATTCCAAATTTTAATCATATTATAAATTAAATGGATTAACATTGAGATTAAAAAACTAAATTTTGAAATAGTAATGATATAGATAAGAATTAAAAATTAAAGGTTATCTTAATTTAACTAAAATTGAAACACCATTATTAGAACACTTTCAAATAATTAATTTCATGTTAATATATTATTATTGTACTTAAGTGTCACAATTTCTATTTATTATTATATTTTTATGTAACATAGCATTATATTTTTGTAATTAAACCCATGAAATATTTATTTAAAACTAAAATTATGACCTATAATTATAAATATAGTGGAAATTTGTTTGAGTGTTTCTCATACAACCTACTAGTTTGGAAAAATTTTAATGTATTTTCCTTTCATAAATTTATTTAAAAAATTAAAACTATATCAACCATAAGATTTTATAACCTTATAGGATATGTCATTGTTCATATCACAATAGTTTCAAGTAACATAACATGTGTGGAATGGATTATTGTGAGTTTCTCTCACCTAATTGAAATGTTTTAATGGTCACAAACCCTTTTATTTGTAAAAAAATCCTTTAAATATAGATCAAAAAACGTTTTAAACTTGACAATTAAAAGTTTTTGAAGTCCATCAGGTACTTTGTAGGAAACCACCTTGTACACATTGGAAGCAACAAAACATTATTTGAATCATGACTTTTTATTGAAGATCAATGGGTACCAAACAATGGGTTAATGAGTACTGATTGTTGTTAGTGGGTACTCAATAGACATTGGTTGAGTGATCATTTTTTCATCTGCCAAAAATTTCATATTTTTTCATTCAAATAGATATATAGTGGTAAATGAACATGTAAATGGTTTCTTTCAAAAAATTTCATGCAAAGTTCTTCAGGGATGAATGTGTACCCATCGATAGCCTGCCGGGTATCCAATGGTTGGACATAAAGTCAACATTCAAATGTTAGATGTTTCCAATATATATATATACACTATAATGAATATATTTGACCTCTATCATCCATGAAATTATAAAGGATTCATGGGAGACTATAAATAAGGATTTTAGAAGGATAAAAGAACCAAATATTGTGAATATAAGTGTGCCAGGATCTTACTCTATATTTTTTTCTCTGTTTACATATTCTTCTTATTATCTGAATTTATTTACTAAAAATATTTATATTACTATTTTGATGATTGAGGTTGAGCTAAATTGTATTTGTTTTCTTATAAAAAATAATTTTTTTTAGTGTGTACTCATTACTACTAAAATTATGGAGATTAGGTTTCTTAATTATACCAATAAAATATAATTTTATATTAATTTGAGGTTAGGTTATTTGAAAATAATATAGATAATGGATTAAGGAAACTCTTAAACTATTGAAGAGTGAGGATATAGACATATATGAAATATTTTTTGACAAACCTTTATAAAATTCCAGTTTGATATTTAATTTTTTATATTATTTAATTGTTTTTTTCAAAAAAAATTAATTATATTTAATTTTTATGTATAGTGCAATTCAAATCCCCCTCCATATTATATTATACATTTTTTATTATTTATTACCATACTAAATTTACTTTGGTTCACCTTTTAATAGAATTCAAGGTTTACCCTAAACCAAATCCTAATCGCTACTGACCTTAGGTACATTCCACCTAATCTCTAGAGGTTGTAAAAAATTTGTGATGGATAAAAATATATCATGGGAAAATATTTTATATTTTAACACCACTATACATAATTTGGATTTCTTTATACAAATATAAAATAAATAAAAAAAATTGATAACACTCTATTAACAAACAGAAAATATAGTTAAATGAGTGAACAATTGTATATATGAGTTAATACATCCAATATATAAACTATATAATCCAATTCAAGAATAAAATGAAAAAAAATGATACAAAAGGCCCATAATGCTAGTGTTCTCCATAAACTATAAAATATACCACCTTTAGTATCCATGTTGGAATGTATCCCTATATTAACTAAATGAATTAAATTTTAGCTATACCTGAAAACAAAACAAAACAAGAAGATACATTTTCAAATAAACTGTGGGGAATATACAAGGGTTGATTACATAAAACATACCTAGTAGTAAATTCCAAAATATTATAAATTTAAGAACCTTATAATCATAAACATTCATGATATTTTATAAATAAGATTCCATGAAATCATATTTCATTTGAAATCACAAAAATTGTAAATGAAAGACGGAAAATAGTTTTAAAACCACCTTTTCTTTTTTAATAGGTTATTCAACCTTTTTAAAACCAAGAAAATATTTATGAAGTATTTAAATAACTTTATAAGAAAACTCAAGGAAGCCCATCATTATCAAAGGTGCGGTGGCTCTAGGTAAAGAAATAGAACCACTCTACTAGAAATAATGTGATCCTACCCAATCACCAGATTCGCTCAATCAAGGAATGATCGAGGGGAACCCACCTAGCATGCTTAATATAGGCTTAACCAGTGGAGCACTCATATCTAATATACCCTTTAAGCCCACACTACCCATGATGTTTCCAAATACACACACACATATATATATATATAATTCATAAAGACTTTGCATCTCATAACCCGATTCCCCCTTCATAAAAATAGCCCTTTGGTATGAATAAAAAACATTTCACATGAAAAGATAATAGAAAATTACATATGGGAGTTTAAACCAAATAAATGGAGAATCATTTGACATAAGTTTCAATAATGGAATATTTAACACAATACAATCAAGGCTTTAATATAAGAAGACAAATTTAAATATTATTTATAAGAACTTCAAATCAATTTGAAACTAAATAGTCTTTGTGGAAATTAAAATTAATTAATGACCATTGTTAAAAAAATATTTCATAAATTTTAATCTTTCAAACATGGGAAAAAAATTTAAACATGAAACATATATGTAATTTATATAAAAATACAAATGTTTTAAAATACACCTATATATTTATTTCATAATAGAATAAAATCCTTATATAGATATTAGTTATTCAAAAAGGGGTTGGGAAAACATTAATCATAGAAGTTTTAGTACATATATGGAAGTTTAAATACTACTGCCAACCTCATGGTGTCGATGCACAAACAAACACCAAGGAAAAATACCACTAAATTGATAAATGGCATCAAATAAAACATATAAATAAATTTAATAATTTATTTGAAGATATAAAAAATGCTTCATCAAGTCTTAGGTATCAAAATACTCTCTAGAAAAAGGTATGAAATCGAATATAATGTAAATTATGTGGAAAAAAAATTACCCTAGGGTCATCCTTTAGTCACCCCACACAAAATACCCAATACAATTTTAAGAATAAAGGACTAGAAAATCCTTAAATCAAATAAATATAGAGATAACCTTACTATAGTGTGAGTTGATATCGAAATAACTTCCAAAGGTGTGAAAACATGTTATAGGGTCCTTTTATAGATTCCTGTGGGAAATCCACATTGGAAACAAGGTTTTCATCATCCTGTAGAGAAACCCTAAAGAAAATTCCTAAATGTGTTAAAAAATTCATTAAGGAGGAGTAAATATATGAGGAGTGAGAGAAGGAGGGAGAAGAAAATAGTAATTAATCTTACCTCACTCTTGGATGGTGGCTTCCCATAGAAGAGGAAGAGATGAGGGGGAAATACCTTACCCACATGTGTGTGTGTGTGTCACCAAAAAACAGAATAAGGTCCTTTTTCTTCCTTTAAAATGTAAAACCAAATAATAATAATAATAATATTTTAATTTATTATAATAATAACATAAAGGGTAATAATAATAAAATCAATAATAATAACTAATATATATAGGGAATTTGTAAAAATAATAATAATAAAATAATAATATTATTAATAATCCATAATTAATTATCATTATATATATAATTTATACATTGAACATATACTTATTGAATAAATACATTCCAAATACTCCTTTCATTTAAATAATTTTAGAAACCAACTTAAATAATTTGACAAAATAACCCATCATTTAAAGTAATTTAAAATAATTATTAAATTTCATGAAAAGTTCCATAAGGATAAAAATATACAACATAGGGATTTAGAACTTAAAAATTGAAATTTTAGAATATTTTTAAGGAGTGGAAGGTCATCATTCGTGTTCTAAGAACCATACACCCCACTATATAGTTCCTAATAGATTATAAAAATGACTTTTGTGTTCCACTTTCATAGACTACCAAACTATGTGTGTTAACCATGAAACTTATAAAAAATTTCAAATTTTACCCATTTTTATTAAATTTACCATAATATAATTTATTTTAAACATTATAAAAATGGGTGTTACATCCCTCTTTACTCAAAATACTTAAACTTGTAAATTTTTTATCCAATTTACCACAAATATTAAAAAACGAAAAGGATATCAGATTGTATCCATTTTAAAGTGATCATAAGGGATTTTGAAAATTAGGAATTTGAAGATATTTGTAATACAAAAGGGTATAATTATTTATTTTTTTCTTCTAGAATATATCAAAAAATATATATATTTGATGTTGAAATCAAACTCTTTGGGATATTGTACACACTCTCTTTAATGAATTTAAAATTCATTAATATTTTTTAATTGAGGTGGTTAATGTGACATCCTAGACCCACACTATTAGATTCGGTGATACAAACATATTCTTTAAATTCTATCTTTTAAACCAAAATATGCAACTTAATTTTCACCATAAATAATTACAACATCAAAAATAAATATTAATTAACTTACATACCCATGAGATTTTGGGTTTTGATCTTTATAGAATTTGGAAAACCCATACATAGAAAAACCATACTTTCACTTAGTGTACATTTTTACCACAAAAAAAAGTTCTTATTATAATATACTTTTTATTTCATGATCAAAATCTAGACTTAAATATCATTCTTATTCATCCTTAAGCCCTATGAAAAACATTTGAAAACAAGGGATGAGAAAAAAATATTATTATGGGGTATAAAATAAAAATAAATATCAGTACGAAATTAAAATACTTAAAAACTTTTGTAAAATTAATTAATTTAAAATAAATAACTTAGTGATTAAAAATAACATAAACATACTTTTAAACTTAAATCAACTTATTCTTTCAATGCTTTTCATAAAATAATTAAGTAAGAAAACATAAATTGTGAGGGTTGATTAAAAAACATATTTATAAAACTCATAATGGGATAAACTAAAAATTTAATTTCAAATAAACTTTTAATGGAATAACTTAACCAGTTAATTTCAACATCATCAAACTATAACTAAAAAACCCACCTAGTTAATTCCAACATTGTGTCTCCTAAAGAATAAATCATTATCCAATGAATTAGAGGGATATATTAGACCCACTAATCATCATATATATTTTTTAAGAACCATAGAAATAATGAAACACAAAGAAATTTTATTTTACCATTAAAATTATAAAAATATTCATTCTAACCTGTAAGTAAATGAACTTTTAGTTTTTACATAAAAAATATGGAGAAATATCCCTTTCTTTTGATATCTTTTTAAAAAATAAAAAATCATAGAATAATGGGAATATGATTTTATTTTAAAAAACATGGAGACTTTGAAAAGAATATAAATAAGTAATGACAAACATAATTCTAGTAAATGGTGATCAAGTGGTAAATATTAAAAAATATACATTTCATATTTTTTGTAAATAAAGTTAATAGTGACCCATGTGAAAAATGTTACAAAAATTAATTTTAATTTTTTTTAAAGAATATAAAATATCATGGAAAATATATTTAATTAATAATTCATCTATATAAAATGAAATTCTTAAAACAATATGAAGAATATATATATGGAATATAAAGTGTTGGGTAAAAGACTTCAAAACATTAAAAAATGAGTTAAGATAAAACCCCTTGCAGCATTCAAAATTAAAACCCATTAGAAATAAATAACTTCAAAATGAAATTAAAATAGAAAAAATATAAATATATTTGTGATATAATATATCAAATTTGTACTATATACATCATATAAATGGTTATAGTTACATAATTTAAAATATGTCTCAAAGAAGGAAGTTTTCGATGAGAAACCCTTTCCTCGAACTTCCACTTAGTCAAATGTGCACTATCAGCCTTATATAATAAATTTAGATTTATTATATACCTATATCATAACCATATTTATATTTTTATTACTATATATAATTCTATTATAATTTTTTATTACCCATTTATTAATATTTTTTTGTTAAAATCAATATATATGTGTTAATTTTCATGTTTCCTATGTGTGTTTCGATTTGGTGGTTTCAATCCTTGCACCTTGGTCATGGTTTCATCACCTAAATAATTTTTATAATGATTTTACATATTTATTTTATGTGATTCTATAATCTTATGAATATTTCATGGAACTTATTATGATTATTATCATGGAAATCCTAATATATCCATTTTTTAAAAGTTTTGATTTTATAAAAAGAATTGGTTTTATTAAAAAAAATATACATATGTGGGTGTGGGTGTGTGTGTGTGTGACCATTAAATTTTTTAAAAAAAATTATAAATTCATCATTAATATTACCATAACATAAAATTTCTTAATCATTCATTACATAAACATTACACCAATGTTCATATAGGTGGTCAAATCAACCAAAACAAGAACACGTTATAACAGTTGAATGAGTAATAATATGTTAGGTTATATTGATAATATAAATTTTAAAGAAGATTAATAATGATATAAATATCATATTTATTCATTAAAAAACATATTTAGAACCATTCATGTGAGGTGGTAATGAAAAATTAAATATGTCGTTTTTGGAGGGGGTAGTGGGCATGTATACACAAGTGAACTTTTCATTTTTCCAATGGGTGGATGAAAGGTAGATAATTGTTTTTAAATAAACATAATAAAATTTAATTATAATAATATTAATTTAATGATATTATAATTTGTAAAATAGATTTTTATGAGGTTAAAGAAGAAATAAAATTGAATGAACTTTGTTAAGATGATTACCTCTTCCTTGGGTATCCTCCTTTAAATTTCTCCTTAAGCCTTCTAATGATGGTATTTTGGTGATACCAGAACCTATACGTCATGGATAAGGGTTTTAGTAAGTTATTTTGGTAGAAATTTTTATATATAAGATTCTAAAAGTTGGTGGATAAGTGAGGGGGTCCTTTTATAGGTGAGAGGAGTGGCACTCATGAAAATACTTTTAACTTTAAAATAATATAAATTTTTTCAAGGTTAAGTAAAAAAAGGATAGAAAAATTGAAATATAGGGTATTATAGTTATAAATAAACTCATAAAATCAAATTATAGATGTTATTTTTTAATATTTGTGACCTTATCACATATTTTTAACCCTATTTAACCCATTTAACCCTTACTATAGTGACTAACTTTTACTATGGTAACTTAATTCAATGAATAAAATTAAATTGAAATTATTAAATAATTTTAATATAATTATTATAAATACAGAATCTATTTTAAAAGATTCAATTTATATAGGTGGTAAAATTTTATTTTTAATATAATTATGCAAAATGAAATGAAAACAGCTTTTAGAAAGCTGTCTTTTAAGAATAAAAATGAATTTACACCAAAATCATGTATAGTATTGATTATAATGAACTTTTTTGGTTTATTATTAAAAAAATAGATTTATTTTACTTTAAAACCAATCCAAAACCAAATTTATACATTTAAATACCTAATTAAAAAAGCATCAAAAAGTAGTATTTTTATTAGAATAAAACATCACTTAGGTTATAAAATGTCAAACATAGGTTTTAAATTCAAAAAAATATTTTTTAATAATTTATTTTACTTATTATATGTGTATTTTATCTATAAAAAATGTTTCACAAACATAAAATTCAATCTCATAACTCGATGATTTAATAAAAATGATAATATTTGTACAAAATGTATTTTTTACTATTCACCCAAAAATAAACCATTTTAGAAAAATACCAAAAATTCACCCTAAGATAATTTTGAATTTATAAATTAAAAAAATAAGTTCATTTTAAAAAAAATTTAATTCTAAAATTTATAAATTTATCTTTTAAATTAAAATAAAAAATATAAAGAAAAACTTCTTTTATAGAAAAATGGTCATTTTAAACTTTAGTTGTTCTTAATATTATTTCATATCAATTTTTAATTATTTGAGTGTTAATATAGTATTTTATACATTATAAATATTAAATATTATTATAATAATCTTTAAAATTATATAAAATTAATTTATTAAGATAAATTATAGAATACTCTAAATAAAGTTCTTTGAAAGACAATCATTTTTAACATTAAATCATATTAATTATTTATCCTCTAGATAGAATAATTTTTAATGTATTGATTTATTTCTATTTTATATAGTTCTTATTATTCTTATGATTTTCCTAATAATGTTAATTTAATATGGTGTAGCACATTTTAGTTTGATTTTTTGTGTGAAAGAATCTATCTAACACAAAGGAAAATCATGTATTGAAATCTATGGGTGTTAAATTATACCCCTCTTATAGAAATTGTATCCTTGAAAAAGAAATTACTCCCTTAAATTAAATACCACAAAATCCTAGGTTTCAAAACCCTATATGTACGCACCCCAACCATTCAACTTACTTTATAAAACTTTAACCAAGATTTGTCGTCTTATTCGTTAATACTTACTTTCTACAATAAAAAATATGAATCATGTACTAAGATTTATCAACATCAATAAAATCATGTTTCCTACCTTAAATATAATAAAAACTATTAAAATAATTCATACCTTTTATATGTTATTAAAAATTTATTTGTATTCATCTATAATAGAATATGACTTTACTAAACATATTCTCGTACAATTTTTTGATCCCCTTCTCGAGCTTTCCTCTTAGGACATCAATTTTCATAATACCCCATTTCATTACATTTAAAAAATTGAAAAAGTGACTAATCATCTTTATAAGTATTTGGTTCACCATTATTGGTATGTCCATTACCTATTTCTTTGCAATATCAATTTATGTGTCCAAATTTACCACACTTGTAATACTTATTAGACCCCATAAGACACTAAACTAAATTATTTTTACCACCTTTATGACATAAAATAATTTCTGTTCTCTTACCATTAAATTTTGAATTACAAAAACCTTCTATGCGTTCCCAAATTAGTTTTTTCTTATCATCAAAACCTTGGGTTTTAAAATAGAAAACAAACTCCATTTTCACCTTCTTTAACCACTAAACAACTTCATCATAAATTAAAAATTCACAAGTGACCAATGACCCTCATAAAATTGGTATCAAACCTATTTAAAATATAAACATATTAATTTTATGATTAAGGACAAAATTTGGTACATACCTTGACAAACAGGTAAAATTTTCTTTATAAGTAGCATTTGTATCCTATTCCTTTTGCTTTAAATCTATAAATTCCATACCATTATAAGTTGAATAACTTTAGGAAAATATTTTTCAGGGAAAGGATCCTTAAATACTATCCAAACCATGATATAAATTTCATTTTTATCCTTGATATTCTTAATAAAAGGACATCACTAATCAATTTCACCTTTAAGTTTATAAATAGAAAGAGTTACCTTCTAATTCTATGATCAACCTAAAACATCATATATATTATTCAAATCATTTAACCATCCTTCAGATACCACTGGGTCTAAGTTTCACCAAAATATAGAGGGTGTTGTTTCATTAAATGATACACTATTTAGATATTCATGTTTGGATAGTTTGGTCATTATTTTTCTTGGGTGCCTCCATTTATAGCTTGTGTTAATTAAGTTATCATAGCCAAAAAATTATAAATCCAACTCCAATCATTTCAGGTTACTAATTAGAAAGTATAATATCCTATTGATTTATTCTAACTTCATTTTCCATGTTACTTCTATGGAAACCCATTTTAAAATACACATATATTAAATAAATCAACTTAAAACCCATATAATAATAAAAAACTAGCTTATGTAACTACAACTAGAAATTAATGTTTCATCCCCATCAAAAACCACTCTATATTTCCTAAATTTTCATTACTTGGTTTCTTTACCAACGTTATAACTGCTAAAATTTTATAAACCCTTAATATGATACCAACTATAACTCCCCAAACCTAAACTCCAAGATCTAGTGCTAAAAACATATTCTTTACATACTAGAATTAATACTAACATATGCGAGTCAATTTTACCCATCCATAATTAAACATTTAAAAATAAATATTGAGTCACTTAATTATCCAAAACCTTTTAGGTTTTGGTTTTATAAAATTAATAAATCCAATACTTAATGAAAACCACACTTCGGTGTAAATTTTTCATAAAAATATTCTTTTAATAATATACTTATTCATTCAAGATAAAAATATAGACTGTATAATTGTTCATACTCATCATTAATCCCTATGAAAAAACATTTGAAAACATGGGATGAGTAAAACAAAGATCAGTAAAGGGTATAAAATATAAAAAAAACTAATTAGGCCTCTGAAATACTTAAAACCCATTATAAAAGTAATTATTTTAAAACAAAGAAATTATTTCATTTAAAATAATGTAAGCATACTTTAAAAACATGAAATCAACTTCTTTTCTCAAAATTTTTTATAAAATAATCTTTTAGGCGAGCATAAATCATGAAAGTTTATTGGAAAAACCATATTCATAATAATTTTAATGATATAACTTCACAAATTAATTATAAAGAAACATGTAATGGAATAATGTAACCAATTAATTAAAACATCATAAACCCATAATTGAATAACTTATGCTATTAATTCCTACATCATATCTCTTTGAGAATAAATCATTACCCAATGCATTGAAGAGATATATCAAACACACCTATAATCATATAAAATATCCAAGAACCATAGAATGAATAAAACACATTGAACTTTCATTTCACCATTAAACTTATAAAAATATTCTTTTGAACCCATAAGAAATGGCACTTTTGGTTTTTATAAAAAATAAAGGATAAATATCCTTTTCTTTTGAAAAATTTTAAAAAACTAAAAACTCATAAAATAATGGGAATAAAAATTTTATTTAAATTACATGGAAATATGGAAAAGAATAAAAATAATGAATAATGGAAATATTTACAAGAAAATTAAATCAAGTAATAAATGTTAAAAACATCTATTTTATACTTTTGTAAAGAGAGCCAAAAGTGACCAGTGCGTAAAATTTTAAGAAAAAACCTTTTAAAAAGATTAAACAAAGTAAAAAATAATGAAAAATAACTTTAATAAATAATATAAGTTTATAAAATTATATTATTGAAATAATATAAAAATTATAGATATGTAAGATAATGATTTGGGTAAAAGACTTCAAAATGTTTAAAGAGATGATTTAAAATAAAACCAATTATGACTTTTAAAAAAAATCCCCTTTAAAAGAAATAAATTGAGAAGAAAATTAAAATACCATGAGTTTAAAGGTATTCAGTTTATAAAATTTCAAATTGGAAGTATATAAATCATTTAAATAGATATAGGTTCATAATTCTAAACAAGTCTCAGAGAAGGAAGTTTAAGGCAAGAAACCCATACCTAGAACTTCCACATAAGCATACACACTCTATATTTCTTGAAAATAAATTTAGATTTATTATACACCTATATAATAACCATATTTAAATTTTTATTACTATATACCATTCACATATAATTTCTTATCACCCATTTGTTAATAATTCTTTGTTAAAAATCAATATTTATGTGTTAAATATCTCATTTCCCATGCATGTTTTGATTCAACGGTTTCAGTCCTTTTAACATGGTAATGTTTTAATCCTATAAAAAAATTAATAATGAAATTATAGATTTATTTTATATAATTATGGATTCATAAGTAAATTCTATGGAACATATGGTGACTAATTCACATGGAATGCTTAAAAATTCCATTTTTTAGAAATTTTGATTACATAGAAATAATTGATTTTATTAAGATATATATATATATATATTACAATTATTTAATTTTTAAAATATTATAAATTCATAATTATTACATAATATTACTAGTGCATAAAATTCCTCAATCATTCATGACATAAACATTATAACAATGTTCATATAGGTGGTAAAATTAACAAAAATAAGAACACATTAAAAAGTCGAATGAGTATGAACATGTCATTTTATATTGATAATTTAACTTTTATAAAATATTAACCATGTAATAAATATACTATTTATTAATTAAATCCATTTTTAGAACCATCCATGTAAGCCTATAATGAAAAATGGAATACATCATTCATGTAAATGGTAGTTCATACGTACATATAGTCGATATTTTCATTTTACAATGGATATAAGTACGGTAGATAATGGTTTTATATCAAAATAATAACATTTAAATATAATAATAATGGTTATTTTATTATATTATAATGGTTAAAATAGATTTTTAAAAGGTATAAGAAGAAGAAATAAACTTTAATGAACTCGATTAAGATAATCACCTCTTCCTTGGGTATCCTACTTTAGATCTATCCTTAAGAATTATTTGGTTAGTAGTTTGGTGATAATAGAACCTATAGGTAATGTATAAGGGTTTTTAGGAGTAATTTTTATATATAGTGGTTGAGAGAATGTTTTCAAATTTGGTGGATAAGTGAGGGGGTGAGGGGCTCCTTTTATAGGCGAGAGGAGTGTCACCATTGTTAATACTCTTAGATTCAAAATAATATAAATTTATTTCTCAAGGTAAAGTGGAAAAAGAAGAACTAAAATTATAATATAGGGTAGTATAGTTCGAAATAAACTCATAAAAAAAATTACATATAGTATTTTTTGATATTTCTGACCTTAAAACATAGTTATATCGAATTTAACTCTTACCATGGTGACTAAATTTTTACTATGGTAACTTAATTTTATGACTAAAAATGATATTTAAGTTCTTATATAATTTAAATATGATTATTATGAATATAGAATCCATTTTACAATATTCAATTTCTATATTTGGTAAAAAATATTTTTAATATAAGTAGGGATAATATAAAGAAAAATGATTTTTAGAAAAATCCTTATTAAGAATAAAAATGGATTTACACCAAAATCATGTATAGTATTTATTCTCATGAAATTTATTAGTTTATGATTAAACAAAAGAAATTTATTTGACTTTAAAACCAATCTAAAACTAAATTTATCCTGGTAAATACATAAGTAAATAAAAGGATCAAAAAATAGTTCTTTTATTAGAATAAAAAATCACTTAGGTTTTAAAGTGTTATAAATATGTTTCTAAATTCAAATTAATATTTTTAAATGATTTATTTTAATTATTATATACAGATTTAGTCTATAAAAAATGTTACACAAACTTTCAAGTCAATATTATATCATGAGTTTTTCATAAAAGTTATAGTATTTGTAAAAACTGTATTTTTCACTATTCACACAAAAAACAACCATTTCATAAAAAACCAAAAAAATCACCCTAAGATAATTTTGACATTATGAATTAAAAAATTAATTTAACTTTATCAAAATCAAATTATAAAATTTATAAATTTATATTTTAAATTAAAATATAAAATATAAAGAAAATCCAATTTTATAGAAAAATGATCATTTTAAACTTTAAGTGTTCTTAATCATTTTTCATATAAATTTTTAATTAATTAAGTGATAATATATTATTTTTTACATTTTAAATATTATATATTATCATAATCATGTTTTAAAATTGATCACTTTAATTTATTGAGATAAAATACAAGACACTCTAAAAATAATTATTTAGAAAACAATCCCTGTTAGAATTAAATTATATTAATTATTTATCCTATAAATGTAAAAATTATTAATTTATTATTATATATTTATTTACTAGTGGTTTTATTCTTCTTATAATTTTCCTAATAATTTTCATTTAATATGTTGTGGCTCGTTTTATTTCAATGTTGTGTGTGAAATAAGATATTTAACACATTATTTATTTAAAGGAAAATTACATATTGAAATATTGGGATGATACAATTAATAAAAAAATATAATAATATTGATCAACTTCTGGTAATAATTTATTTATCTATTAGATCCCTAATGAATTATTTAAAGGTACAAAAATAGGTTTGTTATTTTAAAGTGTTTGGATCAAATATTATATTCTTAACACTTAAGATAATTTGGGAAATTGCAACCCTAAATTAGGTGAATATAATTTTCATACATTCTTTAAATTGATTAAATTCAATTGTTTCTTTAATAGGATGTCCAAAATCATTATTGAAAGAATTAAATTCAATTTAAATGATAGAGTATCAGTATTGAAACCCAAAATCAATGATATATAAGTGGGATTTAAAAAAATATTAATTAACAAGTCTACACATACAAAAGAGTATGAAGAATGGGATAAATATCCTTATAATAATTTTTCCAAAGAATTAATTAAAAATAAATATCATATTCTTGAAAGTATAACCAATTATTTCCAAGTGAGCAATCATACAATAATTTTGGATAGAAAAAGTTTGAGCCTAAATCATTTTTATCTCACCTAGAATCCCAAAACATAGATGATGATGAAAATTCAGTACCATCCATACATAAGAAGTCAAAATAATTAACTATAAATAGTGGTTGGAAACTTATGAAAGGGACTAATTATTATCTTATTATTGGTTTGAAATTATTTTTTATAAAAAAAATAACACGGGATTATAGAAAGAAAAAATATTAAACTTATTGAAAACTATTATAATCAAGAGGAATGTATTGATTATGGGGAAATATTTTCTCCTTAACCATGAATTTAATATATAATAAATAAATTTTAATTTTCTAGTCATTTAAATTTAAATACTTTTCAAAAGAACATAAAAAGTGTGTTTTTAGATATTTTTATCTCTAAAAAATTGTGAAACAATTATTTGGTTTTGAAAATAAAAAAATTTCAAATTAATTTTTTTGATTAAGTAAAATTAT
Organism: Viscum album; assembly: GCA_963277665.1. Taxonomy (NCBI): domain Eukaryota; kingdom Viridiplantae; phylum Streptophyta; class Magnoliopsida; order Santalales; family Viscaceae; genus Viscum; species Viscum album. The sequence continues at coordinate 1,102,843,963 of OY728142.1, read as the reverse complement.
ATATGATTTGAAACATTTTATAGTGACCCTAATTTTTCTTACATGACTATTATATAATTTAAAATATAAAAAAATAGTAGTTATATATTCAAGGATCAAAAGTTTTAGTATCTTGGTAAAATTAAGATAATACCTCACTGTTACATAATAATCATAAACATTTATTTAAATCCTTCTTCTTTATCATTCTAAAATCTAACATTCTCCTTAGTGAATTTATTCACCTAAGGATATACATCAAATAAAGGGGTGAGCTAAAATCCCTGAAAGATTATGAATAAGGTACATGAATCAATATAACATGGATGATCATAATCATCTTAATAACATCATAAGTTCAGTATCATAATCATAATCATTAGGGAAAAATTTTATAAATTCATGGAATATGAAAATATATAAAAATGAAACATCATGTTATAATGGTCAAATACCACACATAGTTGTGAACAAAGCTAGCATCATGTTTAGGAATTACATATGTGAATAATCATAACATCATCATTGTGAACAGATATACCATATTGTTTAGGAATAATACAAATTATATCATGAGATACATCACATTAACCAATGAATTGGAGAGATATATAATTCGGGTCCCACCTGTCACATCATCATATTTACATAATCATGCATGCCACGTAGAACATATAACAATCATAGTCATGAAATAAACCATTCAAAAGAATGGGTTTCATAAGGATTTAATAAAACATGATTGAATTAATAAACTTGGGATTCTCAAATAAGTAAGGGAAAACATATTTAGCATAAATATCATCATTTTTGAGTGAATAGGAAACAACTCAAGAGAAGTAAAAGATATGTTTTGAAAAGAAAAGTAATTTTGGAAAATATTTGTATTTGGATTATAAATAGAGGTAAAAACATGTATATCTCAGAAAATAAAATATAATAATATTGGAATGATATTTAAGGAATATTAGAGTAATATCCAAACAGGATATGTTGTGAAAGAGGGATAACCCAAAGAAAATGAGTTGGGTTTGAGAATCCCCTTACCTTAAATCCTTCTTTTTTTATTTCTTTTCTGCCTCCTGAATAATAAACTCAAATTTATTAAAAAATAGTTACATAAGTAAATTATTTTAATTTTTTCACTATTTATCCATTATAATTATTGGATTCTAATTTATAACACTCTTTCTTAACTGTGAATCATTTTGATATCATGTTTTCATTAAATATTCCCATTTTGTTTCGAGGTCATTTAAAATTAAGTATAATTAATTCCAAAATCTAAAAATACATATATTATACATTTTTATATCATAAATAATTTATTTCAATCAACCATAGGTTTGGTGATAAGAAAAGGATTGTAAATGTCCTCATTGGTCATTAACTGACAGTTGATGGGACATTGTCAAAAGAGCAAGGAAGGGAAGTTTGAAATTTATATATGTCATAATTATGATACTTCTAATAAGGTAACATAATTAATATAATTTTAAAATAATAAATAATTAATTTTATAAAATTTTACTTTGAAAGTAATTGCTAAAAATAAAGATAAGAAGGAAAAAATATAAGATTTGATAGAAACTTACTCTTTTCTATGAGTTTTTATCTTGTACAACACTAAAATTCCCTTGATGTTTGGAGCTGGTTTACTCTAGAACGTCCCTATGAATTCTAAGGGACTTTATAGGTGGGTTTTGGTAGAAATTTGGCTTTTTAAAGAGATATAGGATTGGTTTTCCAAGGGGGGAGGGGTTATTTATACTCGATGAGGGGTATTTTTGGAATAAAATATTAAATAAAATATTATATCAAAGGTAAAAATTATAATATTGAATTTCTTAAAATATAATTCATATATAAACATAATAGAATGTTTTTAAGACTTTAAATCCCTTTATAATTCAAATTCACTTATTTTATTAAAAAGTAAAGTGCAAAAAAGGGAAATTGTTATTTTAAGGGATCACTTTTGACTTTAGGATTTGGAAAATGCATTTTCTATTTGGAAATTAAATTTATTTTATTTTAATGAATCCTTTATAAAATTAAATAATTTTTTTTAAACCTCAAGTTATAAAAATGATTAAGTCATTATTATATTAGGAATTATGTAATTTAAGATACAACGATTATGTGAAAACTGTATTTTTACTATTCACTTGAAATTTAAAGTTTTTCAAAAAATTTCCAAAAATTGGCCATGGAAAACTTTGATATGCTGATTTAAAAAATTATTTTTATTTTATCCAAATAAATTTATAACATAGGTAATTTTAATTTTTAATTTAAAAATTAATATTTTTAGGAAATATATTAAAATACAGTATATTAAAAATGTGATTATATTTTTTTGAGTGTTTTTAATCATGATATTTTTTCTTTATAATATTTATATTTAATTATATTAATCATGAGAAATATTATTTGTATCATAATTTCTTATTTTGAGGTAAAATTACTATTCTAATGATCGAGTTACTATTCTCAATAGTCAAGTTACTATTCTCAACGATCAAGTTACTATTCCAATAGTCACATTACTATTACCATGGTCACATTACCTCTTATAAATAATTATACATTCTATCATTCATTATTCAAAATAAATTCTTCTCATGGTTCTATATTTTTATTTTCTATAATGTTGATTGGTTTACTTATATTTTGTTTCTTTTTTATAGTATTGTTCGTGGGAGATATGATTCTAGCATATTAGGATGATCCATATTTTCCCATTGTATATTTTCTATTTTTTATTTTGTTTCCCTTATAATAATTGTAATTTTAATGTGTTTATTCATTGACTAATGCAACAATTTGAATTAATGAAATAATGTGTTGTTGGTTTTTCTATGTGTTATATGTGTATAATATTGTATAATATAATATAATACACATTAATTTTAAGAAAAAAAATATCATTTATAAACTATGGGTTCTTACATTCTTCCCCTCTTTAGAAATTTCATCCTTGAAATTTCAAATCATATTATTAGTTATGAATAGGTGAGATTACTTCTATTTTATTATTTCCTCTGGTTTCCATGTCACCTCTTCATACTTATGGTTCCACTAAAGAAATTTAACAAGGTGAGTTGTCTTGTTGTATAGAAATTTGTCTCTATATTCTAATCTATTCACTGGTTAATCCTCTTAAGATCGATCATTCTCCAGTTGTACCACCCCTGGAATCAATACATGTGAGGGGCCACGTATGTTCTTCCTTAGGGGAGACACATGGAACACATCATGAACTTGAGACATATTTGGTATAAGTTCAAGTCTATAGGACACTACTCCTATGTGATAAAGGATTTAAAAGGGGCCAATATACCTAGGGATAAGATTACCCTTCTTTCTAAAATGCATCAATCTCTTCCATGGTGAAATTTGAAGAAAATATTTGTCTCCAAATTCAAACTTCAAGTATATTTGACAGTTGTTGGAATAGATATTTTTCCAACTTTGAGAAGATTTTATATGTTGTTGGATGGCCTGAAATTTCTCTCCAATATCTTTCACAAGATTTGGTCTAAGTATATTTCATTCCCCAACTTCATAAAACAATTTGTATTTATACATCACTTTCCATATAGAGCTTTATATAGAGCCATTTGAATACTTGAGTGGAATTTTTTGTTTTATGAGAACTAAACTAATGGGAGATGTTGATCCCATACACCTTTGAATTCCATTGAATAAACTATTTTCATGTCCTCTATCATCTGTAGAATCCTTTCATATTGCCCATAATTTTGGGGTGATAGGGAATACTAAAATTCAATTCAATATTCAAAGCATGTTTAAGACTAATCCAGAATTTAGAGGCGAACCTTGGATCATGATCGAAGTTGATAGATTGTTGAACCCCATACATCCTCACCACTTCCTTGATGTATGTCTTGGAAATTTTTTCCAGTCATAAATCATACTAAATGGTGATTAAGTGGTCAGTCTTTGTGAGTTGATCCAGTATAACTCATATCACATTGTTTCCTTTATATTTATTTAGGAGACCAGTGATAAAGTCCATAGTGATATTCTCCAATTTCCAAATTGGTATAGGCAATGGTTTCATCATCCCTTTGGACTTATGTTTCTCTGATTGGACTTGTTTACATACCAATCACCTTGAGATATACTTTTCAATATTCTTCTTCATGTTGTTCTACTATAAGTACTCTTGAAGATCACGGTACATCTTGGTACTTCCAGAATGGATAGATAAAGGTGATTTATGGGAATTATCCAATAGACCCTTATTTATATCAAGTAATTAAGGCATAAAAAGACTAGTTCCAAAGTAAATCAAACCATCATCATCAATGCAGAACTTATGTAGCTTCCCTTCCTTTAATTCTTTCACCTTATTTTATAGTTCAATATCATCCCTTCATCCCTCCTTTACCTTCTCTTGGATTGATGGTTGGAAAATAATTTGGGTAAGGTAGGATGTATCCCATGCTATTAGAATTTCCAGATCCATCCTTTGTATATCCATGAAGATAGGTTCTTTCTCAATCCACATCATGGATAAATTAGTAGTTTTTTTTTTTGCTAAGAGAATCAATTACCTTGTTCATCTTTACCATATGATAGTGAATAAACCAATCATAGTCCTTGATTATCTCTAACAATCTTCTTTGATTCATGTTGATATCCTTCTCACTATAGAGATAGTACTTATAAATCTTCAAGTTATATATCACGGATAATAAATATAGATCATGATTTTAGTGGTTTTTTCGGTGGATCTTCAACTATCGTGATGCATGGGCTATCACTTTTTCATTTTTCATGAGTACACAACCCAATATTTCTTTGAAAATCATTGTATATCACAAAACCTACTCCACTTGATGGTAATGTGAGTACAAGTGCAGTGATTATCCTCTTTTTTAGTTCCTTAAATATTTCCTCATATTCTTCTATCCATACATAATTTACCCCTTTTGTGTTAAATTAGTTAGTAGGCTAGACAATCATGAAAAATTTCTCACAAAATTTTGGTAGTACCCAGCTAAGCTAAGAAAACTATAGATTTCTATGACACTAGTGGGTTCAGGTCATTCCTCAATTTCCTCTGTCATTGAAGGGTCTAAATAAATTCCATCAATTATGATCATGTTCCCCAATAGTGTGACTTACTACATCCAAAAGTCACACTTCCTGAACTTCGCATATATTTTCTCCTTCCTTAACAATACCAATAAAATCCTTATATGATCATCATGTTCCTCCTTGATCTTGGAGTGAATGAGAATATCATCAATAAATATTACCAAGAAATCACAAATTTGTCTCTAAATACTCTATTCATTAAATCCATTAATATTATAGGGGAATTAATTAGTCTGAAGGGCATCACTAGGAACTCATAATTTCCATACCTTTTACAGAAAGTAGTCTTATGAATAACTTCCTTCTCCACCTACAATTGATGACATATAGAATGAATATACACCTTTGATAAGTACTGAGCACCTCATATTTTATTGTACAATTCATAAATCCTTATCAAAGGATACTTATTATTTATTATGATCATGTTGATCTCCTAGTAATCGATACATAGCCATATTAATATATACTTATTCTTGAAAAAGGGAACTAGAGTGCCCTAAGAAGATGTTCTAGGGAATATGAAACATTTTCCCAAATTCTCTTACAAATGTATATTTAGATCCTTCATATTGATCAGGGCCATCCGGTAGGGTAATTTATAGATAGGAGAGGCTCCAAGTACAAGTTTTATTGAGAACTCTACCTCATGATCTATGGGAATTCCAGGTAATTATTTAGGAAATACACCAATGAATTCCCTCACAATGTGAATTTCCTCTAGGTTGATACCTTTATTTTACTCACTATTTTAGTGAGTTATTCTTCTTCACAGGGTATCAAAACCCACACCATTGAGGGATTTTCAAAATGAGATTCATGATCTTACTTTAATTTTTAGAGGAGCATGGGATGGTTCATAATGTGAAAAGGGAATTATTTTTCCTGATATTTGATGTGTTCTCTATATAATGAGATTCAATCCATGCCAAATATAGCATTGAATTCCACTAAGGGGAGGATTATGATATTTTCTATAAGAATCTCCCTGAAAGCGCTAATAGGAGAAAATCCCAATACTTGGGTTACAATGATCACACAACTAGGTTTTTTTATAGATATCTCTAATTTAAAGTATCAGGGATTTGATTCAATAGTTCTAGTAAACTAATAAGATATAAACGAATGCGTAAAACTAGAATCAAATAAAATTTTTTCCATTCTAGAGTGAATAGTATTTGTACCTTGTATGACCTTGTGTTCATGCTCTACTTCATCAGTAGTGATGTAATAATATTTCCCTTTCTCCTTTTTCTTTGGTTATTGTTGACACTAATTACCCTCAAGGACCCATAGTTTAGTGCGATGGATTACATAGTTCCCTTTCTCCCTAAAATTGAATCATTGAACCATGGGGGTACATTAAGAGGTTCTTTCCTTTTCCCCGTCATATTGGTTGTATTTTTCATGTATTTTTGACATTCATGAGCTTGGTGGCCTTTTATTCCACACTTGAATCATTTTCGCATTCCTTTGAGTCAATTCCCATTATTTTTCTTCCCACATTTTTGATACGTGGGTGGTTGGGTCCTCTTTCCACTTTGTTCACTTGACCCACCAGCTTGAAATTCCATTATTCTCTTATTATCTCTATAACCATGGGACCATTACCCAAACTTCATATCTACTTTGAGATCACATGTTACTACTAATTCATAACTCCCAAAGTATCGGATATCTATATACTTTTGATGGTTTGGTTTTAAACAAATAAATAATCTGTCTATTTTTCTATCATTATTGATAACAAATATTGAGGCATATCTTGAAATAATTTTGAAGTTTTCCTCATAATCCATGATAGATTTACCTTACTTTTTCTCCATCTATATGATTTATCTCTCTATATTTATTCAAATATTTTGAGAGAAATACTTGTTAAGAAATATTTTATTAAAGTATTCTCACTCCATCTCTTCCATTTTATCCTTCAGCTTGGTGTTCTTTATCAATGTTAAAAATTGACCACCCTATCCATCTAAATGATATATGGCCAAAGTCACATTTTCCTTCTCAGAACAATTTAGTGTAGAAAATATATTCTCTATTGAGTTGACCCACTTTTTTGTGACAATTTGATCAAAATATCCACTAAATTTTGGTCGTCATTGTCACATAAAAAAATCAATAGCCAAATTATCCTTCCTGGGTGAAAGAAGATGTTCCACATAGTTAAAGTTATAATTCATAGCCTGAGACAACTGGGTAAGAATCACCATGAATTTTTGAACTCCACCTGCCATGGAATTGTGGATGTCATTCAGGCAATCGTTACACTGTCCCTCGCATGGGTTTTTGTCCTAGTTTCTCCTAGTTCCTGCCATTTTCTAAAATAGAAAAGGTTTGAAAAAAATATAAGTTAACAAATAATGAATAAATAATTTATTATTATTAACAATTAAATTTAAGGGAATGTATTATGGGATCCCTATGTTTATAATTTTTCTAAAACAAATCTTCTTGGATGTTTACATATAGTTACACTTATCCAAAAGGTTTTACCTAATGTTTTCTAATCCTAATTCCCAAATTAACTAAATTGTTCCTTTGATACCAACTACAGTGACTCTACTTTTTCTTACAAGACTATTAGGATAATACAACACTTATACATAATAATAATAAATATTTATTTAAATACTTATTCTGTAATGGCCCGGACCTCTCCGGTCCATTCCTTTGTGAAAATGTGGTGTCGGAGGAGTTTCGGGAGGTCAAGGTGACTTGGGGGTGTGTTGGGGTGGACTTCTAAGGAAAGATAAAGGGTAATATCTTTCACATGGTTGGCTTAAGGTTTTCTAAAACCGTGCAAGGCTGGTCTTGGAGGCAGTGGCTAACGCACGGTTAGTGCACGGGTTGTCTAACCGTGCAGACTAACTGTGCGAGGAGTGTTTGGCGAGGCAGAAGCTAACGCACGGTTAGCACACGGTTTCTTAAACTGTGTGGACTAATCATGCGGTCACTTAAAGTTAGATCCTAAAATTGTATATCTAACTCATTTTTCCTTTAATCACCTCGTTTAAGCCTCTAAGAGGCCATAAATCGGGATTACTCTCCCTTGAAGGTTAAAAAACCTCTCCGAAGCGTTTTGGAGGTGATCCGGAGGCTTTTCTTGGTGAATCTAAGCCGTTTCTTGAGGTATGTGATCTTTCTTGGTTAGTTTCTTAGATCTACTTAGATATAATCCTCCTCTTCTCTCGGTTTCTTGGATCTACACCCGTTATAGGTAGATCTAAGTGTGTGGATGTCAAATATGATGATCTTTGGTCTTGGTTGTGTTAGGAGAGGAGACCTAAGGAGGATTCATGGAGAATCGACCCGGTTTATTGGGCGTTCATCGACCATTGTGGTTTTCCTCGAAAACCTTTGAGGTAGGGGATTCGAGGCTTCTCTAATTGTTTATGTGCAATCATAGAGTTAGCATGATTTAGCCCTTTGGATCAAGAATGAATTGACCTAATTAAATACTTGAACTGCATTAAAAGAATAGGTTTGATCGCATGTTGTTGCTTTGTATCGTGATAACGGTTTGCCTCTTGATTTGTTAGATAGTGTGATATCTATTCCTTTCTTGTTAGCATGGGGTTCTTGATGAAATTGATAAAGAATGTAAATTTTGAATTAATTGATAATTAATTGTCTAAAGATAAATAGGTATGTAAATGAATCTGGTTGTTTTTGTTGTGGTTGTTGATCCAAATTGATGTTAATCAAATTGATGTCAATATATGTGTTTAATTCAGTTGGTTGGTAAACCTGAAATCTGTTGGTGTTTGTTGTTTTAACGTCGGATGCCTTGTAAAAGGGCCAAGAGCCCAAATTGATGTGATGTTCGTTTTCCTACTACTTGTGTGTGATGTGACCCTAGGAGGGTGCTGTGATATGTGGGGGCATAGAGGCCTTGTGTTTGTGGTAGCGTATGACGCCTAGAGTGGAGAGATGCATCGGTTTATGCATGTGGGTGTCAGGGAGGACACCGGGGATGATAGAATGGGATGGATGTGATTGTTAGATGCTTGTTGATTCTTGGTTGTTTATCTATTTTACTTTTTCCCACTCCTCAAGGCAGCTGGTCTTGCATACCCTTCATCCGAATGAGGCGAAGACACGCGGGTTATGCCATGTGCTTTCTATGTTTAGCCTCTCAAGGGATAATGGGTCTACACTCTTGCTATATGCGGCAAAGACTCTACGGGTAGTACGTCTACTCACCGTGTTGATCCCCTTGTGTTTAGTAGCATAGGTTTCTTTTCTAGAATTCCTGGGAATATGGGAAAGTAATTCTATAATGAATGTTTGGATAAATGATGTTAACCCATGGGGTTGGAGTTTGATGAAACTTAATGATGAGGTTGAGAACTTTTGAAGGTACAGTGGTTTTTGGATGTGATGTTAATGGAACTTAATGTGTAATTGTTCTTGCTTAATTAATGTTCAAAGAATTAATTAACGTACAGTGAAATTGATAAAAAGGGGAATGAAGTAATCTAATAAATCCCTTTAAATGGTTGTGTGATTATAGGATACCCAGTCTTAGAAGTGGCAGCCCGAAGTCCGAGAGACGTTAGCTGCAGTCGTGTCTAAGACTAGGTTATGGCCATAGTGTGGTTGTGAGTTATAATATATTTTGTACTTTTTGTGTTTCTATATGCTACTCCGCCCTGTCAGTAAGGGAAACTGACACCTCGGGGATTCTGACCCCTGGGGGGTGTTTTCCCCAACATTCTGGTGGGGGATGAATGGATGACTACCCCCTTTGACCCCACTCTCTTCTCTTGGTAGATACTAGTTCCATGAGGCACAGCGGTTAGTTTTCCCCATATATGTGTGTAGAGGGCTGTAATGGCTTGTGGTTATTCACACACATATATTCTAGATATAGTATCCTATGGACTATTATAGGTGTAATGGGTATAGGCTCTGATGGCTTGAGTATCCTTACTCGGTGTATGAGCTATAATGGCTTGAGGTATAATACCCGACGTATGATACACGTTATACGAGCTGTGGTGGATCTCAAAAACTACCTGGTTAATTTTGGTTGTGAGTATGGTGTGGTGCTTATCCCAAGTGTCTGCAAGCAAGCCTTTGTGGTGCACATGGTGCAGATTGTGGAGCTTAGCCCAGGTGCATACAGGAAAGCCTTTGGAGAGAGATTCATAGGACGTATGTCGTTGGGGAAAAGCGGAAAACTAGTGGGGAAGTAGTAGAAGGGTACCCTTGATATGCTTTATTATATGATATATTCTTGTATGCGTTACTTGGTGAGAGTAGCCATGGTGATGTTGGGAACTTAGTATACCTGTTTAGGTGATGAGTTAGTTTCACTTGTTGTTCACTGTGCTTTAGCATCCTTTCTTTAATTTTTCATGAGAGGTTTCAGGGAGGATCCTATTGAGTGTACTGTTATACTCACCCTATGTATATATAAACTGTTTTTCAGGTCACTTGGAGCAAGTTGGAGATCAAGCTGGTTACTACTAGCTTGTGGTTGGGGGAGCTATTCGGGCTTGTGGTCGCTGCCATTTTACTTTCTTTTGGGTATTTGTAGTTTTCCCGTTCAGTTGTAGTACATTTTCATGGCATTACATTGTGTACTTGGGTTTATTTTATATTTCAGTTCTGAGTTGGAGTTGGTTGGTTTCTATCTTAATTCTCTCTTTCGCATGTGTTCTCTTAGAGGGTAATGTCTCCCATTTGAGTGTTTATTATACCCTCGATGCTAGTCGCCAACCTGGGGCCTACTGAAGGTGGGACTCGAGGGTAATTATCTCCCTTTTCACATTGTTGGCCCAGGAGGGGTACACTTTGTGGGGAGGGGTTCATGACAGAGTGGTATCAAAGGTCTGGTTGAGGGATAGGATGGAGTTTGGAGTTAGGTACAGGTGAGGTTTCATGGGTTGGTAGGGCAACGGTGTCATTCATGTTTATCAAGTGAGGTAAACACTGGAGACCGGATGAGACATAGGTGATTAGGGCCCCCTATGATCTGATGTACATACCTTTAAGTTTTCAATGGCTACTAAACCGGGTGATACTGGTTGCAGGGTAGAGACCTAGGAAAGGATCATGCATCATTCTTCTCTGTGCCTATGTTTGAATGGGTATACCTTGGTATAATTTAACCTAAAATGAATAAAAGAAAACAATTAATTAATTAATGTTGAGTCTTCCATATTCTAGGTTTAGGATCTCTAAGTGTTTTTTATTTTGTAGCTATGGCTCCAGGTCAACATCCTCGTCAGGCTCGCATAGAAGATATCCAGCAGGCTGTACCAGTAGATCGTCGTAGGGTAGAGGTTGACGATGAAGACACTTGGAGGAAGACACTTTGAGATTTTCAGTGCCAGATTCTTCAGAAGTACGAGGGCTCCGTTTCAGATGCAGTCACGGAAGACTAGTTGGAGGAGGTCGAGATTGGATTCATTTCGATCTATGCTCAGAAGGAGCACTAGGTTTCCTTAGCTGTGATGATGTTGCATGGAGAATCAAGGAAGTGGTGGTTCTTGTTCTTTGGGGATCGTGAGCAGTCAGCGATCTCATGGGAGGAGTTCCGAGACAAGTTCAGAGTCGAGTTCCTTTCCTTGAATGCAAAGTCATCTAGTCATCAGGATCTTCTTACCCTTTGATAGGGGAGCTCCGGTGTTTGGGAGTTTGGGATCCATTCTAGGAACATTTTACGATATGCATCGGACCTGTTACCAGATGAGGAGGCCAGGGAAAGGCATTTCAAGGAGGCTTTGCGTCCAGAGATCCAGCGTCAGGTCACCCCATTTATGCTGAAGACATATCTCGAGGTGCTGGCGAGGGCAGAGGTTGTCGAGAGGACTTTGGCCAGGACCGGATCATCACGAGAGGGGAATCAACAAGATTCCTCACAAAGCAATTTTGTGGCTCAGGGTTCCCGGTTTTCAGGTCAGAAGAGTTTTTATTCAGCTGGGGGTAGGTCCTAGCCCTTCACATCTCATTTCTCTGGAGGCAGAAACTCTCAGACCTATGCCAAGGGATCAAGCGCTTGTTTTTCTTGTGGTGGCCATGGTCATCAGTAGCAAGAGTTCCCGACCTTTCAGAGCAGTCATCATGCACCGGGCGTTATGCTCCAGGTTCTTCCGTTGAGGCAGTTCCAGCTGAGGTAGTAGCAGCCAGTTTCACCAGATTTAGATCACCATAGGGGAGATGGGGAAAGCAGAGGACATCCTCATGATGCTCCCTGTCCTCAGAGAGTAGAGCGCGACCATTTTGGTGGTCTTAATTAGGGTCAGAGAGGCCGTAGAGGAGGTCGTGGTTAGCTTCATGCTCTAGCGTTGCCAGCACCAGAAGATCCAGATGTCGTTCGAGGTACCCTTTTCTTGTTTTCTACCTTGGTGTATGACTTTTTTGATTCAGGAGCAACACACTCCTTCATATCACCTACCCTTGTCCATGCTTTGGGACTTGAGGTGGAGAGGCTTCCAGTGCCCTCGGTGTTGACTACGCCAGTTGGAGGTCGAGCTAGCTTGTTCGAAGTATGTAGAGACTGTGAGCTAGTGTTGGGGCAACACCGCTCTTGGGGAGATTTCCTATGTTTACGGATACAACCATATGATGTCATCCTTGTAATGGATTGGTTTTATTAGATGTAGGATATCATGGATTGCTTCAGGAAGAAGGTCGTTTTCTTTGGTGCGGATGGAGAGCCAGTGGTGTTTTTTGGTGAGCGAGATCCTCGGATAGGTCACAGGCGTGTTCCATTATTATCATCCATGATGGCTGAGATGATGCTGAGTTCTTCAGAGGTTCGGAAGTTAGCGTTTCCTAGGGTCGTAGAGGAGTACCCTGATGTCTTCCCAGAGGAGGTTGTAGCATTACTCCCTCGACGAGAGATCGAGATTGGGATTGAGCTACAGCCAGGAGCTTCTCCTATCTCTATGTCTACCTATAGTATGACCCCTTCTGAGTTGCGAGAGCTACGTATACAGCTTGATGGTCTGTTGCAGTGTGGTTTTGTTCGGCCAAGTGTGTCACCATGGGGTGCACCAGTTTTGTTTGTGAAGAAGGCTAATGGTAGTTTGCGGTTGTGTGTCGATTATTGTCGCTTAAACAAAGTGACAATAAATAATCACTATCCTCTTCCATGAATTGATGACTTATTTGATCAACTGCAGGGTGCAAGTTGGTTCTCAAAGATCAACTTGCGGTCAGTATATCATCAGATGCGTGTGAAGGATGAGGATATCTCGAAGACTGCTTTCTGTTGTTGTCATGGGCATTATGAGTTCGTTGTAATGTCATTTGGCATGATGAATGCTCCAGCTGTATTCATGGGATTGATGAATGTTGTGTTCTGTGAGTTCCTGAAAAAGTTCATGGTATTTTTCATTGACGACATCCCTGTGTACTCCACATCTAAAGAGGAGCATACAGAGCATCTTCGAGCCATTTTGGGAGTTCTTCATCGACATCAATTGTTTGGGAAGTTGTCGAAGTGTGAGTTTTGGGATAGAGAAGTTTGTTTCTTGGGGCATGTTTTGTACCAATAAGTAGTATCTATGGATCCCTCAAATATTGAAGTAGTTTTGTCTTGGGCAGCTCCTAAGACAATGTCAGAGGTACGAAGTTTCCTTGTTCTCGCAGGCTACTACAGGAGGTTCTTAGACAATTTCTCACGGGTTGCGAATCCTCAGACAGCTTTGACCAGGAAAGATCAGGATTTCATATGGATTGATCAATGTCTGGCAGCTTTCGAGTATCTAAAGGAGAAGTTAGTAAGTGCTCCAGTCCTTTGTCTTCCAGTCGAAGGAGTTCAGTTTGATGTTTTCTTCGATGCTTCACATCTGGGGTTAGGTTGTGTTCTCATGTAGTAGAGGTCAGTTGTTTCTTATGGGTCTTGGCAGTTATGTCCCCATGAACGCAACTATTCCACCCATGATCTTTAGTTGTCAGTCGTGGTGTTTGCTCTGAAGTTGTGGATACATTACCTCATTGGCGATAGCTTTTTGGTTTTCACCGATCATAAGAGTTTGAGGTATGTTTTCTCCCAGCGTGACTTGAACTTACGACAGCGTCGGTGGATGGAGTTCTTACAGGAATACGACTTAGAAATATTTTATACACCTGTAAAAGGGAATGTTGTGGCTGATGCACTGAGACGAAAGTCACGTAGTGATGCTGTGTGTGAATCCGGTGATTCCTGGAGAGTAGTGGAAGAACTATCAGCATTACATCTTGATATGGAAGAAGTTGGGGGTAGAGGCAGTCTTTTTCAGATGATGGTGCAGTCATCCCTAGTGCATAAGGTGGAAGAGTCCCTGTTGGGTGACCTTGAGGTGGAGGTCTGGAGAGACCGAGTTGTTTGTGGTGAGGCCCCTAATGGTTGGACTGAAGATGAACAACATCGATTGTTGTATCATGGAATCCCTTTGGTCCCTTTGTCGATGTGCGATACGGTTCTCAGAGAGTTCCATAGTTCAACTTTAGTGGTACATACTGGCGTGACAAAGATGTACCGTTCCTTGAGGATCCAGTTTTGGTGGCCTGGGATGAAGTGTGCGATTGTAGAGTTTGTGTCTCGGTGTTTAGTATGCCAGAAGGTGAAGGATGAACATCGTGTTCCTGGTGGTATTCTCCATCCATTAGATATTCCTCAGTGGAAGTGGGAGGACATCTCAATGGAATTTGTTACAGGTTTACCTCGAGCTTCAGGAGGACATGATTCTATTTGGGTGGTAGTGGATCGCTTAACAAAATCAGTCCACTTCATAGCGATCAAGGAGTCGAGCTCAATGGAGGATTTGTCGAGGCAGTATCTAGAGTATATGGTGAGACTTCATGGAGTCCCAAGGACGATCATTTCTGATCGAGATCCTCATTTTACCTCCAGGGTTTGGAGAGGTCTCCAACATGATTTTGGTTCTCAATTATTCCTTAGTACTGCTTTTCATCCTCAAACAGATGGTCAGACAGAGCGAACTATCCAGACTCTTGAAGACATGTTGCGCTCTTGTGTTCTTGATTTTTGAGGTTCATGGATGAGGCCCTTACCCTTGGTGGAGTTCACTTATAATAATAGTTTTCACTCCACCATCAGTATGGCGCTGTTTGAAGCCTTGTATGGCCAGCCTTTCTGTTCTCCGTTGTGCTGGACTGGGGTTGGAGAGTTAGCAATTCTTGGATCGGAATTAGTGCAGAATACAATAGAGATGGATCAGGTGATTCATGAGAGGATGAAGACAGTGCAAGATCATCAGAAATCATATGCCACCTTTGAGTAGCGCTTCCCCCTCAGATGAGTCGGATACATGATTTTTTCCACGTATCACAGCTACGTCATTATCTTCATGAAGACTCCCACAACATCGATTGGGGAGAAATTGATGTTGATGATGATTCCACCTTTGAGGAGCAACCTGTGGAGATCCAAGACTGCAAGTAGAAGGTGTTGCGTGGGCGTTCCATCCCCTTAGTTCGTGTCTTGTGGCGACACGGTGGCATGGAGAAGAGTACCTGGGAACGTGAATCATAGATACGTGCTCAATACCCAGATTTGTTTGATGTTTAACTCTTTCCATCTATCGTTGTAGCTGATGTGGTTGTGGAACTTTCATGTTTATGAGATATAACCCTTTGTTGCTTTGGTGGATTTCTCTCTTTTGAGAGGTATCTCGATGGGTGGTTGTTCAGACCCTGTTTCATTTTCTCTTTAGGTGGGTTTTGGATTCTCGAGGATGAGAATGTTTTGAGAGGTATCTGATGTAATGCCCCGGACCTCTCTGGTCCATTCCTTTGTAAAAATGTGGTGCTGGAGGTGTTCCGGGAGGTCAAGGTGACTTGGGGGTGCGTTGGGGTGGACTTCTAAGGAAAGGTAAAGGGTAATAGCTTTCGCACAGTTGGTGCACGGTTTGCCTAAACCGTGAGGCCAAACTGTGAAAGGATGGTCTTGGAGGCAGTGGCTAATGCACGGTTAGTGCACGGGTTGTCTAATCGTGCGGGCTAACTGTGCAAGGAGTGTTTGGAGAGGGAAAATCTAACGCACGGTTAGCACACAGTTTGTTAAACCGTGCGGAATAACCATGCAGGTACTTAAAGTTAGATCCTTAAATTGTGGATCTAACTCGTTTTGCCTTTAATCACCTCGTTTAATCCCCTAAGTAGACATAACTTGGGATTACTCTCCCTTGAAGGTTAGAAAACCTCTCCCCAGTGTTTTGGAGGTTATCTGGAGGCTTTTCTTGGCAAATCGAAGCCGTTTCTTGAGGTATGTGATCATTCTTGGTTGGTTTCTTAGATCAACTTAGATCTACTCCTCCTTTTCTCTCAGTTTCTTGGATCTACACCCGTTATGGGTAGATCTAAGAATGTGGATGTCAAATATGATGAGATTTGGTCTTGTTTGTGTTAGGAGAGGAGACCTAAGGAGGATTAATGGAAAATCGAACCAGTTTATTGGGTGTTCATCGATCGTTGTGGTTCTCCTCGAAAACCTTTGAGGTAGTGGATTCATGGATTCTCTAATTGTTTATGTGAAATCGTAGAGTTATCATGATTTAGCCCTTTGGATCACAATGGAATTGACCTAATTAAATACTTGAACTGGATTAAAAGAATTGGTTTGATCGCATGTTCTTGCTTTGTACCATGATAACGGTTTGCCTCCTGATTTGTTAGATAGTGTGATATTTATGCCTTGCTTGTTAGCATGGGGTTCTTAATGAAATTTATAAAGAACGTAAAGCTGGAATTAATTGATAATTAATTAGATAAAGATAAAGAGGCATGTAAACGAATCTGATTGTTGTTGTTGTGGTTGTTGATCCAAATTGATGTTAATCAAATTGATGATGATGTATGTGTTTAATTCAGTTGGTTGGTAAACCTGAAATCTGTTGGTGCTTGTTGTTTGAAGGTTGGATGCCTTGTTAAAGGGCTAAGACCCAAATTGATGTGATGTTCATTTTCCTGCTGCTTGTGTGGTGATGTGACCCTGGGAGGGTGTTGTGATATGTGGGGGCATGGAGGCCCTGTGGTTGTGGTAGCGGATGACGCCTAGAGTGGTGAGATGAATTGGTTTATGCATGTGGGTGTCAAGGAGGACATAGGGGATGATGGAATGGGATGGATGTGACTGTTGGATGCTTGTTGATTCTTGGTTATTTATCTATTTTATTTTTCCCCACTACTCAAGGCATCTGGTCTTGCTTACCCTTCTTCCGAAGGAGGTGAAGATACGCGGGGTATTCCACGTGATTTCCATGTTTATCCACTCAAGGGAGAATGGGTCTACGCTCTTGCTATAGGCGGCAAAGACTCGATGGGTATTATGTCTACTCACCGTGTTGAGCCCCTTGTGTTTAGTAGCATAGGTTGCTTTTCTAGAATTCCAGTGAATATGAGAAAGTAATTCTATAATGAATTTTTGAATAAATGATGTTAACCCATGGGGTTGGAGTTTGATGAAACTTAATGATGAGGTTGATAACTTTTAAAGGGACAGTTGTTTTTGGATGTGATGTTAACGGAACTTAATGTGGAATTGTTCTTGGTTAATTAATATTCAAAGAATTAATTAACATACAGTGAAATTGATAAAAAGGGGAATGAAGTAATCTAATAAAGCCCTTTAAATGGTTGTGTGCTTATAGGATACCTAGTCTTAGAAGTGGAATCCCGGAGTTCGAGATATGTTAGCTGCATTCATGTCTAAGACTAGGTTATGCCCATAGTGTGGTTGTGAGTTATAATATATTTTGTACTCTTCTTGTTTCTATACGCTACTCCACCCTGTCAGTAAGGGCAACTGAAACCCCAGGGATTCTGAGCCCTGGGGGTGTTTTCCCCAACATTCCGGTGGGAGGATGAATGACTGACTACCCCCTTTGACCCCACTTTCTTCTCTTGGTAGATACTAGTGCCATGAGGCACAGCGGTAAGTTTTCCCCATATATGTGTGTAGAGGGCTGTAATGGATTGTGGTTATTCACATACATATATTCTGGATATAGTATCCTATGGACTACTATAGGTGTAACGTGTATAGGTTGTGATGTATTGAGGATCCTTACTCGGTGTATGGGCTGTAATAGCTTGAGGTATAATACTCGACATATGATACACATTATGGGAGTTGTGGTGGCTCCCGGAAACTACCTGGTTACTTTTGGTTGTGAGGATGGTGTGGTGCTTAGCCTAGGAGTCTGCGGGAAAGCCTTTGTGGTGCACGTGGTGCAGATTGTGGAGCTTATCCCAGGTGTATACGGGCAAGCCTTTGGAGAGAGATGCACATGATGTATGTCGTTGGGGAAAAGAGGAAAACCAGTGGGGAAGTAGTAGCATGGTGCCCTCGATATCCTTTATTATATGATATATTCTTTTATGCGTTACTTGGTGAGAGTAGCCATGGTGAGGTTGGGAACTTAGTATACCTGTTTAGGTGGCGAGTTAGTTTCACTTGTTGTTCATTGTGCTTTATCATGCTTTCTTTACTTTTTCACGAGAAGTTTTGGGGAGGATTCTACTGAGTATACTGTTATACTCACCCTAAGTATATATAAATTGTTTTTCAGGTCACTTGAATCAGGTTGGAGATCAAGCTAGTTACTACTAGCTTGTGGTTGGAGGAGCTGTTCGGGCTTGTGGTCACTTCCATTTTACTTTTTTTTGGGTATTTGTAGTTTTCCCATTTAGTTGTAGTACTTTTTCATGGCATTTCATATATGTACTTGGGTTTCTTTTATATTTCAGTTCTGAGTTGGAGTTGGTTGGTGTCTATCTTATTTCTCTATTTCGCATGTGTTCGCTTAGAGGGTAATTCCTCCCATTTGAGTGTTTATTATACCCTCGGTGCTATTCGCCAACCCGGGGCCTATTGGAGGTGGGACTCAGGGGTCATTATCTCCCTTTTCACATTGCCGGCCCAGGAGGGGTACACTTTGTGGGGAGGGGGTCGTGAAATATTCTTTATCCTTCTAAAATATCACATTCTTCTTATTACATGTATTCACCTAAGGATATACATAAAATAAAAGGGTGATCTAAAATCATAGTAATAGGAGGAATAAGGGACATTAATCAATATAACATGGGTGATCATAATCATCATCAACGCATCATAATAATAGAATCATCATCATAATCATGAGGTAAAAATGATAAATGCATAGAATGTGGAAATGCACAAAAATGAAACATCATTTCATAGTGGTCAAATACCACACATAGTTATAAATAAAGCTAGAATCATGATCACACATAACAAATGTGCATAATCATAACATCATCATTGTGAAAAAAATATAGCATCATGTTTACACATAATACACATTATCTCATGATATACATCACATTACCCAATTAATTGGATGATATATAATTCCATTCCCACTCATTACATCATAATATTTACATAATCATGCATGAAACATAGAATGTATAACAATCCCAGTAATGAAATAACCCATGTAAAGGAATGGGTTTCATATATATTTAATAAAGAAAAATTTCACGAATAAACTTAGGGTTCCCAAATGAATAAGTGAAAACATATTTTTCATAAACATCATAATTCTTGAGTGGAGAAGAAACAACTTGAAATAAGTAAAAGATGTATTTTAAAAAGAAAGTTCTTTTTGGAAAATCTTTGTATTTGGATTATAAATAGAGGTAGAAACATGTATATCCTCAAAAATAAAATTGAATAATAATGAAATTATATTTAAGGAAAATTACAGTAATATCCATATAGAATATGTTATGAAATATGGATAACCCAAAGAAAAGGAGTTGGGTTTGAGAATATCCTCAACATAAATCCCTCTTTATTTCGTTTCTTTTCTACCTCATGAATAATAAATGTAGGGTTATTAAAACATAGTTATAAAATTGAATTATGTTAATTTTTTCCAATATATATCCATTATAATTATTTGATTATAATTTATAATACTCAATGTTAAATTTTAATTGTTTTTATATTATTTTTTCATTAAATTTTCTTGATTTTTTGATGTCGTCATTTTTGTTTGATCTCATTTATATATAAGTATAATTAATTAAAGAAGATTAAAATACATAAATTTATAAATTTATATATCATAAATAATTTATTTTAACCAAATATAGGTTTAATTATAATAAAAGGATTAATAATTTCCTTATTGGTGATTAACCGACACTTGACAAGACATTGTTGAAAGAGCGGGGAAGGGACGTTTGAAAATTATATATTTCATAATTATAATACTTACAGTAGGTTAAAATAATTAATATAATATTAAATTATTTCTTAATTAATTTGATAATATTGAGTTTGGAAAGTAATTGGTAAAATAAAGATAAAAATAAGAAGAAGAAAACAAGTTTATAGAAACTTGCTCTTTCTTCAATGTAGCTTCTCTCGTATGACACTAAAAATCCATTGATGTTTGGAGTTTTTTTACTACATAACATCCCAAGGTGTTCTAAGGAACTTTAGAGGGAGGATTTCGGTATAAATTTTTCTTTGGAAATTGAGGGAGGTTGTTTTTTGAGGGTAGGTAGAGTGGTTATTTATACTTGATGAGGGGGTATTTTTAGAATAAAATATGAAATAAAATATTATATCAAATGTAAAACTTGTAATAGTTATTTTTTTACAATATAAATAATATATCAATATAATATAATGGTTTTAATACTTAAAATCCCTTTATAATTCTAATTCACTTAGTTTATTAAAAATGAAAGTGGAGAAGTGGGGAAACTGTTATTTTAAGGGATCACTTTTGACATTAGGTTTTCGAAATGTTTCTTAGGTTTGGAAGTTAATTTTATTGTATTTTAATGACTCCTTTATGAAATTAAATATATTTTTTCTGAACCTCAAGTTCTATAAATGATTTTTTAATTTGTATATCATGAATTATGTAATTTAAGATACACCGGTTACCTGGAAAACTTATTTTTACTATTCACTTAAAAATTTAAGTATTTCAAAAAAATACCAAAAAATAACACTTGGAAAAGTTAAATGTGATGATTTAAAAAATAATATTAATTTTATCAAAATAAATTTCTATAATAGTAAATTAAAATTTTTAATATAAATATTATTATTTTTATAAAGTACTTTAAAATATAGTTTATTAAAAATGTGTTTATATTTTCTTTGAGTTTTTTTAATGATGATATTTATATTTTTGAATTATGATATTTATATTTAATTAAATTATTCATGATAAATATTATTTATATCATAATTTATTATTTTTAGGTTAAATTAGTATTCCAACGGTCATGTTACAATTCCCAACAGTTATGTTTCTATTCCCAATGGTTAGGTTATATTCTAACAATCACATTACTATTATAATGGTAAAATTACCTTTTATAAATATATATAAATTCCTTCATTCATTATTCAACTCAATTCCTCTCAAGTTACTATATTTCCATTTACGATAATGTTGATTGGTTTACTAATATTTTGTTTCTTTTCTATAGTATCATTCGTGGGAGGTATGATTCTAACAGATTAGGGAGGTCCATATTTTACCATTATAGTTTTTCTATTTTCTATTTTTTCCCTTATAAAAATTAAAATTTTAATGGGTTTATTCATTGACAAATGTAATTATTTTCATTAATGAAATAATTTTTTGTTGGTTTCTTTATGTGTTACATGTGTATAATATTGTATAATATAATATAATATACATTCATTTGAAGAAATAAATATCATTTACAAAATTTGGGTTGTCACACATTCCCAAAATATTTATTTTTAATGTAAAAACAAATACTTTTTAGAAAAAAAATCTATATGAAAATTTATTTTTGATTTTTTTGTAAAATATATTTCAATATATCTTTAAATTGTTAAAATTTATGATGGTGACATAATTTTTTATATGAAAATATATATTATTTTTAATGAGTTTATAATTTAATAAGAGAGTGATTTCAAATCAATTTTATGAGAGAAATACAATTCATTCTTTAATATCCAATTTCTCAAAATAATAAAAACACATTTTTTAGAAAAAGTAAATATAAAAATGAACTTTTAAAGTGTTTTGGAATGGATTTTTATAAGAAAATTATTACTTCCATGAGTAATTATTATAATAATTCTATGGATAAATTTAATAAATTATTTTATAAAAACATTTATATATGTATAATTAGTATAATTTTATATATTAACATGAATCAACCAAATATTATGTTTAATGTATGACTTTGTGAACATTTTCAAGAAAATTTTTAAAATTAAATTTTAACTTTATTAAAGTATTTTATAAATTTCAAAAAAAATATAATAAAAATAAGTTTTTTTATCTTAATGGAATTTAATTTTAACTTAATGAATATGAATATCTTTATTTTTATGGATTTCAATTAAGTAAGAGATGTACCAGTGGGACTTATCACCTAGTTGAAAATTACTAGTCACTTGGATATTAAGAAAAGATTCATTTTTTCTTTCTATAGTCAAACTATAATATATAATCATTGGGAGTTTTTATGCCAAGATTATTTAGATAAAAAAATATTTTTATACAATGGAATAAATTGTAACCTTGAACCTATAAAATTTTACAATTACGGTGTCATAAGTATTTCTAAAAAATTTATTTATCACTCTATAACCAAACACATTAACCTTAGACACCATTTTCTATGATATCACTACCAAAAATGTGATATCACTTATGATTTGGTTCTTTATATTTGTTTTGTGTACTTTTAGTTTTATTTTGTGCATGTTTATGATTTATTTATTTCTTTAGGATTATATTGTTATTTATATTATTTCATGATTTCATTGACAATATAAAATGATTCATGAACATGTCTATCATTTAAGTGTTTTCTCACATCATGCATGAAAATCATAATAATATAATATCTTTTATTTGATTTAATTAATCCTATATTTTTTATGTGACAATTATTTTCATGCTTAAATTTAGATTTTCATAAGGTAGTAACTTATTTAATGACATGGTAGATTTCAAGTAGATTTTGAAAAGTATAAGGGTTTGTTTGTAAAATATAGGTAACATTATGAACATGGTCACTAACTATCATACACTCATTACTAGCGTAAATGTTACTAGCTCTAGTAAATGACTAATGGGTGCCTATTGGTAATTCATAGAGTACCCAGTGATTTCTCAACCCCTTTAAAAAGGTCTTGAGAGGACAAGATACATTTCATTATATATAAAGATTCGTGTCCTGGTGGATGTAATTTATGTTGAATTTGGATTTAATTTTTGAGTTAAGTGATTAAAGTGTGGCCTTATTTTAATTTTTTTATTTTGAAATAGGGGTCATTTTTTATTTTTAGATTTTGAAGTTAGTTATACAGTTTTAGGATATAATGATTTTTTGGATTTTTGTCTTATTTATCCATGCCAACCTTGGTTGTATATGATTTCTTCTATTTTTTGATTTTATAGAGTATCTAAATCACAATTCAATGCCATGAAAAACATTTCTATAAACATAAATCATGATTACATTACCTTAAATTGTATATGTGTCCCACATATGTAGTCATATTAAAGGTTTTTATGACATGTCACATAGTCTTGATTTTGTTGTAACAAAGGTTATACAAATTATTTTGACATGGAATTTGGTCCGATATGGAAACTTGGACCATTCCCTTTATGTTTGGTCACTTGAGGAATGTTGGTGAAAAACTAATTAATTATTGAACCATACCCTTTCAAGGTTTTCATGTTTTGATTAAAATATACATTCTTAGGCGTTCATAATTTTTTATAAGGGGAGGTCACTTCTTTCTACTTAAAACTGAACAAATTATAAGTCAATGATCAATACTTAACCTTTGGTTAAGTTCTTTCATCAATTATGAAATAATAGATGGGTTAGTCAAGTGGAAGGAAATGATATGGGTATGAATTACTTTTTTAAGATAACTTATAGTTTTATACACTAACTAGTTTTGTTTTATAGAAGGTTGAGTTTAGACATAATTTTGTGAAATGGCCCTTATTATGTGGAATAGATATTTTTGTAAACATTTCCTTTAGGTAATCCCTTTATTCTTTAAGTTTTTTTATCAAAACTCTCCCCCTTATTTAAAATTATTTTCCAAAATGGTTTATTCAATTTTTTTAGACTAAGTTTTAAGTTTATGATCAAGATTCTAAGCTACTCCTTGGTATGGATAACTCATAATTAGTTTCAACTAAGTTTTGTGAACCAAACGAGTGATTCATTTTAAAAATAGAAGTTAATAAATAATATTTGTATATTAATCAATAATAAGTTAAGGATAAATGAACATTTGCGTTTAGTAATCATTATAGAGATATCGTACCTTGGTTGTTGACCATGTCTTTCCAACATTTTTCACATATTATTATTTATATGTGGAGTTAATAACTCATTTTTCTTATTAATATTTTTTCTATATTTATGTTTATTCCATGTTTCCTATCCAATTAATAATTCTACTATTATGTTTTAAACATTGGATTCACCATACATTGTGACTTATTACATTGGAAATAGTATACCTAATTATCTATCATGTTATATTGTATCCATGGAGTGTCTTATTAGTTATTTTAAGCTTATATATAGATTGACCTATACCATGCTTATATAATACTATAATTGTGTTTATGATCACACTCTTTTCTTTTCTATAGGGATCATGACTATTGTTTTGTATATAGCCTTGGTTTTGTTATGTGTTACATATCAAGGTATTAAAACCTTATTTTATATATTCTATCTTGAGAATTGTGTGCTAGATACACATGGAGATATATATATATACATACAAATAGTTCCTACTAATGAGGATATGAGTAACCTCTTAGGTGAGGTTGATATATATATAGTTCTTATATATGATGAGATGAGTAGAATCCTAGGTGAGGGTGATATATATATATATATATAGTTCCCTGGGAGGAGATAAGTGGTTTCCTAATTGAGGATGATATAAATATACTTCTTCCCTAAGAGAAAAATTATCAGCCTCATAGGGAGGAATATTATAGGTAAATATATATATATATATATATATAGTGTTGTAAATATACATGTGTGTACATAGACTCCAATAGAGGATGGCACTAGTATTATGTCTCAAACTCCAAGCTAAGCCCAAAGTATGAATGTAAAGGTATAGATTCTCTTGGTATAGGGATTTAATTGTTATAGGTGGTACCAATCTATGACTTTATTGACTATTTATTGTTTACATGATTTAATGACTACTTGTAAAGTTTTTTATTATATATATATATAAATGACTATACATGTTTATGAATATACCTTAAGGTGTTGAATTTTTCTTATTTCTCATAGGATATTGTCCTCATGTTAGAAAGAATTAGAAAATTATATCATTCTTAAAAAAATAATTCTAAATAATGAAATTAAATAAAAGGACATGGGTGTTTTACTTGGTTCACCACAAATGGCTAGTACAAGGAGCATACAAATACAGTGTGTTTACAAGACAAGATGTAATACTATCTGTTATAGGTATTATAAAATCTTGGGAAGGATGTATTACCAGTCCCAGTAAACATCCTCTTCTTGACCTCTTATACACTAATTTAAATCAAGGGTTACAAATAAAAGATTCAATGGATATGTTTCTTACAATACTTTCAAGATTAAAATATGAAAATCAATCCAGTGAGGGTTTATAGATCTCTTTCTTTCTTCTTCTTTAACTATAAATATTCAAGTGTATCATTTTTTTATTCTTCATAGTATACACTTCTTCTCCTTACACAGATGTTTTCAATAGTAGTAATGATTAATTCTTCTCTCTTCTAATTCTTTTCCCTTTTTTCATTCCTCAATTATTGTCCCAATAATATTGTCAATATTTTTTAATATAGAAAAACATCATAAAATCTACAACAATATTTTATTTATTTTTCTTTTATTTTTAATTTTAAGATAATTTTCATATTTTTAATAAGTAAATTTCATGAAGTTATCACTAGGTAATCCTTTAATTTTAAGTTCCATAATCCTTTTGATCTTCATCATAAATTTTAGTCTATGATTCTCTAAAAAATTGTTGAGTTTCCTTCTTCTTTCTTGACCAAATTATTAATCATAATATATGGTTAAAAATATTCTCATTAATACTAAAATAAGTCATGACTACACTAAGTTAATTTGTGATTTTAGTTAACAATTAAATTAAAATGGTCCCTATAAAAAATCACTAACAACATATCATCCTTATCCTCTTTTAATCTTGGAATGATATTCTCTATCATGGAATGATTAATGAAATCACAATTTGAAACTATTCAAAATATACCAAGGAATAAATCATTCACATTATGTTAAAATTGAGTTTTAATCATAAATAACAAATGTAATAATGTGTACTTTCAACTCCTTGATCATGAAATAACTCTTAAAATTTGTATTTATCCACTGAAATGGTTCTTAAAAACTTAAAAAATGACCCTTATGGAATGGTTACTTTTCCAGATTGTATAAAGGGAAGGAATATTATGGTATCCCTTGATTAATATTATGATTTATGAAATAAACCTTATGGTTTTCAAAATGAATCTTATAATTTCTACCATTCCTATTTTAAAATATTTCCACTTTGTAATGACTCTTAAAGAACCAAATATGGATATAATAGAACCATATATGACACTTTTTATTTCACAAAATGACCTATACTAAATCTAGGATGACTCTTACAGTTTTCCATATGACCCTAATGATTTTTCAAAATGATCCTTATAGAATCCATGATGAATATTTTGCTCATAAGAATCTATTCCAACCTTTTCCATTTTTTTAATTCCAGACAAAAAATACTATTACATTTTGAGACTTAGTCGTTTTCACAAAAACTTATACACATCATATTCTTCTAGGATTCTTAAAAAAAATTAAAAAACACCTAAAATAACTTTAAGAGCACCCAAGATTATTTTGGCTTCCAGTAGACAATAAATTCAACATTATTTTTTGTGGTTCCAACATTATCCCATTTTAAATTTTGTTGTCAATCCAATATAGGCAATTCTATCCAATGATTATACATGTAACTGTAATCTCTTACTCCCCATATATTTTTAATCTCCCACTACGACTATTTTCCCCCTTTTAAAATAAAATTTAATGGTGTTTTATATCTTCAAATATAATTTAATTCATTCTTCTAAAACTTACATAAAGCCAAAAAATAATCACTGAGACATCAACCAAGTTTTTAGGACAATATTATTCAATGATATTTGTAATAAAAAAAATATTATTTAATTCCTTTAATGATATTCATAAAACTCATATCAAACCTATACTCTTATACTATAATTCTCTATGGATATTATCTTCCCATTAATATTTAACCAAAAAAAATATAACACCTATAATTAAAGACAAACAATAATTGAATAAAATATCAAATATTAATGGGGAGGGGGACCTAGTGAAACTCCTTAGGTTTAATGTGGTTGTTGAATATAAAGTTCAACTTGTGTCTCTCAAATGATGGTATAGCCAATGGATTAGTCATGGTATTTGTTACTTGGTGATCTATCTCAACATAATCCATCTTGATAACTCATTGCTACATTTTTTCTTTAATGAATTGATATATCATCTCAATGTGTTTGGTTTAGGATTGATAATCTAGATTCTTTGTGATATTGATTGCACTATTGTAGAAACAAGATATTACCATCGGTTTTTTCACTTTTACAGCAAGATATTATATTTTATGTTTAAACCATTGAAGCTATGTTCATGCCTTAGTAACTATGATGTATTCTTAATCATTAATACTAAGACATGTTCTCTCTTAATTCTTACTTATCCATCCTATACACTTGGTTCTAATATAAAAATATCCTTCACTTGTGTACATTTTATTATGGTATTTGGTTCCCAAGAACCAACTACTTTAAACATTTGATTACCATAATATTCATAGTCTTAAATATTAATTAATATCTTATCACATGATGATCATTATTTTGTGTGAAATTTCTATGATAATTTTCTAAATGGTACTTGTTGCACAAAAAATTCATCATAGTTCCACTCTATGATGAGATTTTTGAAGTGCCATGATAGTATTCTTAAATTCATGTTATATGGCCAGATGATATCATTTTATGGGACACAACTGATATAGAAAACCATGGGTAATGGTATCATAATACATTGAGACTTCTTATCATGAAGTTCATCCTTAATAATCTCAAAGAGAAGGAGGTAATGATAACATGACCCACCAATAGGAATTACACATGTTTTATGTGTCATTAGATATTTCTATCTATGGATCTATGTAATGGTCCTTAGACATGAGATTATTATTGATAAATATAATGATTCATGTACTTTGATGTATTATTGAAAATCATGATGATATATTTTTATGGTGAGGTAGGATACATTGGGTACTCCATGAGTGACATGCCATTAATAAATAAGTTAAGAAATGATTTATCTCTTTTATATAATGGAAGTATATATCTCTATCCCTTTGATTGAAATATAACTACATGATAAATCCATAACTATGGTATCATATTGATATGTTAATTTCTCTAAATTCAAAGAAATATAATTTTAGTATATAGGTTGATGACACATGTGATGAAAACTAATTGAATGAGATATCAAGAAAATGGATTATATTACATAGTGTGTATTCATAGGAGGTTGTATGTCATTGAGACATTAACTTCTTTATATATGGGTTTATTGGAATGTTTCTAGAAGTTAACCTTCGACTTTATCCATTTTTTCCAAATTCCACTAAGAAAAGGGCCTAGAGGGTCACGCACTAGGTTCATCCATAACCTTAGTTAAATTCTATATGAATATAACATGTTGAATGAATATTATTACCATACATGGTTTATTAATTATTCATGTTTGTTTAATCACAAATATTCAGTCACCAATAATTCTATAGAATATATATGTGTTGAATATTTAATAAATATTTATTTGTTATTTTAGTAAATATAATATTAATTTATTTATCGGTGAATAATGCAGTGATATTTATTTATTTTAATAAATATTAATTATTAAAGGTTCAATAAATGTAGATGGGGTGACAATATGAGTTAATGGACCAATGAGAAATGATATGTTCAATAATATTTGAATAATTTTTAATTTATTTATTCAAGAAATAATATTAATTTATACATGAGTCTATCACATTTTAGGTAAATATTATTATTATTATTATTATTTAGACATGGGTTTTACTAGGGATTAATAGAATAATAAGGATCTATGTGTAATTATTATTATCTAACCCTAGCTCTATATAAACCTGATTATATCATTCTTAACCCTCATCATTGTTCTACTAAATGAATTCTAGAGATAATCCTATCAATCTATGGAGAGTTATTCCTCTAGAACACTCTTAAAAATATATAGTGATTATCCTACTCTTCCGCATAAACTCTATAGATAACAAGAAGAATCATTTCATCTCAAAGTGATTCTTGTAGTAGTCAACAATAAATGTTTCAAGTGTTATAGTCCTCCTTGATAGCACCTGGGATTTCTATAGAGATATTCATAGGTTCATAGTGCAAGTGTGGATCACA
Organism: Viscum album; assembly: GCA_963277665.1. Taxonomy (NCBI): domain Eukaryota; kingdom Viridiplantae; phylum Streptophyta; class Magnoliopsida; order Santalales; family Viscaceae; genus Viscum; species Viscum album. Next base: position 1,102,814,279 of record OY728142.1, on the reverse strand, counting down.
ATTAGAGGGATTATACCTATAACACCCCAAGGATTTATAAATAAATTTAATATTGAATGCATAAAATACTGAGTCTCTACAAAACACCACATTTTTATAACCTATCCATTAAACATAATTTCTTCACCTCTATGATTTGAATTTTGAAAAACTAACATACACAGTTACGTTCAGTAAGATATTTAGAGTCTAAAAAGATAAACTTAATTTTTGGTGAATAGTAACATGCCCTTATGAATACTAATATGAATAGTAATATGGCCCTTATGAATAGTAAATCATAATATTATTTTATTTTATTTAGGTTCTAAGATAATGAGATCTTGATTAATTTTTCAAGGTGATATAAAACGAATTATAGTTTTAAAATTGTTATTTTTTGAATAAATTATGATTTTATTTAAAAATTAAATTAATAATATTTAGGAAATTATTTTCAAAAAATGGAGTTCATTTTTGAATTATATACGTCGAAAAATGGTTATGGTGAATTTTTGGGATTTTTTTGCTTGAGTTTTTGATGAATAGTAAAATACAGTAATTTACCGTATATATACATTATCATTTAAATTCACTATTCCTAGCATCATGGATGATGTAAGCACACTTTTTTTGAACTCAAGTGAACTTATCACTATTATGGGTCATATGAATCAACACTATTGGTTTTCTTGAGGAAAATAATAAAATAATGAATAAGATATTCAAAAATCACTCATCTCCTCCACTATAACCCCCCCCCCCCACTCTCTCTTCTTTTCACTATTCTCAAGATTTTTTTCCTTGTATATATTATGCTCAAATATTCTCCCAAGATCATCCCCCACGTTCATCATCCCTTGGTCTCATAAAAAGACCAAAACCTCTCCCCTAAAGAGGATCTCAAGGAAGATAACTTGAAGAGATAATATTCCTCTTTTCATTTTTTTTCAAGTTCCTTTCTTTTCTTTTTATTTCCTCAAATAATTTAATCCAAAAGTTTTTATGAATCTATTAACTTAAATTTACTGAAATTTTTTTATGATAAAATAAGAATTATTCATCATCTCTCTTTTCCCCTTCTTTTATACTAGAAATGAAAACACCATCTCAGATGTGTTAATTTATCACATTCAACGACAATAGGTTTTCAATTTATATTACCATCTTAAATTCTGGTCATGAAACCATTTTTATGGATGAAATAGGCTATAATATATTTATTATAACTTATTTAAGGTTCTGAAATCCTTTTTTACAAATGATGTTAATTTATAAATCAAAATTATTTCTTTGTGATCAAGAACCACCAATTAACCCAAACAATTATCATTAAAGTTTTATATAATGATTCATCTTCACTCTCAATAAAAAAATTAATTTTATGAACATGTAATCTTCGGGTATTTCACTAATAACATAAATCTTATATTTTTTAAAACCATTCTCATTATTCATGTTTATCCATACATGAATATAAGTAAACCGATCATGAAAACCAGGGAAGAAAACACTCCCAAACAATGAAATTGAATCTCTTAACCCATCAAAAGGCCATGAATAAACCTAATAAGGTTATAATAAATCAATTAAATGAATATAATTTTATGTAATAATTAATTTATGAACATAAATTTTATTATTCAGGTCATTATGATCAAGTGAGGAACACCTTCGGAATTAAGGTAACAGTTTTCTACCTGAACCTCCATTTTCATTCGAGTTACTCTTATTCTCTACTTACCTCGATTAAATTCTTATTTATTAATATTTAATCCTAATATATTATAAGTTAATGTTCTATATATGTGTACCAACTATAATCCTACTATCATTTATGGGGATTTATATGTTTTAAAATGATATTTCAAAAATTCTTCCCGAAATACAAGCCCGATTCAAGGTAATTTCTCAAATTCTTACCTATTTATTATGGAACTATATAATCTATTTTTAGAAACCATTATCTTTATAAAATCACTCTTTTTATTATAAAAATAATTTCTTATTTCAATTATGGTTTTATACAAAGACTTTTTCAATAGAACTCTTCTTTTCAAAGTAAAAGAGTATTTATTTCAAAAAATACTCGATGATTTTATAAGAGTATCATCATATATTTCAACACTCTTGTTGATTTATATTTATGAAATCATATAATATATTTAATTGCATGATTTATTAATAATTTTACTTTGGATTTACTATCTTAAAACCATTCACCAATTTACTATGAATGGTTAGTGTTTATGCTTAATGTTCGGGGAAAGTTATTTACATTTCAAATGTTAGTTTCAATATGGATTTATATGTTGTTTATGTTTATACTCTTTTATATGAGTAATTAATTGGAATTAGTAAGTGATAGGTGGGTCCCTCTATATCCCCTTGATTCATCGGTAGGTCTCATCAGACAAACTAGGTCTTGGCACAAGGCCTTAACAAAATGATTATTTATGGTCTTGGCAGGATGCCTTGATGGTATGGTTATGATGTCCGGCATTATGCATTCCCTCATTATGAAACTAGTAATTGAAAGTTCATGATGTTATTCGACTAGTATAATACCCTTTATTATTATTTATTATGGAATTATTTATTCATATCTTATTCCTTCCATAATGTGTTCAAGTTCATTTGTAAATGCATGTGTTTTTATTTATTCACCATGCCTAATGTATATGTTTATGATATCTTCTGCTGTATTTCTTACCATTACTAATCATTTGAGATCACCCCTTTCTTATGTTTTATTTTTTCTAATATATGAAGAGGTATACTATGAATGACATGTAGAAATATCCTAGGAGTTATGGATGTTGTCAAAGGAGTTTCAAAAAGAATTTCCTTTCAAGTTGTAATGTTGAACTTATGTATGTATCTTGTTTCCAAAGATACTAAAATACTCAATCCTTTGGGATGAATATTCCTTGTTTATATGACAATGTAATAAAATAAGTCACCATCTATGGGAAACTGGGATTGGTTCCTTACATTTGGTATTAGAGGAAGTTTAGTAGAAAACTTTGAAACTAGATTTAGAAAGTGTAGATTAGGGGAAAAACCCTAAGATAGTCTTTGAGGATAAATATACAAGAAAATCTAGGAATTTTTTGTAAGGAATAGATTATGTGGATCTTTCTATCAAATATATACCTTTTTGGATACTTCAAGTGTATGTGGTTCTGGCATAGATATACCTAGGAGTGAAAACTCCATCAAGGAGTTTCGGGCTTGACCCAGGGTATCCTGATATATGACAATAAGCCTTACTATGCACCTAGTTTGACACTCTTAAGGGATATGATTAGGATGAGTCACATTTTCTTTACAATCTGTTATGAAGGATTTAAGTGAAAAAAAATTCTAAAAGAAACCATGTTTATAATTTTGATATTAGCTATGTATAGAATTTCAATTTATACTAAGTATTTTTCTACATTGAGATTATACATTGTGATTCATAACCTAATATATTGTATTCCATTATTTAGAAATGGTGTCTAGTGGAAGGAATAGAAACCACATGAATGTGTGTGTCCCATTTAGGGATTTCCATCTGATGCAATATAATGACGTTGTCTCTGGTTCTGTGACTGGTGCGGATCAACTTATAACTATATTGGGACAGCTGAATCAGGTTATGAATAATAATATTACCCATATGGAGCATCTAGATCCACAAAATGGGGTAGCTATGTTAGACCACTTTATGTGACAACAAACACCATTATTTAACGGGACTACAAACCCATTAGTAGTGATGTAGTGGATAAGTTCATTAGAGAAGATATTTCTAACTTTGGGATGTAACAAAAGTGAGAAGGTTCTCATGGTAGTATATTGACTATTGGGAGATGTGTACCAGTGTTGGTCTTTAATCCAAAACACAAAGGAGGAAGAAGAATTAGAAGAAATGGAATGGAGGTATTTTAAGGAAATATTCTTAGAAAAATACTTTCCTCATGAACAGCAAACAAATATGGAAATTCAGTTTCTTAATCTGAAGAAAAAAGAGGATAAGAATGTTGAAAAGTATGAAGCTAACTTCACAAGGTTATAAAGACATGTTTCATAATATATAAGTAATCCAAGGATAAATATTGATTTATTATTTTATGGTTTAAAACCATTCCTCTAAAGATATCTAGTATCTTAAAGTTTCTCATCATATGAAGATATAGTCTCAAGTGCTATCAAGACAGAAAAGGAATTATCTAAGTCTTATGATTTTAAGGGAAATAAAGAGAAGAAGAGGGAAGCTAAAAACTCTCGAAAAGGAAATAAGGAAATGGGGAAGAAGGTAAGTGTTGACCTTTCACCCTGTGATTATTGTGGGAAGAGACACCCTGGTACTTTTCTGAAGGGTATGGATGTTTGTTACAAGTGTGGAGAAAAGGGCCACATATCTAGAGATTTTAATGGGAAGAAATAAGCTACCAATGTTCAGTGCTACAATTTTAGGGATAGGGTAAATTATGTAAATTATTGTCCTAGGTGTCAAGGAAATGTTCCCCAAAGAAGTAAAAGGGAGAAAGGCCAAGAATATGTGGTCACAACTACGGAGGTTGAAGTTTCTAATGATGTGGTGGAAGGTACTTTAATTGTTTCCATGAACTTTTCCAATGCTTTATTTGATTCTGGATCATCACATTCTTTCATATCTTCCCATTTTTCCAAGAAAATTAGATACTTCCAATTTTATTTAATAAAGGTGTTGTCAGTCAAAACTCCTAAGGGAAGTATCATTGCAATAAATTTGTGTTAGGCAGTCTCCCTTATGGTATATAAATGTGCTTTATATGAAAATTTTATTATCATAACCATGATTGACTTTGATATAATCCTAGGTATGGATTGGATATCGAACCATGATGAAAACATTTATTGCAAGAAGAATGAGGTCACAATTTTTAAGGATGATGTGGAATACCTTATCTTTAGGGAAAAAACATCACCATTTGATTCTCATCTAGATCCACCCCCAATAGCTCTACTGAATTCAATTATTAGGGAGGAATGAAATTCAATAACTATGGGTGAGGAAAAGAAAGTTCAAATAGAGTACGTACCTATTGTGCAAGAATATGTTGATGTCTTTTTAGAGGATTTACCTAGACATCCTCTAGAGTGGGAAATTGAGTTTTCCATTGACTTAATTCCTAATTCAAGGCCCATATAAAAGACCCCTTATATAATGGCCACTATGGAATTAGTATAATTGAAGAAACAACTAGAGGAATTGAGTGATAAATTATTTATTCACCCTATTGTTTCTCCATGGGGATCTCATGTACTTTTCATTAAAAATAAAGATGGATCTATGAGGTTGTGAATTGATTACAGGGAGATCAATGCTATAACAATAAAGAACAAGTATCATTTACCTCACATTGATGATTTATTTGATAAAATTCATGGATCTCAATATTTTTCAAAGTTTGACCTTTGATATGGATATCATTAGTTTCTTATGATGAAGAAAGACAATCCAAAAACAGAGTTTTGAACTAGGTATGAGCATTATGAGTTTACAGTAATTCTTTTTTGACTGACTAATTCACCCTTTGTTTTCATGGATCTAATGAATAAGATTTTAAAGGAATATCTTGATGAATTTTTGATGGTATTTATTGATGATATCTTGGTATACTTTAAAATCTACAAAGATCATGAAAATCACTTACGCACTATTATAACTGACTGAAAATAAATTTTTTATTGAAACATAAGCCCCTTTTAAGGGGTGAGGGTGAACCCAAAAAGACTTCAAGGATTAAAAACCATTAAAACTCCACGGTACAAAATCAAAAGGCCCATTTCAGATCAAGAAAACAAATAAACACTCCTCCCTAGAATGAAAAAACCATAGTACAAGTTTCCATCTTCTCATTACTGCTTGGTAAGATGTCTCGTGCAAGGATGCACAAGCCTGGTACCGATGGCAATTGTCATACCCTCACAAACATCCAAATCTGAAAGCAATGATCATATGAAAACTCACTGCTTGGAACCTCTTCTGAAGCATCCCCTTGAATTTGAACTAGAATAACCCCTTAAATCACAAACTACAGGGCCACAAAACTCAATATCTTCAAGTTATCAACAGCATAATTCAATAAAAACCAACAAAACAACCAATCAAAGAACCTAAATCACATATTGCACTCCAAAGATGATAAACTGCTGTTGTAACTGAAGCAACCCCGCCACACCCAAAGGCACAATCGAACTCCATAGCTGCATCAACCTAGAAAGGAAGATGAACCAAGGAGTGTGAAACCAAGTCAAAGTCGCCCAGGACTAGATGACCTGAAAGCATGTTGAGGGACCTTCGTCGTTGAGAAGATCCGAGCAGGACTGAGCCAGCAATTCCACTCTGGGCTAGAGCCGGACAAAACCAAATCGCGAAAGAACCCCCACCAGTTTCCAAAATAGGTGAACCACGGGAATCAGGAGGTGCCAACGAGGGATAGGGAAACTCCACCAACAGTGATGCCACAGGAACAAAAATGAATCCTCCAACATCAAAAACTTAAGATCGAACCCAAAACCTTCAAAAAACTCACAGAAATACCGAAATCCAGAACCTCCCCCCTTTGAGCCGCTTCAGATCCATCGACGAGCCACCCCGAAAGCGAATCCGGAGCCGTCACCAAGCCACGCCTTGTCACCAAGATCAAGAAGCCAACACCATGCTAAGCCACACTGATCCAAGCCTGGAAGTTGATTCCACACTGAGCCACGTCATCGTCGAGGTTGAAGTTGGTGACAAAGTCGCACCGAGCCACGCACCACCAAGCCACTCCGTCGATGAGAAGATCTGTAGGAAGCTGATGTCAAGATCAAGCTATGCTGGAGGAGGGAGGAAATCAAAATCGAAGGAAAACCCTATCCGCCATGAGAAGAAAAGAGACGCCGCTCATAGCCCCCCCCCCCCCCCCCAATAGTGTATTGATAACCTATTGTGCACTATTATAAATACTCTTAGAATAAATTAATTATATGGTAAGTTTAGAAAGTGTGAATTCTAGCTTCAATCAGTTTCCTTTCTTGGACACATTTTCTCTAAGGATGGAATATCTATTGATCCTATAAAGACAAAGGTTGTTCAAGAATGGCCTACTCTAATGAACATAACTAAGGTACATAGTTTTATTGGTTTAATAGGTTATTATCGGTTTTTCATTCAGAACTTCACCCATTTATCCAACCCAATGACCAAGATTACACATAAAGGGGTTAAGTTCATATGGAAAAAATAATGTGAGGACTATTTTGAAAAATTGAATAATATATTAGTGAATGCTCTGATCCTAACTCTACCATCAGGTAATGATGGGTTTGTGATCAATAGTGATGCATCAAATAAAGGACTTGGTTGTTTCCTTATATATAATGATAGAGTTATTGCCTATGAATCAAGGTAGTTAAAAATTCATGAACAAAAATATCCTACTCATGATCTTGAGTTAGCTGTTGTGATATTTTCTCTAAAAAATATAGAGACACTATCTCTATGGTGAAATATGTGAGATATATATGAATCACAATAGTCTTAAGTATATCTTCTCACAGAAAGAACTCAACATGAGGAAAAGGCGATGGCTCGAACTACTCAAGGATTATGATTATTCTATACACTATCACCCAAGATAGGAAAATATGGTAGTTAATGCATTGATCAGGTTGGATGATAGAGTTTTAAACAAAATTAAGGTTGAAGGGGATCTTGCGTTCATGGATCTAATAAGGATAGGCATGAGAATTATTAAATAAGGTGAAACATCATTACTTTTTCAATTGGTTGCCCAACCATATTTATTAGAAAGTATTAAAATCTCTCAGCCTGATTATGAGAACCTTCAAAAGAAAATTAATGCTATGAAAGATGGGAAGTTAGATGACTTCGTATGTAAAGATGGAATTATGAATTTTGGGAAGAGGTTATGTATTCTCTCTATACTCAAGATGAAAATAGAGTTATTAGATGATTACCATAGCTCAAATTTCTCTATAAACTATTATAGTGATAAAATGTATAGATATTTGAACGAACATTTCTAGTGGGACAGCATGAAGTGGGAAATTGTTGATTATCTATAAAGATGTTTAGTCTCTCGATAAGTGAAGGCTGAATGACAACATCCTAGAGGATTCATGCAACCTATACCTATTCATACATGGAAATGGGATAACATCACTATGGATTTTGTCACTAGATTACCCAAAACACCAAGAAATAATGATACAATATGGGTAGTTGTTAATTAACTTACAAAATATGCACATTTCCTCGCTATAAGAGATGATTTTCCACTGGAGTGGCTTTCACGGCTCTATATCAATGAAGTTTTAAGACTTTATAGAGAACCTATTTCAATAGTGTATGATCATAATCCTCGATTTACATTGAAATTCTAGAAAAGTCTTCAGAAATATTTGGATACTGAGCTTCATTTGAGTACTGCTTATCATTCTCAAACTGATGGAAAATCAGGAAGGATGATCCAAAATTTAGAAGAAATGTTGATATCATGCTCACTCAACTTTCAAGGTATGTGGGATCAACATTTACCCTTGGTGGAGTTTTCCTAAAATAATAGTTTCCATTCTAGTATTCAAATGGCATTATATGAAACATTGTACAGAAAGAGATATCATACACCAATATATTGGGATGAAGTTGGTTAAGGAAGATAATGTGCCTAAAACTTATAGAGGAAACAATAATGAAGGTAAATACTATTCAAATACATATCAGAGTATATAAAAGTAGTCAAAAAAATTATATTGATAATTAAAGGAAGGATTTGGAATTTCAAGTGGGAGATCATGTTTTCTTAAAATTATCTCTATGGAAGGGTGTTATAATATTTTGGAAGAAAAGGAAGTTGAGACCTAGGTACATAGGCCCTTTTGAAAATTCTGGAGAGAATTGGAGCTATTTCATATCATTTGGTTATTCCTCTTTGCATGTCTAAAGTAAAAAATGTGTTCTATGTCTCATTGCTGACAAAGTACATGTCATAACCAAAGCATGTCCTCACTTCTGAAGGTATAGAATTGGAACCTAACCTATCTTACTATGAAGAGCCTATCTAGATTCTGGACACTAGAGAATATGTGTTGAGAAATCGAACGACATGACTGGTAATGGTACTTTGGAAAAATCATATAATTAAAGAAGAAACATGGGAGCCTGAGGAGCTTATGATGAAGACCTACCCAAATATTTTTATGAGGTACCATTCTGTGAATTTCAAGGAAAAAATTTCTATAAGGGGGGAGAATGTGACACCCCAAGGATTTATAAATAAATTTAATATTAAATACATGAAACACTGAGTCTCTAAAAAACACCACTTTGTTATAACCTTTCTAGTAAACATAATTTTTCCACCTCTGTGATTTGAATTTTGAAAAACTAATATACACTGTTGTATTCGGTAAGATATTTAGAGTCTAATAAGACAAACTTAATTTTTGGTGAATAGTAACATACCCTTATAAATTGTAATATTAATAGTAATATGAACCTTATGAATATTAAATCTTATTATTATTTTATTGTCATAAGGTTATAAGATAGTGATATCTTGATTAATTTTTCAAGGTGATATAAAACGAATTATAGTTTTAAAATTGTTATTTTTTGAATAAATTGTGATTTTATTTAAAAATTAAATTAATAATATTTAGAAAATTATTTTCAAACAATAGAGTTCATTTTTGAATTATACACACTGAAAAATGGTTAGGGTGAATTTTTGGGATTTTTCTGCTAGATTTTTTTATTAATAGTAAAATACCGTTATTTATCGTATATATACATTATATGTTAAATTAACTATTCCTAGAATCATGGATGATCTAATCACACTTGGTTTGGACTCACATGAACTTGTTAATATTATTGGTCACGTGAAACAATACTATTGGTTTTCTTAAGGTAAATAATAAAATAATGAATAAGATATTCAAAAATCACTCCTCTCCTCCACAATAACCCCCCCCCCCCCCCCCACACACACACACACCCTCTTCTCTTAACTCTTATAAAACTTTGTTCCTTGTCTAAATTCTACTCAAATATACTCCCAAGATTCACCCTCATGTCCATTAGCCCTTGGTCTCATAAAAAGACCAAAACCTTTCCCCTAAAGAGGCTCCTAGGGAAGATAACTTCAAGAGGTAATATTCCTCTTTTCATTTTTTTTATTTTAAGTTTTTTTATTTTATTTTTCTTTCCTCAACTCCTTTCATACAATTTTTTTTTCTTAATCCATTACCATACATGTACTAGAATTTTTTTATAATAAATTAAAAATTCTTCATCATATCTCTTTTTCCCTTATTTTATACTAGAAATGAAAACACCATCCAAGATATGTTAATTTATCACATTCAAGGATGATGAGTTTTCAATTTCTATTACTATCTTCAATTCTGGTAAATAAAAAAATGTATGGTTTAAATAGACTATAATATATGTATTTTAACTTATTTAAGGTTTTATAATCCTTTTTTACACATGATATTAATTTATAAATCAAAATGAGTTCGTTGTGATCAAGAACTGCCAATTAACCCAAACAATTGTCATTAAAGATTTTTATAATGATTCATATTCACTCCCAATAACCAAATGAATTTTATGACCATGTAATATTATTTTTGTTCACTAATAACATGAAACTTCTATTCTGTAAAACCATTCTCATTCTACATGTTTATCTGTACATGAATATAAGTAAAACGATCATGAAAACCAAGGAAGAAAACACTCCCAAACAATGAAATTGAATCTCTTAACCCATCAAAAGGACATGAATGAACCTAATAAGGTTATATAAAATCAATTAAATTTAGATTAGGTTCTATAATCATTAATTTATGAACCTAAATTTGATTATTCAGGTCATTAAGATCAATATAGGAACACCTTCGGACTTAAGGTAAGGGTTTTCTACCTAAACCTCTATTTTCATTCGAGTTACTCTTATTCTCTACTTACCATAATTAAATTATTATTTATTCATATTTACTCATCATATATTCTGTGATAATGTTATATATATGTGTACAAACCATAATCTTAATATCATTTTTGGGGAGTTATATGTTTTAAAATGATATTTCAAAAATTATTCCCAAAATACAAGCCTGATTCAAGGGAATTTCTCAAATTATTACCTATTTCCGAGGGCACTCTATAATATGTTTTTAGAAATCATTATCTTTATAAAATCAATATTTTTATTATTAAAATAATTTCTTACTTCAATTATGGTTTTATATAAATACTTTTCTAAAAGAACTCTTCTTTTCAAAGTAAAAGAGTATTTATCTCAAAAATTACTTGATGATTTTATAAGAGTGTCTTAATATATTTAAACACTCTTGTTGATTATTATGTATGATATCATCTACCATATTTAATTTAATTGTTTATTAATATTTTTTATATGGATTTTCTATCTTAAAACCATTCACTAATTTACTCTATATGGTTAGTGTTTATTCTTAATGTTCAGGGAAAGTTATTTGCATTTCATGTGTTAGTTTCAATATGAATGTATATGTTGTTTATGTTTATCACCATTAATATGAGAAATTAATTTGACTTAGTAAGTTATGGTTGGGGCCCTATATAGCCCCTTGATGATTCAGTAGGTCTCATGATACAAACTATGGTCTTGGCATAAGGCCTTGACAAAATTATTATTTATGTTCTTGGCATGAAGACTTGATGGTATGGTTATGATGTTTGGAATTATGCATTCCCTCATTATAAAAATAGTAATTGAAAGTTCATGAGGTTATTCAACTATTAGAATACCCATGATTAGGATTTATTATGAAATTATTTATTAATCTCTTATTCTTGCCATAATGTGTTAAAGTTCATTTGTAAAGGAATGTGTTTTTAGTTATTCACCATGCCTGATGTTTATGTTTATGATATCTTCTACTATATTTCTTACCCTTACTGAGAATTTTATCTCACCACTTTTTTATGTTTTATTTTTCCTAGGACTTGAAGAGGTATATTAGCAATGACATGTAGAAATAACCTAGGGGTTATGGATGTTTTCAAAGGAGTTTATAAATATTTTTTCCTTTCAAATTGTAATATTGAACTTATGTATGTATCTTATTTACAAAGATACTAAACTACTCAGTCCTTTGGGATTAATATTCCTTGTTTATATACTAATATAATAAAATAAGGCACCAGCTCTGGGCAACTGGGGTCAATTCCTTACAATACCCTTGAATCCTCTAACACAATGTTGGTATAACATGAATCTATTATTTGATTCATCTATAAAGAAAGAATTATAATGAAAGGTAATTATTTATATACATAAATTAATTATAAATTTATATGTGATGATATTGTCTCATGAATTCTGAAATTTTAATTTATCTAGTTTTAAGGAGAAATATGAATAATTTTTTGAATTTTTATTTTTGGGAATGGGCATGAATGTTTCCATTATACCCTAGAACCTTTAAGTGGTATCATATTTTTCACCTAATAATTTGTAATTCAATATAGATTCCATTAGTATTTCATTTATATTAATTCAATATTTTAATCTAAAAGTTGATATTATGCATTCATTTACCTTCATATGATCTAGAACATATGGATAATAGATTAAGTTTAATCATAGATTCCATCAATAGGTGCTAAGGGTTATGGTCAGATAACATAGTTACATGAGGTGTAACTGAAAAGTATATGTCGTGTAATAAGGTTAACCATGTATGGGAAAGTTGTGGGATACATGGATCACCTAATGGAATTCAAAACATAGATTAATTAATACATCATGTGTTGATCAACCAAACTAGCACATGTTTTTAGGGACCACACATCATGTAACGCACTTACGCGCCATGTGGCTCTATATGGTTCTCCCAGTGATTTTTACAAAAATCATGTGGTTAACATACATGGTACCTATTTATTACATTAAGTGTAAAGACTTAAATATGGTCAACACAAATTCCACGATTCTATATTCCATGTACCCCACATATAGTTCATGTAACTCATTAATGTTTTCAAGATGAATATGCTTAACACTCTAAGTGTATGCCATGGAGACATGAAATATGATATACAAGGAATGTGGTTCATTATTAAACCTCTTATAGTCACCCAATAACCAACCAAATTAAATTATATTGAAAACAAATAAATTAACTGTAGTATTAAAACCAAACTTCATAGTTAAAAGTTGTTGTGCTGCTGTGTAATAGGGTTTTAAGAGTATATAAATGATAAATTAATTTTTCATATTTATTTCTCTATAATAGTCAATGTATTTACTATAGTAATTTAAATAGTTACATGATCTATAGGTTAACTCATGTCAAAATTTCATAAATTCTTCATTTATTACACAGTACTTTGATATATGAAATATCATGATGTTTAACCACATGATTTTCTATGTATTCCAACATGCCATGTGAGTATTTAATGCACAACTAATGATGGTGAAGTTGGTTTCATGACGTGTTGAATCCTAGTACACTATGTGTACTTATTTAATTTTAAATAAAATTAATTATTTTAATTTGTTTAAAATTATAGATGATGGAATTTATAGGATTGTTCAGATGGATATTAAGATAAAATTAATTAATTAATTATATTAAATTATATTATATTAGATTAGATTAATTCAGGGAGATTTTATCTTAATAGAAGAACGAATTGAAATGAATGCTATCTGGTGTACAAATATGTATTTTTTTCATGCGTGGATGATCATGAGATTTTACTGATCAATTTTTTTGTTTGGTTTCTTTTAATTTAATTATTATTTCATGGCTTTTATAATAAATATTTTATTAAATTAAAATGGTGGTTTAAAAGTCATCCACTCTTATATTATATAAGGACCTATGTTACCATAGTTTCATTTATGTAAATCCCCCATAAACAATCCTTTGTTTCCCATCACATGTGTGTGAGTAAAAGATTATATAATAGATGAATTATGTAACACCCCATGTTATTATTGTTTCTGTAACAACCTCACTACTTTAAATGTATGAGATGTTAAATTTTATAAATTCTCTAATCTTATTTCTTTCGTCTCCAATATGGGTTATATATAGGTTGGTTTTAAGTGGTTAGGGGTCCCAATTTTTAAGGTGGATGAGATGCAGAAGGGATCAACCTTAGGGTGGATGGAAAAAATCCACTAGCTAGTTTGTGGAAACCACCTGCTAGATAATGGGATTATAATAAGTCTACAAGATTTCGCAGACCCCACTGGCCGACCAGTGTGACCAGTACGAGGGTAAAATTAATGCTACCCTCATGTTTTTAATGACACTCAGTTTTGAACCTCTTTATTACCAAAATATAACCCCAATTGTTTAATACTAATGTTAAACCTCATCCCCTATATCATGTCACTCACATTCATCTTTCCTTTCCACCTTTAACAAAGGATTGGTCCTCTAAAGATATAATAGTGAGTTATTCTTATATATATTCCAAATAAAACATCCTCCTTATGTGATGAGAATATATCTAGGATGTATTTATGTTTTGTATCATGAGCTTATGAAAAAATCATCCATTCTTTATAGAACTGTGGAATATCTAGTGTGTTGATGGTGTTTCTTAATTGAATCAATGTATATCATGGAAAAAACATTCAATGAGAAATTTTTTATGAATAATATTCCTAAACCTCTTCTTGATAGTGTATTGATGATAGAACCTTAATCTATTGATGATTCCTTGGTATATTGGTGGAAGATTTGACATGTCAGTGACAACCCCTCTGGACCAGAGATAAAACTCTCAAGAATGGTAATTTTTTTGAGTAATTATTTAAGATAGATCATCATAGGACCTTATTCTTTCTTTAATATCTTTTTGGTTGATGTATTTTTAATGGATTGCTGATTTTTGGCTATACCCAAGTCACACTTCTAGAATCAATGATGAATTCATGATCTGTTCATCAATGAACAATAGATCCAGTGAATTATCATCCCTTCCTTTGAGATATCTGAAAATTAGTTTTGTTGGAGGATATCATAATTTATGTGATTCTAGAATCACCATATTAACATGGAATCTCTTTGAGTCTTGTTTCTAAACCTCTTTCTTGACAAACCGAAAGCTGGTTTAGGAATCATTGACATGTGAGCTCATTCTCCATGGGTGTGTGACATAGTTTGGTCTTCGATACTTTGATGAACCTTGAAGTTCTTCACCAAAAACCTTCAGGTATAAAGTTCCTTAAAATTTAGGGATCTCTTATACACTTACATTCATGGTATGATTCATGTGTTAGCGTGGATTTTTATTCTTTATTTATGGTGATTTTTTATGGGTGAGGGTGTTTCCATGATAGCCATATATAATCCTTTTTCCTATGATAATTACTAGATTATATTGTTACCATACTTGATATTGATCACATATTAGTATATGATGCTACTATATTTCTCATGATACTATGATATGATTTTCTTATTATGATTTTCCCTGTTATGTTTTGTATCATTTAGTTGGAGGATATTCTTGGTATTTGTGATAGGTGGACCATCATTGTTTGTTTACCCCTCTAGGGGAGTCTACACGATGTGTAATGAAGATGATTATTAATTTGCACATAGGGTAGGAGAATGAAATCCTTGTGTCCTGACCCAGAACTCAATGCCTTGTGGATACTGAGTGCATGTTCACTAGTTGGCCTTGTGGCCTAACTCAAGACTCAATGAATTGTGGATACTTACTAGCATATTGATATCCATGTGTCTAGTTCTTAATCAATTTCAAATTCTTTTATTATCCTTTCAGTATGGAGCTGAATAAGGTATGGTCAAGGCTTGTGGTGGCTTGGTTAACATGTGGGTGCTCGGTATGTGATTGTTTATTCTTTCTTGCACGTTTCTTGATATCATTCCATACACCTGTTATACATGTGAACATTTTTAAGGATTCATTAGTGGCATCCAGTTAGGTTTTATTACTCACACCATGTATGATAATTTTGATGCATGTACAGACTTCATGTATAGGGATCCAAGAAAGGGTAAGGGGACCATGGTAGATGGTTCATCCAAAGAACATGGATATGGTATTGGTACCTAAATGTACTATATAGGATATTTCTTTTTATTTATATATTTACCTATTAGCATATTTACTCTAGTTTGTCTTTCCACTTTAGGATCTCATTTATTTATTGTTTGACATGTATGACATCTAGTATTATTTTTTTATATATTATCAATATGAGTTGTATTATTTTATTTTTATTATTATTTATTAAATGACATGATACTAAGGGTATAGTTTTCCTACTGATGAACTTAGACTCTTGATTCTATTTGGAAGCCTCTTGTGTACAAGGAGGCATGCATAAGGTCATGTGGAACTCTATCTCAAACCTGACAGTTTAGGCCAGGGCCTTACAATTTCATTTATTTTATATGATTTTAGGGTCTTCTAGAATTTTATAGAGTTTTATGTTGAATTTTTAATTTTTATGGAAAACATTTTATGGTGCATGGATTTTACTAGGTCACCGTAAAGTGAGAGTAAACCATGCAGATAACCATTATGTGATAGTAGGTGACCCTTATGAAAGGGTGATTTTCAGTTCATTTTGAATGTCCATGGTTTGGTATGCATAGGTAACGCAAATTTTAAGTAAATTTTGTGGAATACCTACATGAAAGGAGTAACCATGAGGCTTGCCTTTATATGTTTTTTTTGGGTTGCATGGGATTCACATGGATTGGACAAACCGTATGACAATTTTTTAAAATGTTACGCCAGTTAACATAGTTGTTTTGTATGGTTGGAGAATTATTTACATAACTCTGTGGCCAAATCATGTGAGCTACCCAATTTTAAGATATTTTGATTTTCCAAAAATGAATTTATTTTATATAAGGGGTAAAACCAATAATTCCTTCCCCATTACTATTTTTGTGAGATGTTCACCCAAGAAGGAGCTCATCCCCTTCTCCTATTTTGATTCTAAGCCTCTGTTCCTTGGATTTATTATGGATTTTTTAAAGTAATCCCTTTATTTATCATCTCCCATAATTTATCTTTTTATTTCCCCCAAAATATTCTCATTTAATTTATTCTTAGAAACCTATAGAGGTTTTTTTGATGAAATAGGTTTTGGGGTGGTTTTAAATGGGGTTTTTTGTTTGTTAGGGATTTCTTAGGCTTCCTTGTCGCTTGTTTGAGCATCTTCTATCGAAGGTGATGAATTCTAGCTTAATTATCATTGAACCAAGGTGGGTATTTTTTTTAATTTAATTTATTTAGAATAGAATTTGGTGCTTAATATTTTTAAATTTTCTATTTATTCAATTATGTTAATATATGATAATGAAATAATGGTCTAAAAATATTTTGTGATTATCTCTCACTTAACATAATGCATGTTTCAATGGTTTTTTGTTTCTAAAATGATACATGAATTCTAAGTGTTTCTAATAATATTTTTATTATTTATTTAGAAGTAAATTTATGGTTTAAATTCATTTGACATTATTTGGGTTTGAAAGTGAATGTTATCTTGATTTTTTAAATTGTTTAAAAAATTGAGATGTTTTTTTGGCTATCAAGGGGTTTTAATAAAAAGGGAACATGTTTTAAATGGTTTGAAATGGTTTATTTAAATAATTTTTTGAAATGAAATTTTAATGGATTGGTTTTAAATTTATTTTTGAAATGAAATTTCAAACCATGAGAAAAGGAATGGAATTCGGAGCCCATTTTAGTAAAGGCATGTTTGGAACTTTCGAATGTTTTTCAAATGAGGTGGGTGTGTGAGACCATATTAAGCCCTTATTGATTTTATTGATGAAGATTGTGGCCTAAGGGGCATGCTTTATTTTTCATAAGATGTGGATGATGTAATTGGGGATATTTATTTTGAGGATATTAGAGGTGATGGATATTTACTATTGATTCTTATGCTCTATGTATTGATTCTAGTTTGATTACTCACCTCCTATTATTTGACTTTCATGGGATCATTAGCCACTGAGTTAGAGGTATAGTTTTATGCTACACTAGATATTTTCACACCTAGTTTCCCCCTAGTTATATATAGGTCTAGTGTAAATTAACCTCGAATCTAAGCCAAAAGCAGGCTAATCAAGAGGATTGTGTTAAGATGAAATATAATCCAGTAGTTGGTCCCTATTTCATAAAGTAAAGAATTATCCCAATTTAGGACCTAGTGTGTTTCCATGATACTATATGACTCTATAGGGGACTGTTCCCTAGTTCAAATGACCTATGTGGAACTGTGACCTATTGATGATGCTTGTTTCTTTATTTTATCCACGGTGCAGTGTCTTAGTATTTTGTTTCCTTGTTCTAGATTCTAAACCATTTTATTAAAAAAATTATAAAATTAATTTAAAAATATTTATTGATAAATTGTTTTGAAAGTGGATTTAAAATTATTGTTTTAATAAATGAAATTTTTTAGGAAAATGTTTTCAAGTGATTTATTTCATTTAATAAAATAAAAAGAAAGTTTATAAAAAATGGTTAAAGAAATAATATTTATTTTTATGTACTAATTGATGAAAATACATTTTCAATGTGTTTTTAAAATTATCATTAAATAAAATTACACTTAAAAGGAATAAGACAAACTCTTTAGTGAAATCTTACTCATGTTATTTTCACTCACACCCAACATACACTATTTAGTGTATACAGTTCTTATAGTTCTAATTTTGGATCCATAACTTTGGTTATGTTTAGGTTTGAGTGTTTGAGTTGTTTGGGTGATAACCAATATATTATGTCTTTTACTTCTTTATAGTTTAGTTATTGATTTAATTTATCTTATTATTACATACTCTGATTGGATTATTTACTTATTTTTTATTTATTTTTTGTTATTTGATGATAAATTTATTTTGATCAATTTATCTATTGATTCAATAGTGATTTTCACTAACCTAGGGTGATTGGGAACTCACCTTAAGCATTTACAAGGATCAGTTTAGGTGCCCATCTTAGGGTGTCCTAGGTTGGTCTATGAAAAAATAGTTTCAAAGAAACCTCTTATTATTTGGGGTGCATCATGGTAGAAAAGAGAATTAGGAATGTATTAGGACTCCGGTGAAAGGTGTGATGGAAGTTCCTAGCCATACCTTCATCACACTAAACATAGATTTTCCATGGGTAATTGGGATTTGAATCTTGGTTTTGAGTTTTTTTTTTGAAAATTTTTGTCATATTTTTTGATGATATTTTCATCCCTCGTGAGTGTGAAAGTGATTCCCTGGGTTAGTTTGAGTTTCGAAGGTGAATGTGGTGAACAAACCAAATCTTCACGGTTAGCATGAATGGTATGGTAAATTATACAATGCCTATGTAGAATGGTTCTGTAACCATTCCAAAGATTATTTCATGGTTGTAAAATGGTTTACTAGCCCATGCAACTAAACCATACACGGTGTTGTTTCTTCTTTAGAATTTTCATTTTACATCCTTTGATTTCTAAAATGATCCCAATGGGATGTTCCATTGGTTTAATAGTAATTAAGATAGTTTTTATCAATTTAATATGATTTAATGTGGTTTTATTTTAGATTTATGTTTGTAAATTTTATTTTTTTCATTTAAGTTTGGTTTTATATTTTGGAAATTGGTTTTGAAATTGAATTGTATTGAATGGTTTGAGCTATGATTGGTTTGAAATAGGGTTAAGGGGTTTTTTGTAGTAAATAGTTTTTTTTAATTTTGTATTTGGATTTTTAAATTGTTCATGAAAAGGTTTTCAACGTTTTGGGATGTTTTAAAATTTGTTATTTAAATTTTTTTCAAGGAAATTTGATTTCAAAATTAAATTTTGGAAGTATTTAGGATAAAAAGTGAATTTTTTTTATTTGTTTTCATGATAATGAAATAGTTTTAAAGGGTTAATTTTATAAATGTTTTAATTTTAAAGAGACATATTTGGGAATCGATTTTATTTGTGATATATTATTTAGTTTTTTATTGAGAACTTGTTATATGTTTTGTAAAGTTCTAAATGGATATTTAAGGGGTATTTTGTAAATGAAAAATGAAAAGTTTTATATTTTTTACTTAAGTGAGTTATATATTTTGGATTTTTTTTAATTTATAAAGGTGTGGTTTGATTTTATATATGGGATAAAGACTAATTGAGGTTCAAGTATTTTGCTTTTAAAATATGTCTCCTAGATAGTCTTCAAATACAAGTGGAAAGATAGTTCATTAGGATGATCCCCAAGATATCTCTTTCCATCATACATGATTGGTTTATTTTCACATTTACTCTACCTAAACTCTAGATCAAGTGGTGGATTTGGGATCTTCCTTGTGCTTGGACCCCGTATAAACTTTTCTAAATCACCATACACCTTTCTTCCATGGTGACCAAGGTTCTCTTGAGGCAGCGGAGTGGATGGAGAACATTGAGGGAATATTTCAAATATATCAACACTCTCGAAGCTTCAAGAGTTAATGTAACTATTACTCTATTAAAAGGACCTCATAGAGTTTTGTGGCAATCTATGGTTCCTTCTCAGCTCCATAAAATCATTTCATGGGACTTTTTCAAGATATTATTCACTCATTGGCCTTATTCTAGGGAGGTGTTTTCAAAATACCTATCGGTTGATGTTAGTCTATATGTATTAGTTTAAGTAAGTGAGGATGATTCATCGTGTGAGGATCAGAATGTAGTGGATCCCATGTTGGAAGATCAAGTGGTTAATGAGGTCCAGTCTTCTTGAAATAAGAATATAAATTGTCTCGTATGTTTCTAGTGTGAGGTATCCAAACATTTCAAGTCTTATTATAGGAAATATAATAGGAATTTATGTCTATTTGGTTGTTTGGGCCATGTCCAAAAGTTTTTTAGGTTAGGGTATTATAATGGTAATTTTCAGTTTTAGTATCATTTTTGTGGTTGTATATTTTGGTTATATTGTTTGGGTTTTATTGTGGATATATTAGTTGTTCTTTATGTATTTTAATGGATCATGGATTTGAGTGCGCCAAATTAGTTTGGTTTAAATTTTATTAGGTATTATTTTTCTTAAGATGTGAGCTAATGATGTGAGTGTTTTGATATTAGTTTTCTAATGGTAGATAATGGGATGCCTTAGGTCAGTTCTTAGGTAATTATGTTGGTAGTTTCTAAAAAAATTGGTTATTGTTTAGTGTTAGTTTAGTTGTGTTAGATTCTCCATGAGAGGACATCTCAACTTGAGGTCATAGTTTACCCTCTTGATTATTATGAACTAGGGTCTAGAACTAATATTATTCCTTAATGAGGTGTGTTTATTATTTTAACTTAATGGATTCTTGTGGTTGAGATTCATTGTTGATATTGGTGATGGTTTTTTTAGGATTTTTACCCTTCTTGGGTTGTGTTTTGTTTTGAGAATTAGAGATGGTTCTTAGTGATGTTTTCCTTCTCTGTCTCACCATTTAGAGTAATTCTAAATGGCGGGGAGACCTATGATAGATATCTACCTTTTTTATACCTTGCGTTAGTTAGTGATGGATGAGTTATGTTTGTAGATTTTTCATGATATACATTGATTTATCTAGTCTTTGGGATTGGTTGTTTTATTTTTAGTGGTTTCCTTATTAGGACATCCTTTATATAATTTCCCCTCTCACCCACCTCAAATTTCAAGGTGAATATATATCTTATGTCCTGTCATTATCCACTTCTATTCTAGAAATTATAGGGGTATAAATTATCATGATGGGGAGACTGTAACACCCTTTTAAACTGTTATTTTTTTATTTTATATGATTTTAGGTTCTTATAGAATTTTGGAGAATTTCAGGTTGAATTTTTAATTTTTATAGAAATTTTATTCTAGAACATAGTTACTACTTGATCACCATATGGTTAGAGTAAATGGTATGGATAACACTTATGTGAGAACATGTCACCCTTTCACAAGGGTTATTTCTAGTTTGTTTTGAATGTTCATAGTTTGGTATGCATGGGTAGCGCATAGTTTAGGTGAATAATGTGGAAGTAGCATATGAAAGGAGTAACCATGAAATTTACCTTTACATGTGTGTTGTAAGACACACATGTAGCACGTGGTTTAGACAAACCATATAGAAGCAGTTTGAAATTTTTTATGTCTTAACAAATCTATTTTTTGTGTTTGATGCATAGTTTACCAAACTATGTGGCCAAACCATGCGAGCTTCCAAATTTTAAGATATTTTGATTTTTCAAAAATTCCCTTACATGATTTAAGGGGTGAAATCCCTCATTACTTCCACTTTAGCATTTTTGCGAGTTATAAACCCAAGTAGAATCTCCACCCCTACTACTTTTGTGATTCCAAGCCTTTATTCCTTCAACTTATTATAAATATCTTAAGGTAAGCCCTCTATTTCTCTCCTTATTTCCTTCCTCTTCCTATTTCCCCCATTTTATTCTAGTTTCATTTATTCCTAGAATCCTATAGTTTTATTATTGGCCAAATCAAGATTCATGTGATCATAAATTAGAGGTTTTGTTTTCTTCATCTTGATCGAGTTTTCTTGTGGCATGTTTGAGTGTCTTTCATCAAAGGAAAAAACTTCTGGCTTGATTTTCATTGAACCAAGGTGGGTTTTTGTGTGTTTCGTTTATTTGTAATATAATTTGATGTGGGTTATTTTTAAATGGTTTATTTGTTCAATTATATTTATATATGATATATAAATAAAGGTTTATAAATTTTTTGGGACTATATCTCACTTAAAATAAAGGATGTTTCAATGGTTTTTTGTTTTTAAAGTAATTCATGAATAATGAGTATTTGTAAGAAGTTTTTGATGATTTTTTTAATGAAATTGGTGTTTTAAATCTATTTGACCTTGTTTGGGTTATAATTGAATGTTATATTGATTTTATAAAATTATTTAAAATAATGGATATGCTTTTGTCTCTCAAGGGGTTTTTAATAAAAATAGCATGGTTTAAATGGGTTGAAATTTGGTTTGAATTGGTTGATTTTAAATAATGGTTTGAAATGAAATTTTAAAGGATTAGTTTAAAAAACTTTTTTAAAAAATAAAATGATGATAAAATACTTCTAATTCCAAGCCCATTTTAGTGAAGTACCATTTTTAACTTTCAAATGATTTTATAATGAGGTGGGTGTGTGATTACCTCTTTAGAACCTATTAATTTTCTTGATATAGATTGTGTCCTTAGGGTAATGATTTATTTTTCATGAGATATAGATGATATGATCATGTCTATTTCTTTTTAGGGTATTGGAGATGAGGGAGATTTATCATTGATGCTTGTGCTGCATGTATTGATTCTTGTTTGATTGATCACCCCCTATTATTTGAATTTAATGGGATCATTAGGTACTAAGTGAGAGTTATATTCTCATGCTATAGTATATAGTCACACACTACTAGTCCCACCCTAGTAATGTGTAGGGATAGTATGGAGTTCCCCTATTTCTAGGTCAGGTGTTGGCTAGTTGAGAGGCTTGTTTTGGGATGCAACATATGATGTTAATTGGTCCATGTTTGGTAATTTCTAGAACAATCCCACCTTAGGGCCTAATGTGTTTCCCGTGATACTAAATGACTCTATATGGGAATTATGTTTGTGTTCCCTAGTTCAATTGACCTTTATGGAACTATAACTAGTTGATAATTCTTGCTTCTTTTTTTCATGGTACAGTTCCATAGTATTTTGTTTCCTTATTCATGATTCAAACCCATTTTATTAAAAAAAATATAAACTTATTTGAAAATATGCATTGATAAAGTGGTTTTAAATTTTATTTTAAATGATTTTTTTATAAAGGAGGCTTTAGTCGGGCTAATTTTTTTCAAGTGATTATTTTCATTTAAAGAAAATTTAAAATGAAATATTATAATAAAAATGGTTATTGAAATGAAATTTGTTTTATATATGATTGATGAAAATTTATATTCTAATTGTATTTAAACTAGTATAAAATTAAATTCCATTTAAAAGGAATAACACAGGCTTTTTAGTGAAATCCAACCATCTTGGTTTTGTTGACACCATGCATAAACTATTTGGTGAATATAGTTTTTATGGTTTTTTTAGGTTCCCTGGATTTTTTATCATTAAGTTTTGATTTTTAAGTTATTTAGGAAATGTGGGTATTTAATTCCTTCATATTATTTACTGTTTAGTTTCTTAGTTACTTTGTTTTATTATTGTGTACTCTAATTAGCTATTTACTTATTATTGATTTATTTTTTTGTTATTATAGGATGAAATAATTCTCATAGATTACTATGTTGATACTGTGAACTTGTCTCTAGCTTGGGGTGATTGGGAACATTCCTTGGGCCTTTCCATAGACCAGTTCAGGTGTCCATCTCAGAGGTGGTCTAAGTTGGTTCATGAAAGATCTCTCTGGTGATTGGAGGCAGTTTGAGTTTGGTGTCAAGTTGAAATCAACCCAAGAGTTACATTGGAGTATATTTGGAATTTTTCAACTCAAAACAAGATATATTTCAAGTATTTTTCTAGGTCAAGGACCTATTTTATCATCCACTAAATAAACTAACCATTAGTTAAGCTCATGATCATACCACATTTATTATTTTATTCAATTCAATTACATGGTTAATTATTTATGTATTATTTATTGTGATCATTGAATAATTTAATTAATAATCATGCAAGATGAAATTAAAATAAATTGGACTATGCGTAAATTTTATCTATATATGGTTAATCACTTAAGTAAAATCCACTTATATTAATAATAATGTAATTATATAAAATGGAAAATTTATTCATAAAGAAAGAAATAACGTAAATCAAAATATTAATTCATTTAAGCCTTCCATTAATTGGGTTAATATGCAACCACTATTCAAGGTGCTTGATCAACCACTATTGGGGTGATTTTAATTATGA
This sequence comes from Viscum album, assembly GCA_963277665.1. Lineage (NCBI taxonomy): Eukaryota > Viridiplantae > Streptophyta > Magnoliopsida > Santalales > Viscaceae > Viscum > Viscum album. Next base: position 1,102,789,350 of record OY728142.1, on the reverse strand, counting down.
GGGAGTTTTAACTTGAGTTTTGGTTCAACTTAACCTAGTTTTCATTAAGGTTCGATCACTTATGTTGGAATAAGTGAAACAAGTAGGTAAGTGTTGAGTAAACCTAATTCTAGGATTTCAGGATTGAGGATTTTATTCAATTAATCAAAGAGATGTGAGTTAATGCAGTTGAAAAGTTGCACCTACTAAATACCTTTCAATAGCTTGTCAGGCCTCTATCTAGGTTATTAGAAGGGGAATATAGATCTTTATCACTAGAATATTCACACTGTAGGATAATATAAAACCAATGGTGAGGGGTATTTTTTCAATAAAATAGTGTGATGTTGATAAATAAAATTTCTAACATCATATATTTTGGTAATCAAAATAAAAAAAATTGAAATATTATTTTAATTATTATAGATTATATCGAGAAAAATTATCGTAACATTTTGATCTTTAATAACAAAAACCATGTCCTCATTGGAATAAAATTTCAAGGGTGGTACAATTTTTTATTCACTAAACTACTATAGGAAAAAAACCCCATACTATGTGATGGAATTCCCTCTACCCATTTATCCACCTCATAGAGCAAGCAAAGGTGAAAAGGATACTTACATGAGGTACATGGGGATGCTCCAAATATCTATTACATTGGGATTATAGTTGCATTTGGAGAACTAATAATGAAATATAAGTATATGGATGCATATAATATGAAAAATCATCTTATATATCTTCAATAGTAGAATGATATTATTTAGACAAATGATATTTTCACTACACTAACATGGTATAAAGTGAAAGAGGGTACTTAGGTATTGATATTGTCCTCAATATACTAAAATAAATTGATCAATTATAAATTTTTGAGATTCCATTTGGATAATAAATTATCCATTAATCTCATATTACCATCCTTACCTTATAGTTTCTCTTTATTTATTTAGATTATGAGATGAACAGTAATGATGAACGGTTTAGGAATCTTTTAACTAAGATTTACCAGATAAATGGAAGTTATAGGGAACTCAATTCCACAAATATTATAGTGAATGAGATGAAATTTTAGTTTGAAAATCATGTTATCAACTCTAGTTCAATAGTTCCTTTATAACTTCTTTTAATGAGACAAAATATATAGAGGAAGTGCGGTGAATAGAAGGCTATTTTTTCTATGTGGATAGAAAGGTCATTTGAAAAGAAACTTCTATGAATTAAAGAAGAAGAAATCAATTTAATCTACTTTAGGAATATATTAATAATATTATATAATGTTTTTATTTCACTTAATGTTTATTTAATACATTTTTATTTAAATATAAAACCTAATAAGTAAGGTATGTTCTCCCAATGGGTGCGAAAGGTTGATTCCTATGTCAATGGTGAGAAGTACACAATAAAATTATAAGAAGTAAGTTTTGTCCATCTAGTGGATAATAAAGGGTGATTATTATGTTATTAGTGATGAAAACATGATTTATTATTTCCTAGTGGATATATTTTACTTGAATTATTGTTTGTATTAAGTGTTACCAAACATTTATCTTAGTGTTCTATCAGACATAATGAGACATTATTTATTTTGAAATAACTATTTTTGTGGTACACTATGCTTAACTAATAGTTCAATAAAACTTAAATAATAAATATCCAACATAGGAAATAAATTATGAATATAAATTTATAAGACTTATACACTTAATCAATTAAAACTATAAGTTATGATAGATATACCCAATGTGATGTTTAAACTTTTTGGAGATAAAACTCTTAGGTATATAAAGTACTTATGTTTTAGACTAAAAAACTTTTATATATAAAGGTAATACACAAATATTAAAATATTATATCAATCTTGGTATCATAAACTATTCCAAGGTGAAGTTATATTTAAATTTATTTACTCTGTGAGATTCCTTTAAGAAATTTTAGGAATGTTCAATTAATAAATGAATACACTTGGTAAAATATATAGGATCCTCCAGGATGGTTTTTTCGAGTACATATTATCCAAGTATTAATCAATCATTTAATGTAGAGTGAGAGTTTTTCTAAACTTAAATATCCTTATTCATATCTTAGGTATAATTTAATATCAATGAGGAGTCTTATATATGTATTGTAGTCTTTCATGATTCCCTCCAAATATGTTTTGAAAATAACCACATTGTAACTAACCATATGAAAACTATATATACTAATGGATATCATATAAGTTTTGATATAAATTAATTCCATTATTTCATAGCCTCGAGTGTTTTTATGGGATGCATTTATAAATTCAATGAAAAATTTAAATGTACATCATGAAAAAAATAATGTGAATATTATTTAAATATCATATTTCTACTAAGGACATTAAAAACTCAAATTAGAATATGGTATTAATTAGAACAACTATATTTCTATGACGGAAGTACATATCTTATGAGATATTGGTATAAATAAAGACTTCAGTTGAATCTTGGATCTATATGCACAAGGTGGAATAAGAACATTAAACTCCACAATTGTTAGGGGAGGAATTATTCCAAAGGCACATACTATGTAGGATAGATAAAACATTATTTGTGTTTTTTTATTAACCACATTGGGTGATATATTATTTGATAAGAATAATAAACCCTATAGGTAGAAGTAAGTTTTCATTAGATATGATTGAAAATTTTATATGAATTCAGAAATGGATTCCATGTACAAATATTTATTTTATATTTTAGTGTTTGGTGTAAATTTATTGGTGGGTATTCAATAAAAACTATACTTGGATGGTAGAAAATGAGATAATAATAAGGATTGAATAGTTATACAAATCTTTAATTATTAAATATATTTTAATTTTTTACTTTTCATAGCTATTATGATCATCATATTAGGCATCAGATGTCAAGGACACCTCCCTTGTAGGTAACATTAAGAAACATGTTTTTATGAAATGAATAGAAAGGTTGGATATATAAAATAATATCAATATGGAATTAAAGTTTCAAGGATCCATTTTTAGGTCCAAACAAGTATAATGATCATAGTATATTCATTTGAAATGAAATTTTTTTAGGTTTCTATACGAGGTTAGTGGGAGTGTTATTTTTTTCCAAAATACATTTGTTTGAAGTCTCATGTTAATTAAGAGTAATGTTAATTTATAAAAAAAATGACTTAAGAATAAACCTAATTTTTAGGTAACATGATCTACTATCCAAGATTAAGGGGTTAATTAATCCAAGTCATAGTATATTGTTGTCATAGAATTGAAAATACAAGATAGAATAATTTACAAAAAATGTTTCCAATGTTGCATGGTATTATTGTGATGAATAGACCACATATTTCTAAAAGTAATTTGGAAATATATCTCACATGTCATGATATGTACATATGTTTTATTTTTTCTTATGTGTGAAGAATAAAATTAAAATATCAAAATAAGACTAGGAGAACTGCATAGGCAAGTAGATAGAACTATCTGATGGTGATTAAGAAAGAAAAAACATATGAGTTCCTAGTAATTAAATAAGTGGGAATATAATTTTTAAATGGATATAAAACTAGTATTATTTATATCACTTTGATCTATAATCATATAAATGATATGGTAATATTCATGGGTAAAGTTTATTACAACTATTAGTTGTCATATATTAATTCGATCGAGTATATTGTGGATTCTGATATAGCTTAAGAAGCAAGTTTACCAATGATTTTTTTCAAGATTGTGTATTTTTACCTAAAGGGTAAAAATATAATCATAATATATTGAATTATAACTATGATATTATATAATATTTCTAGTATGACGGTATGTAATCCTTCCTTTTTATTACATAACTTTTCATTTCATTTTATAAATAGAGGATCTTTAAAGTCTAGTGTCTTGGAAATCAGGAACAATATACATGAAAATAACATAAATTATTATTCTAATCCACTTTTAAGTATTCATAATAAGTTAATACTAAGTAAAATTACTACATCTCATAACCAGAAGACATACATCAAAGGAAAGGGTGAGCAGAAGGCCCAGTATGGAAATTAAGGGAATCAGTTTACTTGTGATATCAATAAGAACTTGATGAAAAACATAAATACATGAGCAATGGAAGAAGAGTAATATCGTAATAAAAATAACATGAATCATAAATTTAATATGTTTCTATAATATTTAATTTATAAATTCATGAACATATGACCAAAGTTCATCCCCAATGTGTCATAAAAATTACCAGGGTTATTCACCAAGGTGTCGTGAAAATTGTCATATCTAGAGATTAAATTATTTACCCAGTGCATTGGATAACTATCAAGGAGAACCCTTAATATTTATTTATTTTCATGTGAGACACATAGATCATAATCAAACAATTCATAAATAACCCAAAAAGAATAAAAGACGTGGGTTTCATTTCAAAATCATGACGTTTTAAAAATGCTTAAAAACTTGATCGTTAAGTCATTTATAACCCATAGAAAAGGGATAAGGGTTTCATGCATGTCAATTCCAGAATCAAATATAAAATTTTTTATGTATTTATGAATACCCCTATAAACGAAATAGGTTTGGGTATTAACATAAATAAAATAATATAATTTCTTGAGAAAAGAGAGATATATTTTGAGACGAAATTTCTGAAGCATAATGGCTATATAATATGGTTTTAGAAAACATTAAAAAGAGAGGGGAAAAGGTTCACCCACTAATAAATAACTCATAATATAGTATAGGGACAAAATAAAATTTAAATAATATCATGGTATGTATTTTTGAATGATAAACCACATTAAAAGGAAACTTTAAAGAAAAGAGAAGATGTAATATCTTTTACAAAAATTCGGCAGCCTAACGGCGTCACTTAAAAATTCAGAAAATTCATTGATGAGAGAAGAAAGGGTCTCTCATAAATTGAACATGAAATGGGCAGTAATAAGGATATATAAGAACATACATCTACATAATAAAATGGAAACTAGAAAATATAACATAAAGGAAGACATGGCTTAAAAGAGGAGGATAAAAGGTTCCCTTACCTTAAAGAGTAACTTAAAAAGCTCAAAGTTTGGGACCTTAGGGGAATTGAGGAAACCTTGGAAGGAATCCTTTTGAGGTAAAAATACTATATCTTCTTTGAGGAGGATTTTTGAATGAAATGAATGAAGGAATGAGTTGAGATTTATAGTAGAAGTGAGGGAATATTTTATTAATTTCCAAGGGACATCTCATCAGTGGTATTTTAAAAACTATAGGCTTGCCCATGGTATTTTCCCATGGTATTAGCCACCTGGTACACCTCATAACATATATTAATATTCACAAGTCAACCAGAATTATTACATCATTATTACATCATTAATGATGTCATTAATCACACCAAAACTCAAAACAATATTTTTACTATTCATCAAAAAACAAAACATTTTATAAAAATCTCATTAATTCACACTAACCTAATATTGATTGTAACACCCCAAGCTTCCATGGTACGTTTCCATTTGAATAATTCAATAGCTTTCATTATATGCAACTTTGAGATTCTAACACACCACGACCAATCAAACTAGTCATTATGGATATTAATACCCACTTTTTGAAATTTTATAAATTTGATCTTTCAAAATGGACTTCATTTTTGGATTCATAATATCTAAATTAGATTAGGGTGAATTTTTGGTATTTTTCTGAAAAATTTCAATTTTTGATGAATAGTGAAAAAACACTCCGTTATTGGTTAAAAGAGACTTTTTATTTAAATAATTAGTTACATTATTTTAATTTATTTTAGGTCAAAATAGATACATAATACATATATATGTTCAACTTAATTCATTGAAGTCATTTTCTAATAAGTTTAGATATATAAAATTTTATTGAACTTTTTACCGTCTTTTACCCACCTCCTAGGAGCATTTTTAAATTCACATAAAACTTAATTTTACCGCTTGAGTGAGTGTAATTTCAAAAATTTGAGAGACACAATTTATATCAGTAAGAAAAATTTGGTCAAATAAGATGAAAATAATTTTTGGTGAATAGTAACTTTTTCTTTTATTTACCACGGTTAAAAGTAAATAGGGTAATTAAGGGTAAAAATGATATTATTATTACCCTAACACATGTCCTAATTCTATTGGATAAGTTTAATTCTACCAAAAACAACCTTAGGAATAAAATATGATCCTTTAGGACCACTTGTATTAGATTAGGACATTTATTATAATTTTATTTAAATAAGAGTTAAAAGAGTTAAATTTAAAGTTTAAAAACTAAACCATTTTTAATATAGGGTTATACATAATATAAATTAGACTATAAATATTAATTAGAAATATAAAAAAATTTCCTACATAATGGAATTTTATTTATAATTTTTAGACATTAAATAATTAAATTTATTTATAACACAATGATGATGCAGTAATTACCTTATTAATGAAAGATTAAAATAACTCATATTATAAATATCCAAATAAATCTAATTTGAGACTTTTAATGAATTACACTAATTTTATAGGTTAATATGACATTTTAGGGTTTATTAAACGAATTCTTTTCGAATTAATAATGTTGTTATGAATTTAACAAAAACAAAATACCAAATAGTTACAAAATCGACATAAAAGAGTTTTTAAAAAAAATATTATATTATTAATTGATATTCTATTCCTAAAAATCTAAGGTTTGGACAAAGGGATTAAATAATATTATATATGTCATTAATGAACCACTTTAGGTTCTCTTGGAAGTTTATAGTAAGTTTTTTAACCGCATAATATAAAAATTTAAAGAGACATGGTAAATGTCAAACTATTTAACTAAGAGTTAAATCTAAAAGATAAGGAAAATATGATGACCTAAACCTATCTAAAACCTATTGGTTGGGAGTTTTTCTACACTTACCTACCTTATCCTTTAAATAATTTATTTTTGAGCCATTAGAAACCGAAAATTATTTTATTATAAAATAATATTTCAAGCTTTTCCTAAAGTGACCCTCACCTCTCTTATAAAAGGGCACTTCCCCTTCTCTCAAATTCACACCTTCAAATCCATTTGGCATGGCCAAATACTACCCAAATATCCTCTCAACTTTCCTACCTTCATCCTATAGGCCTTCATTTAGTTATAAATCCAACCTAAAGATCACTTTTGATCAAATCAAAAGGAAGAACCCGAAGAAGGGGTAAATATTTCATCACCTCTTTCAAGTTCTTTTCTTCTTCCACTTCCTCTTTCTTTGTTGTTTACATTATAAATTAATAACTCAGGTATCTTCTATATACTGTGATATTATTATAAAAATGTTATAACCATATTTATTATTCTATCAATCCTATAAATAACAAAGTCACCATACGTGCGTACATACGGATTACCGTCTCCACGTCGTGGTGTAGTTTGTTATTCAAACACTTCATCATTTGGCTGGGTATAATAATGAGTATAAATTATGTAAATAATAAATATAAAAAGATAATTATTCTTTATATATGATATACCATCCAATTATATACTATTTTAATTTCAAAAGAATGATATTGTCGCTCGTACTTACGTACAGATTACCATCTCTACGAACGTGATGAGATTTATTTCCCATCGTATCCATTCAAGACTAATTTTCATTTGATGATTAAAAAATAATGTTTAAGGACTTAATATCATTATGAATATTAATAAGATACATCCTATCCATAAAATATATTACTTACATAACAAATCATATAAAGGAAAACGAATCAGTTAACACCCAAAACGATGATAATACTAAAGTATTATTAACAAAGTAATATTAGAAGATCATATATGACATCATATTTAATTATTTGGTTCTTTTATAATTTAATAATTATTATTTAACTATTATACAGAAGTTTAATGTACCCTCAACCAAGTAAAAGTACAAGGTAAGGGTTAATTTCACAATCTCTATATTATCCGAGATTGTTTTATACATGAGTATCTACTGGGACCTCTTTATAATCCACATCTGTATTTTCTTAAAAATGTATTTCAAAAAAAATTACTATTTACTTTAAAATGGTTTAAATTCATTTATGACCCTATTTTACCATATATTTTTTGAAAGGAATCTTTCCGTCATTTTCCAAACAAGGTACTTTATGACCTTTTCGACAAAATTAAGGTAAGAATGTCTTTTTTTAACTTATACGGCGAGTGCAGCTACTTTCTGCCATTATAACATCGTCGAAGCTTCCCATAAAATATTATAAGAATATTTTCAATATAAATTTTTTATTTTATAATTATATTACTTTTAAATGATTTCAAAATAGAAAGACATATTTCTCTAAAAAAAAGTTTTGATTTCATCTATGTCAACATCCTTTGATGGATTTTATGCTTTTTTGAAGTTGATTGATTGTGATACAAAACTTCCATATTGTACTAAAGGTTTTGTGATATGTTTGAATGTAGATGTGTTATTTTTATACCATTCATGGTTTATGGATAAAGTATTGACATTTCATATGCTAGTTTTAATACGAATGTTTATGTTATGTTTAAACCTTTTCATATGAGGAATGCATTGGACTTAATAAGTGACGGGTGGAGCCTACTATAGCTCCTCGATGCATCAGTAGGTCTCATGATACAAAATAGTGTCTTGGAATAAGTCCTTGACAAAATCTTATTTGTATTCTTGGAACAAGGACTTGACTACGTGGTTATAAAATCTAGCATTATGTATTCCATCATTATGAAAGTGGCTATTGATATTGCATGTGATTATTAGACTAGTAGAATATCCATGTGAATAAGTAAATGGAATTATTTGATTTTATATTTTCTATATTATGCTGAAGTTCATGTTTAAAAGGATTTTGTTTTAGTCTTACATTGCCTTAAATGTTTATGCTTATTTATGAAAATTTTTTCTATATTGTTATCCTTACTGAGCATCTGAGCTCACCCCTTTCTATGTTTTATTTTTTCTAAGATGCGAAGAAGTATATTATGATTGACCTATAGGGATAGTCTAAGGGATATGAGTGTGTCTAATGTAGACTATGTTGTTGTAGTTTTTCATTTTATAATTTAATGTAAAACTTATGAATGTATCTAGTATTTCCAATGCTACTAAACTGATCGGTCTTTCGGGATTTGATCCCTTGTGATCATTAAAAAGTTATGTAATAATGAAACGACTCTAGGTAACTAGGATCGGGGCATTACAGTTGGTGTAAAAGTAATTTTAGTACAAACCTTGGAAGCTAGATTTAGAAAAACTTTGACTAGAGAACATTACCCTAAGATAGACTTTGAGGATTAGTATAGAAGAACTTCCTAGAATTTTGGTACTTTAGAGATTTTATGAGTTTTCCAAGAAATACATCCATGTCTGGATACGAGCAGGTATAGGTGACTCTGGCATAGATGTACCTAGGGGTAAAACTAAAAAACACCACTTTGAGCTAGACTCGAACGGGAACTGGTGCACGACAATGGGTCTTGCTGCAATCTTGGTTAGGACACTCTCGGGGGATATGCTTAGGATAATTATTATTTTTTTACAAACCATTATGAAGGGTTTGTGAGTATATACTTCCTTAAAGAAAACATTTTTATGATTAGGGATTATATCCATTAAATGTTTAATTTATGTTAACTGTTTTACAAGTTTGGAATTATGTATTGTGATTCATAAACTAATCTAGTGTATGCCATTGTTTAGAAATAGCACCTAGTGGAAGGAATGGAAACTGTATCAATGCACGTAATCCATGTTGGGATTTCCCTCCTACTAAAGATAATTATAGTGGAGCTGGTGAAAAAACTGGTGCTAATCAGCTTATCACCATACTGGGAAAACTCACTCAAGTTATAAATAATAACCTTACCCATATGAAGCACCCTGATCCACAACATGGAGGATCAATGTTAGACCGCTTCATGAAGAAACAACCACCAGCATTCAATGGGAGTACAAATCCATTAGTAGTTGAGTAATGGATAAATTCCTTAGAGAAAATATTTTGCGCTTTGGGGAGTAGTGAAAGGGAAAAAGTTGTCATGGCAGTTTATCGCCTCACAGGAGATGCAGATCAATGGTGGTCATTGATTCAAAACACAAAGAAAGATGACTAAGTATCAAATATGGAATGGAGGTAGTTTAAGGATATTTTCTTAGAAAAATACTTTCCCCATGACCATTGAGTGGATATGGAAAGACAATTTCTGAGTCTGAGGCAAAAAGAGGATGATAATGTCGCAAAGTATGAGGCTAACTTTACAAGGTTAGAAAGGCATGGTGTAGATTATATATGTAACCCAAGAAGTAAGATTTATTGTTTCTTTGATGGGTTAAAACCATTTCTCCGTTGAGCATTAGTCTCATAATCCTTCTCATCATATAAAGATATTGTCTCATGTGCTATCAAGACAGAAAAGGAATTCTCTAAGTCTTACGACTTTAAAGCAAAGCAAGAGAATAAGAGATCTGCTGAACACTCTGGAAATGGAAATAAGGGGGATAATGGGAAAGTTGAATATCAATCCTATGGTAAATGTGGGAAGAAACACCCTGGTACTTTCCTGAAGGGAATGGGAGTCTCTTACAAGTGTTGTGAAAAAGTCCACCAAGCTCGTGATTGAAAGGGGAAGAAAGAGGCTGTTAATGTTGAATGATACAATTGTAGTAAAAAGTGTCATTATGCAAATGAATGTCCTAATTGCCAAGGTAACTTACCTCAGAAAAGGACAAGGGAGCAAGGAAAATATTATGTGATCACTATTGCTGAGTTTGAAGCTCTGAATGACATGGTGGCGGGTGTTTTAATGGTTTCCTCAAGTTTAAAAAATGCTTTATTTAATTATGGATCATCGCATTGTTTAATATCTTCCTAGTTTGATAATAAAATTAGATATTTCCAATTTTATTTAACAAGGGAGTTGTCGGTCAAAACTCCTGAGGGAAGTATCATTGCAACAAAGTTTTGTGAATCAGTTCCCATTAAGTAATATAAACATTATTTATTTGCTGATCTAATCACCATACCCATGATTGAATTTGATATAATCCTCGGTATGGATTGTCTTTCAGACCGTGATGCAAAAATTTATTTTAAGAAGGAGGTTAAAATTTTCAATGATGATAAGGAGTACCATATTTTTAGAGAAGAAATGTCACCATCTGATTCTTATCTAGATCCACCCCCACACTACTAGATATATGGTCTTTAGCGACCGCCAAAAGCGGTCGCTAAAGCCCTATAGAGACCGCCATGCGACCGCTTCTGGCGGTCACATTTGAGTCGTCGCTGTTGATCAACAGCGACCGCCTCTGGCGGTCGCTAAAAACCTACCTGGAATTCTGCTTCGAGCGTCCGCTGGATGTGTGCAGGGATGCGGGGGTGTTGGGGGGTTGCAATGGGATGGACGACCGCCGACCATGGCCGATACACGGTGGCCGGAGGAGGAGGAGATGGCGTTCTGGTCTTTTGGGAAGGCTCGGGTGATCGGCGGCGGTCGTGTGAAGGGTAACGAGGTTGACTGAGAGTGGTCGGGAGAGAACTGGGGGTGGCGACGGGCTTGACTGAGAGTGGTAGTGCGGCGGCGGGGGTCACACCGACGTCGACGGGGAGTTGCAGCGGCGGATGAGGAAGACAGTGGCGGGGGGGCGGGAAATATCCCGCGTAATTCTTTTCAGCAGTAGCGACCGCCATTGGCGGTCGCTAATACTGTCAATAGCGACCGCCGTTGGCGGTCGCCCGTGTTCCCAGGCGCAGCAGCCAATTATTCCAGTAGTGCCAGTACCTCAATTAAATTCAGTTATTGGGGAGGAAGAGAATGAAATAAGTGTCGGTGAGGAAAGGAATGTTCAAATATAGGATGTACCTATTGTACAAGAATATGTTGATGTGTTTCTAGAATATTTACCTAGACATCCTCCAGAACAAGAAATTGAGTTTTCCATTGATTTAATTCCTAGTTCAAGGCCCATATCAAAAACCCCTTATAGAATGGCCACTGTGGAATTAGTGGAACTAAAGAAAAAACTAGAGGAATTGTGTAATAAGGGATATATTTTCCATGGTGTTTCTCCATGGGGAGTGCCTATTATTTTTTTTAATAAGAAAGATGGATCTATGAGGTTGTGCATTGACTATAGGGAGATCAATGATATAACAATAAATAACAAGTATCACCTACCTCGTATTGATGATTTATTCGACCAACTTCATTAAGCTCAATATTTTTCAAAAATTGACCTACAATCTGGATATCATCAATTTTGTGTGAAGAAGGAAGACATTCTGAAAACAGAATTTCGAACCAGGTACGGGCATTATGAGTTTACAGTAATGCCTTTTGGATTGACTAATGCACCCTCTGTTTTCATGGATCTAATGAAAAGAGTTTTCAAAGAATATCTTTATGACTTTGTAGTGGTATTTATTGATGATATCCTGTTATACTACAAAATCTACGAAGATCATGAAAATCACTTGCGCACCATTATGAAAACCCTCAGAATAAATGAATTATATAGGAAGTTTAGCAAGTTTGAATTCTGGCTTTAGGAGATTTCTTTTCTTGCCATATTGTCTCTAAGGGTGGAATCTTCATTGATCCTTCTAAGACAATATTAATCCAAGAATGGCCAGCACCGATGAGTATAACTTAGGTGCATAGTTTTATTGGTTTTTTAGGTTATTATTTTCGTTTCATCTAGAATTTTTTCCGATTGGCTAACCCATTAACCAAGCTCACATATAAAGGGGTTAAATTTGTTTGGACAAAAGAGTGTGAAGAATGTTTTAAATAATTGAATAGAATATTAGTCAATAATATTATCTTGACTCTACTATAAGGGAATAATGGGTTTGTTATTTATAGTGATGCATCAAAGAAAGGAATTGGTTGTGTCCTTATGCAGAATGATATGGTTATTGCCTATGCATCACGACAGCTAAAAATTCATGAGAAAAAATATCCTACTCATGATCATGAGTTAGCAGCTGTAATATTTGCTTTGAAGATATGGAGATATTATCTCTATGGTGAAAAATGTGAGATATATGCTAATCACAAGAGTTTGAAGTATATTTTCTCACAGAAAGAACTCAACATGAGGAAAAGGAGATGGTTTGAACTACTCAAAGATTATTATTGCACAATACACTACCACCCGGGGAAGGAAAATAAGGTAGAAGATGCTTTGAGTAGAAAGGATCATGGAGTTTTGAACAAGATGAGAGTTGAAAGGGATCCAATTTTCATGGATCTAGTGGAAATATATATGGGAATAATCATAGAAGGTGAAACATCAATACTTTTTCAAATGGTTTCCAAACCATCTTTACTATAAAGGATAAAAAGTTCTCAGGATAATGATGAGGAGTTTCAAGAGAAGATTAAAGTTATGAATGATGGGAGATTTAGTGACTTCATATATGAATATGGGATTTTGAAATTTGGGAAGAGAGTTTGTATTCCCGATATACCAGATCTAAAAATGGAATTGTTGGATGATGATCATAGCTTCTATTTCTCTATACACCCTAGTAATACTAAGATGTATAGATATTTGAAGGAACATTTTTGGTGGGACAACATGAAGAGGGAGATTTCTAATTTTGTGTCAAGATTTATGTTTTGTCAACAAGTGAAAGTTTGAAGGCAATAACCTAGAGGAGTCATGCAACCTCTTCCCATACCTGAGTGGAAATGGGATAATATTACGATGGAATTTTTCATGGGGCTACCAAAGACTCCTAGAAGGAATGATATAATATTGGTCATTGTTGATTGTCTTACCAAGTCAACACATTTTCTTGCTATAAGAGAAGATTTACCACTTGAACGCCTAGAAAGACTATATATTAATGAAGTTGTAAGATTTCATGGAGTACCCTTATCGATTGTTTCTAATAGTGATCCCCGTTTTACATCAAGATTCTGGAAAAGTCTTCAGAAATCCCTAGATACTAAACTTCATTTGAGTACCGCCTACCACCCTCAAACTGATGGACAATCAGAATGGAATATTCGAACCTTAGAAGACATGTTGAGATCTTTATCACTTGACTTTCAAGGTATGTGGGATCAATATTAACCTCTGGTAGAATTTTCCTATAACAATAGCTTTCATTCAAGTATTCAAATGGCACCATATGAAGTATTATATGGAAAGATATTTTGCACACCAACTTGTTGGGATGATTTTGCTGAAAGAAAACTCGTAGGCCTAGAACTTTTTGAGGAAACGATGAAAAAGGTGAAGGTTATCCAAACCCATATCAAAACATCCCAAAGTAGGAAAAAGAGTTATGTTGATAACCAAAGGAAGTATTTGGAATTTCACGTAGGAGACCATGTTTTCTTGAAGGTATCTCCCTGGAAGGGTTTTATACATTTCAGTAAGAAGGGAAAATTGATTCCTAGGTACATCGGACCTTTCGAAATTATATAATGAATTGGAGTTTTAGCTTATTGTTTGGAAATGCCTCCAAGTCTCTCCAAAGTTCATGATGTGTTCCACGTATCACTGTTGAGAAAATACATGCCTGACCCAACGCATGTACTCACTTATGAGGAAATTGAATAGATCCTGATCTATCTTATTATGAAGATCCTGTCAAAATTCTTGATACAAGAGAACAAGTGCTGAGAAACCAGACGACTCATCTGGTAAAAGTTGTATGGAGAAACTATAAGATGAAAGAGGCAATGTGGGAACCAGAGAAACTTATGATGAAGAACCACCTGAATCTGTTTGTGTGGTAGTATTATAGAAATTTCGAGGAAGAAATTATTTGAAGGAGGGAAGAATGTAACACCCCAATCTTCCATGGTACGTTTCTCTTTGAATAATGCAATAGCTTGCATTATACACAACTTCGAGATTCTAGCACACCGCGACCAATCAAACTAGTCGTTATGAATAGTAATACCCACTTTTTGAAATTTTATAAATTTTATCTTTTAAAATGGACTTAATTTTTGGATTCAGAATATCAAAATTAGCTTAGGGTTAATTTTTGGTATTTTCTGAAAACTTTCAATTTTTGATGAATAGTGAAAAAACACTACATTATTGGTTAAAACCAACTTTTTATTTAAAAAATTAGTTATTT
This sequence comes from Viscum album, assembly GCA_963277665.1. Taxonomy (NCBI): domain Eukaryota; kingdom Viridiplantae; phylum Streptophyta; class Magnoliopsida; order Santalales; family Viscaceae; genus Viscum; species Viscum album. Next base: position 1,102,774,269 of record OY728142.1, on the reverse strand, counting down.
TATTTTAATTTATTTTAGGTCAAAATAGATACATAATACATATATATGTTCAACTTAATTCATTAGAATCATTTTATAATACGTTTAGATATATAAAATTTTATCGAACTTTTTACCGTCTTTTACCCACCTCCTAGGGCATTTGCAAATTCACATAAAACTTAATTTTACCACTTCTGTGAGTGAAATTTCAAAAATTGGAAAGACACGGTTGATATCAGTAATAAAAATATTGTTCAATAAGATGAAAATAATTTTTGGTGAATAGTAACTTTTTACTTTTATTTACCACGGTTAAAAGTAAATAGGGTAATTAAGAGTGAAATGATATTATTATTACCCTAACACATGTCTTAATTCTATTGGATAAGTGTAATTAGACCCAAAAAAACCTTAGTAATAAAATATGATCCTTTAGGTCCACTTGGAATAGATTAGGACATTTATTATTATTTTATTTAAAGAAGAGTTAAAAGAGTTAAATTCAAAGTTTAAAAACTATACCATTTTTAATATAGGGTTATACATAATATAAATTTGAATATAAATATTCATTAAAGATATAAAAATATTTCCTACATAATGGTATTTTATTTATAATTTTTAGACATTAAATACTTAAATTTATTTATGACATAATGATGATGCAGTAATTACCTTATTAATGAAAGATTAACATAATTGATATTATAAATATCCAAATAAATCTAATTTGAGACTTTTAATGAATTACACTAATTTTATAAGTTAATATGACATGTTAGGGTTTATTAAATGAATTTTTTTTTGAATTAATAATGCTATTATGAATTTAACAAAAACAAATACCAAATAGTGTCAAAATTGACATAAATTTTTTTTAAAACAAATATTATATTATTAATTGATATTATATTACTAAAAATATAAGGTTAGGCCAAAGGGATTAAATAATATTAAATATTTCATTAATTAACCACTTTAGGTTCTCTTGGAAGTTTATAGTAAGTTTATTAACCATATAATATAAAAATACAAAGAGACATGGTAAATGTCAAACTATTTAACTAAGAGTTAAATCTAAAAGATAAGGTTAATACGATGACCTAAATCTATCTAAAACCTATTGGTTGAGAGGTTTTCGACCCATCCCCATATCAGCCTTTAAATAATTCATTTTAGAGCCATTATAAATCTAAAATAATTTTATTATAAAATAATATTTCAAGATTTTCCTAAAGTGACCCTCACCTCTCTTATAAAAGGGAACTTCCCCTTCTCTCAAATTCACACCTTCAAAGCCATTTGGATCAGTCAAACCCTGCCCAAATATCCTCTCAACTTTTCTTCCTTCATCCTAGAGGCATTCCTTTAGCTATAAATACAACCTAAGGATCCCTTTTGATCAAATCAAAAGGAAGAACCTGAAGAAGAGGTAAATATTTCATCACCTCTTTCAAGTTATTTTCTTCTTCCACTTCCTCTTTCTTTGTTGTTTCCATTATAAAATAATAAATCTAGTATATTATATATACTATGATGTTATTATAAAAATGTTACAACCATATTTATTATTCTATCCATCCTATAAATGAAAAAGTTATCATACGTGCGTACGTACGGATTACCGTCTCCACGTCGTGGTGTAGTTTGTTATTCAAACACTTCATCATTTGGATGGGTATAATAATGAGTATAAATGATGTAAATAATAAATATAACATGATAATTATTCTATTTATATGATACAAAATCCGATTATATATGATTTTAATATCAAAATAATGATATTGTTGCTCGTGCATATGTACGGATTGCCGTCTCCACGAACGCAATGAGATTCATTCCCCATCGTATCCATTCAAGACTAATTTTCATTTGATGATTAAAAAAATAATGTTTAAGGACTTAATATCATTATTAATATTAATAATATAAATCATATCCATAACAAACATTACTTACATAATAAATAATATAAAGGAAAACGAATCAGTTAACACCCAAGACGATGATAATACTAAAATATTATTAACAAAGTAATATTAAAAGATAATATATGATATTATATTTACTTATATGGTTATTTTATAATTTAATAACAATTATTTAACTATTATATAGAAGTTTAACGTACCCTTAACCAAGGAAAATACAAGGTAAGGGTTAATTTTACAATCTCTTTATTATTCGAGGTTGTTTTATACGTGAGTATCTTCTGGGACCTCTTTATCATCCACATTCGTGTTTTCTTAAAAATGTATTTCAAAACATTTTTTTTACTATTTACTAGATAATGGGTTAAATTCATTTATACCCTTATTTTACCTTATATGTTTTGAAATGAATCTTTCTCTAATTTTCCAAACAAGGTACTTTATGACGTTTTCGACAAAATTAAGGTAAGAATGTCTTTTTTAACTTATTCAGTGGGTGTGAATATTTTCCGTCATTATAACATCATCAAAGCTTCCCATAAATTCCTTTAAGAATATTTTCAAAATAAATGTTTTCTTTTATAATTATATGACTTTCAAATGATTTCAAAATATAAAGACATATTTCTCTAAAAAAAATTGATTTCATCTATGTCAAAATCCTTTGATGGATTTTAAGCTTGTTTGAAGTTGATTTATTATAATACAAAACTTTATTATTGTATTGAAGGTTTTGTGATATGTTTGACTGTGGATGTGTTATTTTTATATCATTCATGGTTTATAGATAAAGTATTGACATTTCATATGCTAGTTTTAATATGAATGTTTATGTTATGTTTAAACCTTTTCATATGAGGAATGCATTGGACTTAGTAAGTGATGGGTGGAGCCCGATATAGCTTTTCAATGCATCGGTAGGTCTCATGTGACAAATTAGTGTCTTGTCACAAGGCCTTGACAAAATCTTATTTGTATTCTTGTCATAAGGCCTTGACTATGTGGTTATGAAGTCTGGCATTATGCATTCCATTATTATGAAAATGGCTATTGATATTGCATATGATTATTTGACTAGTAGAATATCCATGTGAATAAGTAAATGGAATTATTTGATTTTATCTTTGCCATATTATGTTGAAGTTCATGTTTAAAAGTCTTTTGTTTTAGTCTTACATTGCCTTAAATTTTTATGCTTATTTATGAAAGTTTTTGCTATATCGTTATCCTTACTGAACATCTGAGCTCACCCCTTTCTATGTTTTATTTTTCCCAGGATGCAAAGAAGTATATTATGACTGACCTATAGGGATAGTCTAATGGATATGAGTGTGGACTATGGAGACTATGTTGTTGTAGTTTTTCATTTTATAATGTAATGTAAAACTTATGAATGTATCTAGTATTTCCAAGGTTATTAAACTGATCGGTCTTTCGGGATTTGATCCCTTGTGATCATGTCAATGTTATGTAATAATGAACCGACTCTAGGTAACTGGGGTCGGGGCGTTACACTAATCATCTGAATTCAAAAATACAATCCATTTTATGAAAATAATTTTCTAATTATGAGATATTTAATTTTTAAGTAAAAACACTATTTACCCGAAAAAAAATACTAATACTAACTAATAATTTACGAAACAGTTATTTACTTATGCTATTATATCACTTCACTATTCAAGATGCCTAAATTATATTTATACTTTCTTAAGTGTGGTTACTATTCCATTGGTCACATTACTATTCATAAGGGTAATATTACTATTCATACTTTATTATTCACTAAAAAATAAGTTGATATTATTAGACTCTAAATTTATTACTGATCACAACTGTAGAAGACCATTTTTTTAAAATAATTTCATGTTATTAATTATTTAAAGTATACAAAAATATTTTAAAATACCATTTTTTCCAAAATATCATCAATAATATGGAACTTCTATAAATTCATCCTATATTTATCTGGACATTTTAAATACACAAATTTTACCATAAGAATAAATAACAATTTTATTTATACAAAATGATTACACAAAGTAACTAAGGCCTTGTTACATATCCCCTTATAACACTTGCATAGTACCTAAGTGTAAGGTGTGATATGGTGATAGAATCTTGGGGTGGCATGGACAACATTGCCCAAGTGATGATTTCTATCATCTTGAACTTCTCCCTTAGGAGATTCTGTTCAAGGTTCACATGTTGAAGCTCAGCTTGGGCTTGGTCCAGAGGAAAGCCTAGTGATGCAACCTCCTTATCAAGATCTGACAAATGGGATTCATATAGCCTGAGTCTACTAGATGAGGCCATCAACTCCTCTTTCTATATTAATTAACCATGATCACTAGTATTTATAAACAAAAATCATAGCATTAAGAGTATAGTTTCCAATGGTTATATTGACCAATAGTCATATAATAGTCGAAACCCAATGGTATCATTTTAATTATACTCACTTCATTAATTAAAGGATATAGTTTTGTTGAGTACAAAATAAAATAACACAAAAAATTAGGAAACAAATATTATTCAAAAGTTCAGGTCATTAAATTCTTCCCCCCTTAAGAAATTTTGTCCCTGAAATTCTAACTCATACCCTCAGAAGAGAAAAGTGAGGGTACTTATGCCTCATAGACTCTTCTAGTTTCCATGTGGCTTCTTTATATTTTTTGTTGCTCCAAAACACCTTAACAAAGTGGGTAGTATTTTTGCGTAGAACCTTGTATCTACGATCCAAGATCTCCACTGGCTACTCCTCATAAGAGAGGTCATGTTCCAGTTGTACCACCTCTGGGTTTAGTACATGTGAAGGGTCAGGTATGTACTTTCTTAAGAGGGATACATGGAAGACATCATGAACTTGTGCTAGATTTGGAGGAAGTGCAAGCTGATAGTCCACTGCTCCCACGCGATCAAGGATTTCATAGGGGCCAATGTACCTAAGGTTGAGCTTCCCTTTCTTCCCAAACCTCATTAATCTCTTCCAAGGTGAAATTTGAAGAAATACCTTGTCACAAATATCAAACTTCAAGTCCCTTCGACGGTTGTTGTCATAGCTCTTTTGTCAACTCTGAGTAGCCTTAATGTGTTGTTGGATGGAATGGACCTTTTCTGTCATCTCTTACACAAGATCAGGCCCAAGAAGGTTTTTCTCACCAACTTTATTCCAAAAATTAGGATTTCTACATCGCTTACTATATAGAGCTTCATAGGGTTCCATTTGAATGCTCGAGTGGAAGCTGTTGTTGTAAGAGAAATCAACTAATGCGAGATGTTGATCTCATTCACATTTAAATTCCATTGAGTATGTTCTCAACATGTCCTCAATTGTTTGAATATTAATTTCAGATTGTACATTAGTTTGGGGGTGATAGGCCATACTGAAATTCAATTCGGTTCTCAGAGCATGTTGAAGATTTCTCTAGAATTTTGATGTGAACCTTAGATCATGATCAGATACGATAGAAAGTGGAACTCCATGCAGCCTTAACACTTCTTTAATGTAAATCCTAGAAAGTTGATCAAAATATAAATCTTCCCAAATAGAGATAAAATAGAAATTCTTGGTGAGACCGTCCATAATAACTCATATCGCATTGTTTCCTTTGGAAGTTATTGGGAGACCAGTGAAAAAATCCATAGTGATATTATCCCATTTCCATGTTGGTATGGGTAGTGGTTGCAATGCCCCTTTAGGAAGTTTTCTCTATACCTTCACTTGATGACATACCAGTCACCTTGAAGTGTAGTCATCAATCTCCCTTTTCATATTATCCCACCAATAATGATCACGAAGGTCTCTATACATTTTTTTACTTTCAGGGTGTATAGAGAACGTAGAGCTATGAGCTTCATCCATTATCTCCTTCTTTATTTTCAGAATATATGGAACACATAGTCTTGTATGAAATTTTAGTACACCTTCTTGATCAATATTGAACTCAGGAAACTTTCCATCCTTTACAGCCTCAAACTTCTTTTGTAACAAAGGATCTTCTTTTTGAGATTTCTCGATCTTCTCTAGTAATGATGGTTGAGAAATCATTTGGGTTAGGGTTTATGATGTCCCTTCCCTTATAATTCCCATGTCTAGCTTTACTAGGTCATTGATCAAAGGATCTATTTGAATCCTTATCATGGAAAGAGAAACTGGGTCTTTCCAAGTTAATGCGTCAGCGACTTTGTTTTCTCTTCCAGGATGGTAATGAATTCAACAATAATAGTATTTAAGAAGTTACAACCATCTCCTTTGCCTCATGTTCAATTCCTTTTGTGTGAAAATATACTTCAAACTTTGAGGGTCTGTGTATATATCACATTTATCCCCATAAAGATAGTGCCTCCATATCTTTAGATTAAAAACAACCACATCCAGCTCCAGATCATGTGTAGGATAGTTCTGATCATGATTCTTCAACTATTGAGATGCATAATAAATGACTTTGTCATTTCTCATGAGTATTCACCCAAGACCTTTCAGATATGTATCACTAAAAATAATGAATCCTTCTCCACTTGAGGGAAAAGTTAACACGGGTGAAGTAACCAATCTCTTCTTCAGATCTTGGAAACTTTCCTCACACCCCTTTGTATATATGAACTTGAACCCTTTTTGAGTTAACTTAGTTAATGGATTATAAATTCATGAAAAGTTTTTCGCATACCTCCTATAATATACCACTAATCCAAGGAAACTATTAATCTCAGTTATTGATGTAGGCTGAGGCCACTCCTCTACAACTTTTTTCTTTTTAGGGTCAATTGTGATTCCTTCATTGGTAATAATGTGACCCAAGATAGCAACTTGTTATAAATAGAATTCACATTTTCTTAACTTTCCAAAAATCATATCCTTCCATAGAGTTTAAAAAATACCTTTTAGATGATCCTCATGCTCCTCGCGACTTTTGAAATATATCAGAATATCATCAATAAAAACTACCACAATGTTACCAAGGTAGTCTTTAAAGAATATATTCATCAAACCCATAAAAATAGCATGTGAATTAGTTAGTCAAAAGGGAATAACAACAAACTCATAATTCCCATATCTTGATTGGAAGGCAGTTCTTGGAATATCTTCTTTCTTCACCCTCAATTAATGATAACCAGAATGAAGATCAATCTTAGATAATAATTGATCCCCACAAAGTTCATCAAATAAGTCATCAATTCTTGTAAGAGGGTATTTTTTCTTCACTGTGATCATGTTTAGTTCTCTATAATCAATATATATCTGCATTGATTCATCCTTATTCTTCACAAAGAGAACATGTGCTCCCCAAGGAGACACACTCGGTCAGGTAAACCCCTTCTCTAGAGTTATTTCTTTAATTCCTCCAGCTCCACATTTTCCATCCTATATGGGGTCTTTGATATCGAATGAGATCCAGGTACAAGTTCAATGGAGAACTCTACCTCTCTTTCTGGGGGAGGTTCGGGTAACTCCTTAGGAAATATGTCAATATATTCCTGGATGATGGGGACATTTTATATCCTTAAACTCTCATTTCCTTCTTCTTATTCACCAATCAACTCCATAAATATAGATATAGGAGGTTCTTCTAGACAAATATCAGGTTGAGATATATCTCCTTGAAAGATAACTATTGGTTTTCCATTCAAGACTACTGATATTTCCTTGCTTCTAAATTTGATCTTAGCATTATACTTTGAGAGCCAATCCATCCCTAGTATAATGTCAAATTCCATCATGGTAATGAATACTAGATTTTCGATAAGATTTTTCTCACTAAATTAAATACTAGAGTTTCTAAATAATGATGATTATTGGATAATCCCACTATGAGTCTTGACTAATAACTCTACTTTTAGAAAATCTGGGGATGATTCTAAATTCTTTGAAAACTTGGAGGAAATAAAGGAATGCGTAGAACCATAATCAAACAAAGTAGTTGCTATCTTTGAGATAACAACAAGAGTACCTTCCACCATGTCATTTGGGGCTTCAAATTCAGTCGTAGTGATTGAAAAAGTACGACCTTATTCCCTTGGCCGTTGCGGAGGCTGATAGTGATTCCCCTCCACTACCCTCAGATTTGTATAGTGATTGAAAAAGTGACCAAGTTGTCCAAACTTATAGAATTGGACATCAGGTAGGGCCTTCACCATCTTCCCTTTGTCTTTAGTGTTGGTAAGTTGTGGCTTCACCTCACTATGACAATTCTGCGTGATATGGACATCTCTTCCACACTTGTAGCACTTCCCACTCCTGAGAAAGAAGTTCCCTAAATGTTTCTTCCCACATTTATTACACATGGGATGTTGCACTTGATTTCCTCCTCTTCCCTGATTGAAGTTACTCCCTAAGATTGTCTCCATTGATCTATTCTTTTCATTGGATTTATGAGACCACTGTGTCCCACCAAACTCTAGTTCGATCTTAATCGCACTCCCTAGTATCTCGTCATAGCTGTCATAGTCTCGGTTGTCTAGATTCTTCCATAGATGAGGTCTCAGTCTACCAAAGAATCTATCAACCTTGCCACTAGGATCCATGAAAAAGCTTGAGGTATAACGTGAAAGTCTGGTGAAGTTCATATCGTAGCTTCCAACAGATTCATTTTCCTTCTACTTCAGCTCGAGAAACTCCTTCTCCATTTTTTCTCATCGAACGAGGGAAATAATTATTGAAGAAGATCCCTTTGAAATCTTCCCACTCTATAGATTAAACCTCCACTCTTTTCATCATGTTTTTAATTAGTTCCCACCACTGATCATCTTCTCCCTATAAGCGGTAAACAGACAGGGTGACCTTCTCTTGTTTCGAATAGTGGAGCACAGAAAAGATCTTCTCGATAGAGCTGGTCCACTATTCAGCAATTAATGGGTCGATAGATCCACTGAAGGTTGGTGGTCTTTGACATATAAAGGAATCAACAGAATGTTTTTCCCTTCGCAGTGAGATCGGTCTCTCAACTTGATTCAAGTTATTTCCTATAACTTGAGTCAGTTGGTTCATTATTCCCATGAAAGTTTCCATTCTGACTTCCATCAGAGGGTCGTCAGTGCATGGTCCATTACGGTCACTATTTGCATGGTTCCTCCTATTGCCTGACATTTTCTAAAAGAATAAAACCTTAGTTATAATCTTATTTCATTTATTAATCTTTTATCTATAAAGGATCTTATGTCTTAAAACTTCATTCTTAAACAATTATATTTATCTATAAATCCTTCATAATGATTCATAAAAAGCTTATGATTAACCAAACATATCCCCTAGGAGTGTCAAACTAGGAGTGCATCAAGAACCGTTTTTGTGTACCAAGATACCCTAAGTCAAGCCCAAAACGCCTTGTAGGATTTTTAACTCCTACGTACATCTTTTCTAGAGCCATATCCACTTATTCATATCCAAACAGGGATTTATTTGTTCAGAAACCACTTACTTAATATTTCACCAAAATACCAGGAAGTTTTCCTATATTTAAAAATTTATATAGGGTTATTATAAAGTTTTCATAGCCTAATTTCCATAAAAACTAAAATATCCTTTGATACCAACTATGGCATCCTACCTTTTTATTACATAACTTTTCATTACATTTTACAAACAGATGATCTTTAAAGTCTAGTGTCTTGAAAATCAAGAACAATATATGTGAAAACAGTATAAACCATTCTTATAATCTACTTTTAAGGATTCATCATAAGTTTATACTAAGTAAAATTATTACATCTCATAATCTAAAGACATACATCAAAGGAAAGGGTGAGCAGAAGGCCCAGTAAGGAAAGAAAGGGAATCAGTTTACTTGTGATATCAATAAGAACTTGATGAAAAAAATAAAAGACATGAGCAATGTAAGAAGAGGAATGTTCTAATAATAATAACATGAATAGTAACTTGAATATGTGGATACAACATTTAATTTATACATTCATGAACATATCACTAAGTTTCATCCCCAAGGTGTCATAAAAATTACCAGGGTTATTCACCAAGGTATCGTGAAGCTTGTCATCTCTAGATATTAAATTCTTTACTCGATGCATTGGAGCGCTATCAAGGAGAACCATTAATATGTATTTATTTTCATGTGAGACACATAGATCATAATCAAAAATTTCATAAATAACCCAAAAATAATAAAATATATGGGTATTATTTCAAAATCATGACGTTTTAAAAATGCTTAAAAACTTGATCGTTATGCCATTTATAACCCATCGAAAAGGAATGAGGGTTTAATGTATGTAAATTCCAGAATAAAATATATCATTTTTATGTATTTATTAATACCTCTAGAAACTAAATATTTTTGGGTATTCATATAAATAAAATAAGAGAATTTCTTGATAATAGAGAGATATATTTTGAGACAAAATTTCTGCAGCATAACGGCTATATAACATGGTTTTAGAAAACATTAAAAAGAGAGGGGAAAAGGGTCACCCACTCATAAATAACTCATAATACAGTATAGGGATAGAATAAAATTTAAATAAGATCATTTTATGGATTTTTAAATGATATACCACATGAAAAAGAAACTTTAAAGAAAAGAGAAGGTGTGATTTCTTTTACGAAAAATTTGGCAGCCTAACGGTGTCACTTAAAAATTCAGAAAATCCATTAATGAGAGCAGAAAGGGTATCTCATAAATTGGAAATGAAATGGTATGTAATAAGGATATATAATAACATTACTTCTCATAATAAAATGGAAACTAGAATACATAACATAAAGAAAGTTATGGCTTAAAAGAGGAGGGTGAAAGGTTCCCTTACCTTAAAGAGTAACTTCAATTTATCAAAGTTTGGGACCTTAGGGGGATTTAGGGAACCTTTTAAGGACTAATTTGGAGGTAAAAAGATCAGATCATAGTTGAGGATGATTTTGGAATTAAAGTAATGAAGGAATGGTTAGGTATTTATAGAAAAAGTGAGGGAATATTTTATTAATTTCCAAGGGACACCTCATCGGTGGTATTTTCAAAACCATGGGCTTTACCATAGTATTTTCCTATGGTATTGGCCACCTAGGAAATATCATAACATATATTATTATTCAAAAGTAGACCAGAATTATTACATCATTATTACATCATTAATGATGTCATTAATCACATAGAAACTCAAAACTTTATTTTTACTATTCACTGAAAAACAAAACATTTTATAAAAATCTCATAAATCCACCCTAACCTAATATCAATGCTTTGAATTAAAAAATAAAATCCATTTTATGAAAATAATTTTCTAATTATGAGATATTTAATTTTTAAGTAAAAACACTATTTATTAGAAAAAAATACCAATACTTAACTAATAATTTCTGAAACAGTTATTTACTTATACTATTATATCACTTCACCATTCAAGATGCCTAAATTATATTTATACTTTCTCAAGTGGGGTTACTATTCCATTGGTCACATTACTATTCATAAGGGTAATGTTACTATTCATACTTTACTATTCACTAAAAATTAATTTGATCTTATTAGACTCTAAATTTAATACTCATCACAACTGTAGAAGACCATTTTTTGAAAATCATTTCACATTATTAATTATTTAAAGTATACAGAAATATTTTAAAATACCCTTTTTTATAAAATTTCATCAATAATATATAACTTCTATAAATTCATCCTATATTTATCCAGACATTTGAAATACAAAAAAATTACCATAAGAATAAATAACAATTTTATTTATACAAAATGATTTCACAAAGTAACTAATACCTTGTTACATAGACCCTTATAAAACCTACATAGGACCTAAGTGTAAGGTGTGCTATGGTGATAGAATATTGGGGTGTCTTAGATAACATTGCTCGAGTGGTGATTTCTATCATCTTGAACTTCTCCCTTAGGCAATTATGTTCAAGCTTAACATATTGAAGTTCAGCTTGGGCTTGGTCCAGAGAAAAGCCTAGTGATGCAACCTCCTTCCCAAGCTCTGACAAATGGGATTTTTATGGCCTAAGTCTACTAGATGAGGTCATCAAATCCTATTGATATATTAATTAACCATAATCACTTTTATTTATAAACAAAAATCATAACATTAAGAGTATAGTTTCCAACGGTCATATTGACCAACAGTCATATAATATTTGAAACCCAATGGTATAATTTTAAATATACACACTTCATTAATTAAAGGATATATTTTTGTTGAGTACAAAATAAAATGACACAAAAAATTAGGAAATAAATATTATTCAAAATTTCAGGTCGTTACAAACAGAGTAGAAAAGGTATAGACTCGGTGATATTGTATCTTGAGGGATTTTCTCAGAGATAATAGGTTTCACTAATCAAAAAAAACACAGGGAGCATGGTGGGATTAATATCCATAGTAATATCTTAAGGGAATCATGTTTATCATGTGAGGATAACCATTTGAATTACTAGTAGTTAGATCTGGTGAAAGTGGGATCCTGTTAGATTTGGTTCCCTGGAACTAACTAATTTGAACATTTGATTATCAAAATATTCATAGTATTTAATATTAATTAATATATTATCACATGATGATTGTTATTATATATAGAATCTATGTGATAATGTCATAAATGTTACTTTTCATGCCAAAAGGTCATGAAAGTTCCCCACTATGATGAGAACCTTGAAGTGCTATGATGGTATTCTTAAATCCTTATTTTATGGATGGATGATATAATTTGATAGGACACAAATGATACAAGATTTTAGGGTTAGGGTGTGCATAATATATTGAGACTTATTCTCATTAAGTCCATCCTTAGTAATCTCTAAGGGAAGAAGGTTATGAGAACATGAATCACCAATAGGAATTCTACAAGTTTTATGTGTCATTAGATATTCATATCTGTGGGCATGTGTAATGGTCTTTATACTTGAGATTATTATTTATTCATATCACTATTGGAATACTTTGATATATTTAATAAAATCATGATGAAATATTCTCATGGTGAGGTTAGATACGTTGGGTGTGTCTGAGTGATATGGAATTAATGAATAAGTCATGAAAATATTTTCCCTTCCATATAATGGAAGTATATATATCTTTCCATTTGATTGAAATGGAATTGTTTGATAAATCCATGTCCATGGTGTGATATCGACATGTTCATTTATTGAAATTCAAAGAAAGATAATTAGAGAATATAATTTGATGAAATGTGTGATACAACATTCTTGAATGAGATATTTGGAAAAATGGATTATATTACATATTATGCATTCATAAGAGATTTTATGTCATTGTGAAATTAACCACTTTCTCTATGGTTGACTCGGTGTATTTCTAGATGAAAACCTTGGACTTTGGGAAGTTCAGCCTAATTCCAATGAGAAAAGGTCCTAGAGAATTACACACAAAGTATATGAAAACCCTCAGTTAAATTCTATATGAATTTAACATGTTGAATAAATATTATTACAGTACATGGTATAATAATTATTCATGTTTTTTAAATTGAAAATATTCAAAAACTAGTTATTCAAGATAATATATGTGAGTTGAATATTTAATAAATATTATTTGTTATTTTATTGAATATATTATTTATTTATCAGTGAATAATAAAGTGATATTTATTTATTTGAATAAATAGTCATTATTCAAGGTTTGATAAATACCAAATAGGAATGATGGGATAAGTTAATGTATTAGTGAGAAATTATATATTAAATATTATTTGAATAGATGGTAATTTATTTATTTAAGAAATAATATTTATTTATCTTTGATATTATCACATGTCAAGTAAATAATATTAGTATTATTATTTAGAAATTATATTTTTGGGGGATAGAGAGAATAATAAGGACCCATGTGAAATTTTTATTCTCTAACCCTATCTCTATATAAAATTGATTATATCATTCTCAACTATTATAACCATTGTACACAATGAGTTTTAGAGATAATCATCTAAATCCATGGAGAGTTATTCCTTTAGAACATTCTCAAGAATAGAGATCAATTCTTCTCCTATACCCTCTTGACTCTAGAGAGAACAATAATAATATTTATGTCTCTAAGTGATTCTTTTAGTGATAAATGATGAATGACACAAGTATTAGAATCATTCATGCTAGAACCTGAGGATTTTTATAATGATATTTGGAGGTTCTTGGTGCACATGCAGATCACTGTTAGAGGGATTATGACCTTGAATCCTTTGATACAATGACAGTACAACCTATAGCTATCATCTGATTCATCAATGAAGAAATAATTCCACTGCGAGGTAATTATTTATTTACATAAATTAATTATAAATTTATATGTGATCATCCTGTCTCATGGATTCAGGGGTTTTATTTCATCTATTTCTGAGGAGAAATCTGAAGAGGTTGATGAATTCTAATTGTTGGACAAGGACTCGGCCACTTCCACTACACCCCTAAACCTTTATCTATCCACCACATCACCATATCAATCATCATCATAAAAAATTTATTTCTCGTGTTACTTCTATGAATTAAAGAGTAATCAATAAGGTAGAGTGCCTTGAATGTACCTCATAATTCTATTCACTATCACGAGGTGCTCCTCCTTGGGGTTACTTGAAAACCGAGCAGCCAAGTTAGTAACATAAGCGATTTATAGTTGAGTTTCTATTAAGCACAACAATATCCCAATAATCCTCCTATATAGGTTTGGATCCACTAAATTTCCATTTTTATACTTCCCAAGTTTGGTTTCAACTACAATAGGAGTTGAAATCATTATAAAATCATGCATGTCAAACTTCTAAAGTGGATCATTTACATATTTTTCATGTGAGATATATTTCCCTTGATTTATATTTTCTTACCCAAAATATTAAATCATCCACATAGACCAATAACATAAATTTTTCTTCTTTGGATGTTTTCACATAGAGGTTATGATCAACACCACCCTTTTTAAATTCCAGTTTATTTCAATATGAATCAAGCTGAGAATACCATGCATGTGATGTCTACTTTAGACCATACAGGGTCTTCTTCAATATATACAATTTTTTTCATCATTAACAATCTATAATCTCATTGGTTGTTCAATGTAAACTTCCTCCTTGAGTACACCATTCAAGAAATATTTTTTTACATCCATTTGAAATATTTTAAACCATATTTTATTTGAAACTTATACGAAGATTATGATTGACTCAAGTCGATCCATTAGTGAAATGTTTTCTTCAATATCCACAACTTATATTTGAGAAAACCCTTTGCATATCAGTCCAGCCTTATTTTTAACCACATTACCATGTTTATAAAAAAAATTTCCTAATACCCAATTTATCCCGATTACATTGTGGTGTATAGGTATTCAAAAAAGTTCTCATGTATGGTTTTTTTTAATATGGTCTAACTCCTTGTTTATGGATTTTACCCATCATTCTTCTTTCACTGATTATTCAAATGATATTGATTACACGATTGATAATAGAGTAGTGTGCTCTACTCCCTTCATTCTTCATGTCTGGGTTGGTGTAGCCTTATCTCCAATTATATTGGATGGATTAGCTTCCATTATCATACTTATTCTCTAAGTTATAAACTAAATTTATTTATAATATGTTTCCTCCACTAATTCAGCCTAAAAATATTCATCTTTTGAGAAATTTTACATAATCTTAGTATTTTCATCAACTTCATCATCTTCTTCATAGAAATAAAAAAATCTTGAATTTTTTAATTTATTTCCAACATTCTGTTCAATAAATTTGACATCATTACTATTAATAATTTTTATCAACCTTTTTGGTAGAACTTATAGGATTTAATCTTTATAATGGGCTAGTAAAACTCCTTCATCTACAATAGTATCATATTTTCCTTGATTACCTTATTTTTTTTAATATAACATATTTTTCTAAAGACTTTACAGTGATTAAATGATATAATTATTCCATGATACATTCCATAGGATGTACTATCTTTTATAGGGCTTAGAAAAGCTCAGTTTTGAGTGTATTCCAAATTCTAAACTACCATCTTATAGTACTAGTGAGATACATCACTTTAGATAAGTAGCATTGTAACTGTGTTATTCATCATTTGATTTCTCTATTCAATGATTCCATTATGGTGAGGAGTCCATATTGATGACGAATCATGTTTAATACTATGATTTTTCATATAATTTTCTACTTTAATATATTTTTACTCCATTCTAATATTAAATAAAAAAGTTTTGATGGTGCAACCAGTTTTATTTTCCACACTCCTTCAGTACCTCTTAATGGACTCTATAACCTTCTTCTTACTCTACATGAATATAATACAATCCATTAAACTATAATCATTAAAAAAATGAAGTATCTTTCTCTGTGTGTTTCTGATAGATTCATTGGACTTTAGACATTGATATTAACTAGATCAAGTAAATTGGATCCATAAGTTATATTGAAACCAAGGTGATTCAATATGGAGGTGAATATTGTTATTTTTAACAATCCATTTCTGGGTTGTTGAAGGTTCTTGATGACTAAAGGATATATATTAAAGTGGAAAATATTTCCAGTGTTTATTAAATGTTTGGGTTCAAAAAATTTGGAGGAAGATCAAAAGTTTGTTGAAGGAAGCTTAAAGTATCATTCTAGAGAAAATGGGGCCTTTTCACCCCAGGGGATCTAGGAATCATGTGTTAGTGCTTCTCACTAGTTCCAAATGCAAGTTTCACGCACATGTGAGGCTATTTTGAAGTCTATCATTTGATTTTTTAGGCATCACATAAAGGAAGGGGAATCATGTGAGTGGATCTAGGAAAATGACATGCCATGAAATATGGAGTAGAGGGATGTGTGTTAGTTAGGGTTTTTCCTATAAATACCCAGCTACTCCCTCTCATTTCCTTAGTTATTTTTCAAGAGAAGGGTTAAGTAGATCCCTCTTATCATGTAGACTTGATAAAAGTATTTTAGTAAAGTAGTTGGGTGAAGGTGTAATGTTAACATAGATTCATAAGAAGGGTGGGTGAAGGACTTTTGCAAACTGTATTTCATGAATAGGGTGTAGTGAAGGTTGTAGGGTGAATCTCTCTTGGTTAAAGTTGGGGACCTAGGAAAATATTACTTGAGTGAAGCTAGGAACTTGGGTAGAGCGTTCTTGGATGAGTCCAAGGACTTAGGAAAAGGTGACATTAGAGAAGATAGGGACTTGGGTGATCTTCTTGATCATTAATTGAGGAATTAATTAGAGTGTCAAACTTGATCATTAATGATTCACTTCTCAGTAAAAATTCATTCAAATTTTGAGGTGACCCCTAGGTTGTTAAACTAAGGTAGATTTCAACTAGATCAATGAACAAGGAGGAGTCGATGGAAGTGATCTGAGGGAGATAGTGCACTGTCCCTAAATTTTTTGTAACGGTAGTGTGTCTGGTATATAGTGACCATGGATGAAAAATTTTAATCCATAAAATATAGTAAAGTTTATTGGATTATGTTATGACTTAAACATTGTTGGCTTATTCTCCTTGGACTATCCCTTAGTGGTGAACCAAGTAAAAATGGTTGTGTTTTGTTTTATGTATCAATTTGTGTGTTTGTTGAATGTGTATTCTAATTAGATAGGTTTAATTATTTCTTGAAAATATGGGGAAAATATATAATTATATTAATATGAAAAAATTACACCTTGATTCACCCCTCTCCTCTTAGCACGTCTCATGGTCCAACAATTTCCATTACATGCATCATAATTTATAAAGTAAGAAACATTTGAAAAGGATTTTATGTAAAGGAAATTTAAATACCTTGAAAAAAATAATAAATTAAACATGATTAAAACATTGGGTAGAATGCACACAATATAAAATAATGGAGTTCAAGAAGAAATATTATAATTTAATGAAAGAAAATTGAGTTAACAAAAACTCTTATAGATTTAGTAATGTATGAATCAAAAAACATGGAAGATATTGTGAAATAGAATTTTAAGTCACATAAATAACAATTGATTTAGGATAAAATAATTCAATTTTTAGAAATCACACCATGTCAAAGAATAATAGGTTTATAATTTAAAATATGTCTCAAGGAATGTAAATTAAGACAAAAAAACCCTTACTTTAGGTCCTGAATTGTTTTTTATATGAATATAACATTAAATTTAATAATATTAATTTTATTAAATACATTATTGATAAAAAAATTTATGTATATTTTATTTTTTAAGGCCTATTTATTATCATATTTCATTCATTTATTGTATATTTTTTTCTCTCATCGACCACTTGGGGTTATTCGGTCAATTTCTCTAAAACTATTTTAGTATTTTGAACATGGTCAAAGGTATTGTAAAATAGTTCCATAATATATATAATTTTATAGTTATATATTATTTATCATTGAAATATAATAAAAGTTATACAACACAATGTATTTTACAAAATAGATTCAAATTATAAAAAAAATGTATTGGTATGCTCGTTTTTAGCAGTTAAAATCAATATGATATTTTTTTTAATATCATTAATATAATGAAAAATTTATCTTCATAGAATATTAATCATATCATATATATTATATTTATTCATTAAATACATTTTTAAAGCCATCCATGTAATGTGGTGATGAAAAATGAAATACTTCATCCATGGAGGTGGTGAACTGATCATAATCCAGGCAACATTTCATTTTTTAATGGATGGGAGGGAGGTGGATAATAGTTATTACATAACATAATAAAATTTAAGTATACTAATTATACTGAATTAATTACATTAGGATTGGTATAATATATTTGGATTGGGTAAAAAAAATTAAAGGAATAAAAATGAGGAAGTGGTTAGAAGCTTTTACCTTACTCCATGGGATGGATCATTTGCTAAATGGATTATGCATTTTAAGGGTGTACTTTTGATGATACCAAAAACTATAATATGTGTATAAGATTTTTAGGGAGTTATTTTAGAAAAAAATCTATCTAATAAGCTTAACGTGTGATGATAGGTGAGGTAGTGAAAGGTGGTATTTATAAGGGGAGAAGAGGGGTGTTTTCGAGTAAAATATTGATTATTTTATCATTTAGGAAATTTTCCATGAATAGTAATGTTTCCCATGAATTTTTTTTCTATTTTTTTAAAAAATTTAAGGTTTTTTTAAATTTAAATCAATACAAAATCGAATGGAAACTTTAAGTCACTCAATTGAATGAAAAGACCCAAAAATAGTTTTTTAGGGGTAAAATATAATTTATGTTCCAAAATGTAAAATATAAGTTTATAAATTTAAATAAGTATTTTTAAATTAATTATATTACTCCTTGAACATATTTTTTTCCAATAAAAAAAATTATAAATTTTTAAGAAATTCTTATATCATAATGATGTCATTAAAGTTGCGGTATTAGTAAAAAATGTGTTTTTACTATTCATCCAAAAATCAACTTCTTTAGAAAAATACTAAGAATTAATAATAAGATAATTTCAAAATGATGATTCCAAAAATTAATTCCATTTTATGAAATTTAAATTATAAAATTTATAAATTTAACTTTTTAAATGAAATCACACAATACATGGAAAAACAATTTATTTATAATAAAAACTATTTATTTTGTTATGAGTAATTATATTTACATTTTTTATTATATAGTAATTATTATATGATTAATAATTAATTTTATACATTTAAAATATTTACATTTTATGAAATTATTCTTTTTATTAAGTGGAATTTAGCTTTTAAATACATAATTGAGGAAACATTTGTAGTGTAACAAACTTTATAAACTATGATTACAATGGTATATCAATAATCATTTTACTTTTTTTTAAACATTGTCAAAATTTTATAACTATTTTTATGATAATAATTTTTTATTCATAAAATGAATTACATTTTCAAATAAAATAATAAATATTTCAAAAATTTATTTTATTATGAAACATGTTACTTAACTTTTTAAAAGTAAATTTTTTTATTAATAAATCATGCACATGGAATATGATAACAACCATTTAGAAATTAAATGAACTATAATGTAAATTTAAAATTCATGATAAAGTATTATTTTAGTGTAAAATGATATTTAATCATTCATCATATATTTCACATAAAATTTTATATGACATTACTTTCAACAGTTATATGCTAAAATTTTGTGATTATGAAAACATGTATCATACCTTGTTAACCATTATATTAAAATGACATTATTACCATGAGTATATGGAAATAAAACTATTAATGAAGGTAATTTAGTTTTCAAATAAAACTATATATGTAAAAATAATCATGAATATCGTAAAATTGATTTTATAAAACCATTTTAATAAATAAAATACCATTATAATTTAATATTTTGAATAAAACATATAAAAGAATAACTTAGAAGATAGATATGTATATAAATTCATGGTTAACATCATTAAAAATAAAAAAAATGAATTTAATATTTATATATTTAATTTAAGAATATAAAATCATAAATAACATTCATTTGAAATCTGAGATGTTACATTCTACCCCCTTAAATAAATTTCATCCTCATAATCTTTACTCATTAATAAACTCTTATTAATGCCTATGAATATTTTCATGAACCAATATCTTAATCCAAAAATGTAGACTTAAACATTATCTACAGAATTGACACATCATAAATACCTAGGAAATATTAATCCTATGTGGTCATTCTATTTATATTTAACCATGTACTCTAGAGAAAATGGTTATCTAACTAAGGCTCTATACCAAAATATTCACAATCCTAATTCCTAAAAATAACCAAACTTCTCTCTCATACCAATTGATACACCCCAAACCTGCACTTTCAGATATGGTGAAAAACATTCATACTTTTTGTACATCACATGAATTATAATTAACTACCAATACCAAAAGTTAAGTGTCTTTGGAAACTACACACATAATACCTCATCAACCTTTATTATACCATAAAATTTAACTAAATCCTTCTTATATCTAGATTATAAAGTGATTACAATATCTACGATCACCTAGGGAAATGGGGGAACATAGTAAAGGAGTGACCTCAAATGCTCGGTAAGGGGTAAAACAATTACAATAAGACAATCAATCATAAACAAATGAGAAACATGGTAATGTGATAAATGGAATGATTAAAGGAGTGAGATCATGAAATCATAATATGTGAAAATAAGTCATGAGTATAATCATAAATTATGGCATAAATGGGGTGAGATGTTATGAGGTCTAATGATCATAACATGAATTAAATGACATAAACATGGCATAAGAGATAAGATATCATATGATCATGTTAATCATGAAAATAATAGGAATGTGACACAAACATAAAGAATTCCATCATAATCATTAACCAAGGCTCATGACCAAAACATCATAAACATAGGTTAATGCTCACTTACAATACATCATAAATTTAATGTGTTAGGCTCATTGGTTGTGCACCATACATGGTATCTCATGATATGAAAACATTACCCAATGCATTGGGGGTTATATAGTTATGGTCCCACCTATAATATCATATTATGTACATGTATATGTATTCCACATATATAATTCATACATATGGAATAATCCTACTAAAACTCTCATGAAAAGGAAATGGGTTACATGATCTTATCTCAAAAAATAACCAAATGATATGACACAATGATTCCCAAAAGAAGAAATAATTAAAAAAATTTAGATGTTCGTATTTAAATAAACCAGAATAGGTATTAAATAAGAATTTCAAATGAATAAAATTAATAATAAATAAGTGGATAAGTATATTTAAAATTAAACCTCTTGAATAATGTTTAAGGTATTAGTAAAGAACCTCTGAAGAAGGTGAGCACATGGTATTTTCCTTAAAATAAGTAATAAACTAGAAGGCTTTTCCATAAAATAGTTATTATTTTTGGAAATAATGGAATAGAAACAATTTTAAAATATTTCCACATCAAAATGAATACCAAATAGGGAAGCTCCCTTCAAACGAGTTCATTTTAAATAAATATTGAGAAGGAAACTTGAAAAATATGTATAACCCCAGTAAAGAAAGGTAAAATAAACTATGTATATATGTAAGACACATATATAAAAAATATAGAAAAATTACATGATGATAATAGATAATTAAAGTGAGGTAGAGAGAGAGAATGGATAAAATAAAATAAAAGAGGGTGGTTTAGAAGTTCTCTTAAGAACATCATAATTTATTAAGTAAGAAATATTTGAAAAGGAGTTTATGTGAAGGAAATTTAGATCCCCATGAAACGAACAATAAATAAAATATAATACAAATATAGGGTATAATTTACCCAACATAAAATAATGGAGTTCAAGAAGAAATATTATAACTCAATGATAGGATATTGAGTTAACAATAACCCTTATAGCTTTGGTAATGTATGGATAAAATAACATGGAAAGAGATCATGAAATAAAATTTTAAACATAATTAATAAAAATTTATTTATGATAAAATAATTTTAGTGGTATTAAGAACACCATTTAAAAGAACAATAGGTGAATAATTTTAAATATGTATCAAAAATGGAAATTGAGACATGAACCCTTACCTCAGGTCCTGACTCACTTGGTATGTGGGTCTAACATCCTGAGTAATCAAATTACGTTTTAAAAATAGATTATTTAAAATATTTTTCATGTATATTTCATTTTTAAGGCCCATTTATTATAATATTTCATTCATTAATTGTTTATTCTTTTCTATCATCGGCCACATGGGGATGGTCAATCAATTTCTCCAAAACTGCTTCAGTATGTAGAGTATAGTCAAATGTGTTATCAAATCATTCCATAATCTCTAGAATTATATATTTATAGAGTATTTATTATTATATTATCATAAAATTCATACATATTAATAGATTAAAAAATAGATTTAAATTATGAAATATTTCTCAGTATTCTTATTTTATAGTGACCTGAGTCTTTTACACATATTGTTACATGGTTCTTAACATGAATATACAAAAAGCACAACCCAAATATCAGGAATCTTAGTGTCTTTGGAATAATAGGTACATAAAACATCAATATGAAACTAAAATAAAATTTATTTATTTTAATCTCTATAATGATCTCCTAAATCCCTTTGTGCTACTAAAACTTCATAGGATAACCAAGGGAATACATTAACAAAAGTTGTGAGCTACAAAGCCTGGTAAGGAGTAAACATGGTAACAAAGCATAAAATTGGAGTCAAAAGGAATAAAATGATATCATAAAATACAAGACTCATGAATAATTATATGAGATCATAACATAAAGTAAATTGAATCATAATATCATGGAAATATAGGAATGTGGCAACAACATGAATAATGATATAAACATAAGTCAGGGCTAATTGCAAAGACAACATCACGTGGTGGATATAGTCTCTTAATTGATTAGGTTTACTCCCTAGTCTCATACATAACATCTCATGAGACAAAAAAATACCCAATTCATTAGATATCTATCTAAGAACATCCATCATAACATGTGCATTCTTATGTGTGAAAAAAATGGAAATCAAACATAAGGAATAGTCACAAGAATTACCCATGGAAAGAAATGGGTTGAATAATCTTGCCTCATATCATAATAAAATTATATTTAATAAATATTAAAAAGAGAATAGGGAATTAAATATTTATACATTCATATATGAATAAATAAGAATTGGTCTCAAATTTTTTGTTTATTTAAAAAAAATCATGAGAAAGAGAATAGAATTGAGTATAGAAAAGAACTTTCAAAGTAGTGTTTTAAGGAATCAATTAAAGAATTTTGAAGAAAGAGTGAATATGGTGTTCATTAATTATTTAATTTATAATATTTTAAATATATATTTAATTTACTATAATTATATTATGTTCATTTATAACCATTTTAGTGAGATATAAATATTAATTTCACTATTACAAGGGCATTCATTTAATGGTTCTAAGGTTGGATTACTTGGGGATAATTATCTGAGTTATTTTTAAATGGGAATAAAACTATATAAGTGAATTTAAATAATTTTAATGTCCTTAAATAAATTAAAATGGTCCCAAATACCCATTTTTATAAAATAGGGATGATTTATTTATTAAAAACAATAACGTTATATGGTTAGTTCATTTAGGTGGTTTAACCAACCCTCGCGAACTAGATTATTTTTATTAAATTAAGTGATTATTAAAACATTAGAGAAATTTAAATATGTTATATTATACTTATTATCATAATATTTAGTCACGGTAATATTTTTATAACCATCCTTGAAGGTGGTGGAGAAAAATTTAGTGTGTTGTTCGTGGATGCAGTGAACCAACCATATTGTGAACAACATTTTCATTTAAGAATCAATTAAGTTGAGGGTAGAAGATAAATATTACATTAACATAATAAAATTAAAATATATTTATATTAAAAGATACATTATGTCGTGTTGTATGAGGGAGAGAAGTAGTAGGTAGAATAAGAAAAGAATTTAAAAGAGAAAGTTTGAGAATATTACCTCTTGAATGTCGTCTCCTTGAAAAACCTCCTTACGGTGCTTGGAATTGGTATTTTTATGAGACCAGAAGAAATAATAAATGAGGGTATTAGAAAGATAATATATCAAAAATTTCAAAAGCTCTAAGTTTTAGAAGTTTTGAGGATAAGTAAAGGTGAGGGTGGGATTTATAAGAGGAGGAGAGGGGTGTTTTTGAATATTATAATCATTGGTTTATTATTTAGGAACAAGAATAACAAAGGTATTTATTCTTGTGATTGTATATAGTATCTAGTTAATGTGGTTTTAAACTAATGTGTTCTTACATCATCCCATATACAATAAATCATGTATTTAAATTTTAATTCTAAATATGGTGTTTTTTCGTATTTCATTATTCACCAAAAAATCAACTATTTTATAAAAATACCTAAAATTCACCCTAAGCATTATTCAAAAAGTATATTAAAAAAATGAAATCTATTTTATTAAAATAATTATCTAAATATGAGATATTTAATTTTTAAGTAAAATCTTTATTTATTTGAAAATTTTCAATTTTAGTATTACGATCAATTTTCTAACCCTTTGAAAAATTAATTAAGGTATCATAAAATTATATTATCATTATAATATGATATAATATTAATTTATAAAACCATTTTATGAAAATAAACATTCATTTAAATCATTATATTTTTTATAAAAATTAAAATAAAATGTATATGTTTTATAAAAATAGGAAGATTTATTTTATCATTTTTTGAACATTTATTTACTTGTAACATGATATAAATATACCATATTTTCATTTTATAGTATTGATAAATATTATTTTAATTTTTTTGACGCTATGATACTATTATAATAGTCATGTTACTATTATTAATTTTCAAATTTCTATTCTAACAGTCATATTTTTAACTATCATATGGATTCCCCACTTTCTATAAATACTTAAAATTTCATTAATTATTCATTCAGTTATATTTATCTCAAGGTTATATATATTTTCATTTTCAGGATTAATATTTCATTACTAATATTCTAATTTATTTCTATAGTTTTTTTCATGAGTACATCTATTCTGGTGGAATGAGAAAATCCATATTTTCATATTTTAGTTATCTTTTTTTGATTTTTTATCCCATTATAATGTTTTCAATTCTAATGGATATATTTATTTTCTAAATGTGAATTTTAAATTAATAAAATTTTTCTAGTTCTATCATGTGTTGTGTGTGAATTATATAATAATATATTACTAAATATGACACAACTATATAATCATAAGGTAAAATCTATTGATAAAATTCTGGGTCATTATATTCTTCCCCCCTTAAGAAATTTCACCCTCAAAATTTCATTTTTCACACTAAGGTGAAAACATGTGAGGTTACTTCTTCTTTATTGATTATTGTGGTTCCCATGTCACCTCCTCATACTTATGGTTCCTCTATAGTAATTTGACTAGGTGAGTTTTCATGTTGCGTAGAACTTTGTCTCTACAGTCTAAGATCTTCACTAACTACTACACATAAGAGAGATCATTTTATAGTTATACCACCTATGAATTTAGTACATTAAAGGGATCAGGTATTTACTTCATAAAAAAGGATATGTGGAACACATCATGTACTTGAGATAAGGTTAGTGGGAGTGCTAGTTTATAGGCCACAACTCTGATGTGATAAAGAATATCAAAGGGGTCGATGTACCTAGGATTTAGATTTTCCTTATTCCCAAATCTCATGACTCTCTTCCATGGATATATATGGAGGAAATATTTTTCTACAACCTCAAACTCTAGTTCTTATTAATGATTGTCAGTATAGATCTTTTGTCTGCTTTAAACTACACTGATGTGATAATAAATGGTTTTGACCTTTTTTACCCTTTCTTCAACCATTTTGGGGCCCATAAGCTTGAGTTCACCTACTTTATCCCAATGCATAGGCGTTCTATATATCATCCCATAAATATCTCCATATGGATCCATTTATATTCTTGAGTGAAAAATATTATTTTATTAGAATTTGATAAGTGGGAGATATTGATCTCAACCCCCTTTAAAGTCCATCGAGAATGATCTCAATATATCCTCAAGTTTCTGGATAGTCCACTCAAATTGGCTACTAGTTTGGGGATGATAAAACATATTAAAGTTCAAATTAATATTTATATAATTATGGAGAGTCTTATAGAACATAGAGATAAATATTATATCTTGATCGGATACAATCGATAGTGGTGTTCTATACAGCCTTACTGCTTCTTTAATGTATATCCTTGCAATTTGATTGAGTGATAATTCCTATCAAATTACAAATAATAGATAATTCTTTATAAGATGATCCACCACAACCCATATGGAATTATTCTCTTTAGATTTATTTGGAATACATGTGAAAAAAACCATAGTGATGTTCTCTCATTTTCATGTTGGTATGGGTGATGGTTGCATCATACCATTAGACTTTTTCTTTTCATCCTTCACCTACTGGCATATTAGACACCTTGATTTAAATTCGATGATATTATTATTTATATTATTTAAAAAATAGTGATCTTTGAGATATCAATACATCTTTTTTCTCCCTAGGTGGATAGAGAATGTTGAGCTATGTGAATCATTCAACAGCTTCTTATTTGTCTTAAGATTTGATGGTACACATTGTCATGACCCAAATATTAAAACTCCTTCTTCATCAATTTTTAACTATAAGGATTTCCATTTCCTTATAGCTTCCACCTTTTTTTGAATTTCCATATCATTCCTTTAAGCATCTTTTATCTTTTTTATGGGGGATGGTTGATAAATCATTTAAGAAAGTAATGATAATGATCCTTCTTTTATGATTCCTGTGTATATTATTTTCATGTCTAAGAAGATTATATCCTTCCTAATTATCATCATGGATAAGGTTACAAGATACTTTCAACTTAGAGCATCTTCCACTTTATTTTCTCTCCCAAGACGATAGTAGATTAACCAGTCATAATATGTGATCGGTTCTAACCAACTTTGTTGGTACATATTAAGCTTCTTCTGTGTGAATATATATATTTTAGGCTCTTATTATCCATATATATTTCACACTTCTCCCTATAGAGATAATGTTTCTAAATTTTTAATGTGAATATTACTATATCCAACTCATCATTCATTAGATAAATCTACTCATGACCTTTAAGCTACCTTGTGGTGTAGAATATCACTTTGTCATTTTTCATTAATACATATCATAATACCTTATTTGAAGTATCACTTTACACCATGAAAAAATACCTAATTGTGGGTAGTGTGAGTTCTGGTGTAGTGATAAGTATATTTTTCAAATATTTGAAGATATATTCACATTAATCGATCCTAAAAAACTTTAATCCCTTCTGAGAAATATTTGTTAGTGGTTTTGATAATCACTACAAGTTTCTCAAAAATTTCCTGTAATACTTAGCTATTCCAAAGAAACTGTGGATCTCCATTACAAAAGCTGGTTTGTAAAACTCCTCAATTTTATTTTTCTTGGAAGTGTCTACAGATATACCTTTTCTAGTTATAACATACCCCAATAATGATACTTACTCTATCCAGAACTCACATTTACTCTAGTTTTCATATAACTTCTCTTTTTAAAAATTCTTTAGCGTAGTATTCAATTGCTCCTCATAATCCTAATTTCTTTTTGATTATATCATAATATCATCTATAAAGACTATAAAAAATGTTTCTAGGTAAGATCTAAATACTCTATTCATTAATTCCATGAATATTGTGGGAGCTTTATTAAGTCTGAATGGAATCACTATGAACTCATAGTGTTCATACCTTATTCTAATGTAAGTCTTGGTAATATCCTCCTTCCTTACCTTAATTGGTGATATACCTACTAAAGGTCTACCTTAGAGAAATACTAGGCCCCATGTATTTGATCAAACAATTCATCAATATTTGATAGGGGATACCTATTCTTTATCATGATTTTTTTAGTTAATGATAATCAATGTAGAGGTGCATTGACCCTTCCTTATTCTTGACAAAGAGGATTGGTTCATCCCACAATGAAGCACTCTATCATATAAAATATTTTTATATATTTTATTATAACTACTTATTTAGTTATTTCAACTCAATTATTTTCATTATATAAGGATTCTTGGATATGGGTAGATATCTGAGTATAAGTTCAATTGAGAACTCAATCTATCAGTCAAGAGGAAGACTAGACAACTCTTCATAAAATACATCAGTATGGTCCTTTACAATGGGAATGTATTCAAGAAATATTCTCTTGTTTTATCAATAATTTAAGCTATATATGATTGATTAGAAGGAAATAATATCCACTCTTGAGAAAAACATTCTAAAGGAGACTCATCCTCCTCCTTACACTTGTACATAATTGGAGGATTACTTGAGATATGAAGATTGATCTCCCTCTATTGATAGTTGATGATTTATTTATTTAAGGATGGTCAATACATTCCCAATATAGCATAAAACTCCACTAACGGAAGTATGAAAAGATTTTATAGTAGGTTCACTCCACAAACATTGACCGAGGTGGAGTTATATACTTGAGATAAAATAATTACCCCATTTTTTATTCTCATAGATAACTTAACTATCATGTTTTGAGGTGGTGTTTGAATAGCTCCACTAAACTTTCAAGATATGAATGAATTTGTGAAAATATAATCATATAGGATATTTTATGTTGATAAATGGATAATGAGTTCACCTTTCACTATTTGATTCTGGTTATAGTCATTTACTATATCCAAAATAAACATAGGTATGATAATACTAAAACTAAAAAATATATAAAAAGGGAATCCATGAGCATATAAGGAATAACATGTAAATCTTAACTTATGAGTATCTAGTTTTAATATAGGTTATCCATGGTAATTTACCTATTATTTTTTCAAACCTAACAATCTATTTAAGTCCTTCATAAGGGTTTGTAAATAGTTTGTGAATTTTCTAAATCATATCCTTCGGGAGTGCCAAACGAGGCGTGCAGTAAGGCCTCTTTATTGTACACCAGGTAATGATCGATTTAATACCCAATCCTCCCTTTTGGTTTTTATTAACCCTAAGTAAAACTGTTTCAAATCCACTTATACTTGTAGTATCTAGACAAGGATGTAATTTCTTAGAAACCACTCACTCTATACCTCACAAAAATTTTAGGATATTTTCCTATACATATACTTATCCCTGGGGTTTTTACTAAAGTATTATAATCCTTATCCTAAAAAATAACTAGAGCTTTATTGGATGTCAAATATATTGAATCAATTCTTTTACACATATTTTTACATAATTTTTAACATAAATATCCAATAAAAATAGCCTAAAGATTGAAAGTACTAGTGTCTTTGGAAGAATATGTGCATAAAACATCAAGATAAAACTAAAATAAAATATATTTATTTTAATCTTCATAATGATCTCCTAAATCCCTTTTATCTCTCAAAACTACATAGGATAACCTAAGGAATGCATAAACAAAAGGGGTGAGCTACAAATACAAGCAAGAGAATAAACATGGAAATGAAGCATAACATATGATTCAAAAGGAATAATGAGATATCATAAAAGACTAGGATCATGAATAATCATATGGGGTCATGAGAAAAAAAACATTAACCAATGAATTGGATCACTATTTATCCACACCCATCATAAAATTTACATTTTTATGTGTGCCATAAATGGAAATCAAACATAAGGCATAATCATAATAATTACCCATGGAAAAAATTGATGGCATGATCTTTCCTCATATCACAATCAAAGGAGATTTCATAAAGATTCAAAAGATAATAAAAAAAAATATTATAGATTTTTATATATAAATAAATAATAATAATTCTTAAATTTGGTTTTTATTTTAAAAACATCATGATAAAGGGTAGAGAATTGGGTATATAAATGAACTTTCAAAATAGTATTTTAAAGAATCAGTTAAAGACTTTTGAAGAAAGAATGAACGTTGTGTTTTTTTTTAAACTAGAGGTGAACCAGAATAGTTATCCCTAAAATATTCTTTATTTAATGAAATCATGAATGATAATAAATTATTTAAAAGGGTTTTATAAAATGGTTAAGGTATAGAAAAGTTCCCCTTAATCGAGTTTGATTTTCAAAGAAGATATTTGAGAAATGAACTTAAGGAATGTATAACTCCATCAATAGAAGGGAGAATAAGATAGGTGTATATGTAAGAGAAATATATACATAATTTAGAATAATTTAATAACATTAAATATATATAGAAATTGATTTAGAGAGGAAAATTTTTTAACCCATAGAAAAAAGGGTGGTTCGGAGAGATCCCTTGCCTTGTGTCTAGATTCATTCTGCACTTACACTTCACATCCTGAATAATAAAATTAAATTTATTAAGTACTCAATCCATAAAATTTTCTATATATATTTAATTTAATATAATTATATTATTTTAATTTACAACTATTTCAGTGAGATATAAAGATTAATTTCTCTTTTTCAAGGGTGTTCATTTCATGGTTCCAAAGTTGGATCACTTGTGGATAATTATCATAGTTCTTATCAAATGGGACTACAACTCCAGAAGTGAAATTAAATGATATTCATGTACTTAAAAAAATTTAAATAGTTCCAAATACCCATATGTTTTCTAACATGGGGATGATTATTTTAGTAAAAATTGTAATGTTATATGGTTAGTTCATTTAGGCAGTTGAATTGTCTGTCATGAACTGGTTTTGTTTTATTTAATGAAATGATTATTAAAACGTTACTAAAATTTAAATAAGTTAATTATACTTATTATCATCATATTTAACCATAATAATGTTTTTATAACCATCATTGAAGGAAACGGAGAAAAACAAAGTGTTTTGTTCATGGAGGTAGTGAACCAACCATATCATGAAAAACATTTTCTTTTAAGAATCAATTGAGGTGAGGGTACACTACTATAAAATAGGTGCTTAACAGTGTTGGTATTGATCAGAACTAGAAAAAAGTACTGATAAATGACATCTTTATCAACACTAAAGAAAGTGCTGATAAATTTAACCCTTTATTAGCGTTTTTTTTTTGCGCTGATAAAAGGACCCTTTATCAATGCTTTATTTTTAACGCTCATAAATCAATTATTTATCGATGATTTTTTAGCACTGATAAAGGTTCGAATAAATAAAATGAAATAATTAAATAAATAAAAATAAAAAAAATAAGTTTATTAAAAAAAATACAAATTTTATTAATTAAATAATTATTGATAAAATGAATAAATTGATTATACTATATATAAATTATAAATACTAATAAATGGTATCTATTAAATATATAGATAAATGAAAAATAAAAATTAAACAAATTAAAATTAAAAATAAGTAAATTGAGAAAAATATTAAACATTTTATTAATTAGGTGATTATTGAAAATGTTAATAAATAGTATATATTAAATATATAGATATATATTAATGTATATAAATATGATTTATATAATAAAAAATATTATTTATGATTTAAATTAAATAGTAATAAATTTTGTGAATAATGGTTTATAATTAAAAATTAATATGAATTAAAAATACTGATTAATTGCATCGAGTAATGGATATAATTGAATGTCGTTTGATTCTTCAATTTATAACATAGATCAAACGTATTATATTTATTTCACATATACATAATTAATGAATTTTTATATACATACACACACACACAAATATATTTTAGAATTTAATAAATTTATATTATTTATTTTATATATATTTATTTACTATGTTTTAATATTTTCAATATGTATTCATCTTTATTTCAATATATATCCATTTTTTAATGATTTATATTAATCAGACTTATCCAAATTTTCAATAGTGTACTCATTTTTAATTAATCAATTTTATTGATTTTTAACATGCATGAACTTAAGATTAAATATTCATTAATAATGTTAAAAATACATTTGTAAAAAATATTTATAAATAAATATATTTATAAATTTATATTTATTGTTTTTATACATTTATAATTATAAATAAATAAATAATATTTGTTTAAAAATTATTTATATAATTATAAATAATTAATTATAAAATTATAATAAATTTATTTAAATAATGAATATATTTACTATGTTTATATATATATATATATAATTATATAAATATATATAATTATATAAATATTATTTTTTAAAAAAAATATTTATATAATTATAAATAAATAATTATATATTCAAATAATTCTAAAATTATTATTTTATAAAAAGTATTATTATAAGTATTATAATTATATATAATAATTATACTTTTTTAAGTATTGTTTTAAAAAAAATATTACAAATATTTATCAGCACTTTTTTAGCACTAATAAATATAGAGATTTATCATTACTTTTTAGCATTGATAAATCTCTATCATTGTCATCACTTTTTTTGAAGCACTGATAAAAATGTCATGATCTATTTTAAGAACTCTAACTATCACAAACCAGTTCATGATATCTGAATCTCTCCATAGAAGTGACCTAATGTCGATGCTCCTCGTTGTCGAATCCAAGCTTGAATCTTGGCTAGAATCAAGGCTTTAACTATTCCAAGGCTCGAATCCAAGTGTCAAGTGATTCAAAGGTTGAACGCAACCACGACTCAAAGAAAAATACAGGTTTTTTGATATCTCTAATTTCCCTCAGTTATCTACTTAACCTTCTCATCCTACATTTTTGTATCCCAACAAGTCTATTTGCACTATACTGTAATAAAACAACCCAAAATTCATGGTTTTTTATAAGTATCATCTTCTCTGATATCATGTGGGTATCCATGAGACAACATTGGTATTGTGCGACTTGAAATATATCAAACCCAATGTTGGGTCATGTTGTTGTGAGGTATAATAGGCTCACAATATCTATATTCTATGACATCTACCTCTTTTAAATAGTCAAATTTTGAAAAATTCATCCATATAGCGGTCGATGTTTTCATTGGTTTGGAATACTACATTGCAAATCACTTAGATAATAAAATATTTAACATCATTTTGGTCTTATATTATGTCATGTAGAAATTTCCATTGGGAGGTTTGAGTGAGGAGGAACTGAAATATAGGGTTATCCCCTTCTATTTGAAAGGTAATTTTAGAAGTTGTTTCCAAAAAATGGATGATAAAATATCTGACACATGTGAACAACTATATAATGATTTTTTCATGGATTTTTTTCCTAGGATAATGAGCATTGAAACATGGTGTAAAATTAATGGATTTATTTAGGATGACTGTGAACTATTTCATGAGGCTTGGGATAGATTTAGGGGTCACTTATGAAATGTAACAATCAAATGATTCTGATGAATCTATAAAATTAGTTGAGAAAAACATTATATATGTTTGATTTTTTGTCTTATTTATTTAACTACTTCTTAAAAAAATATAATGTTTTAAGATTTTATTTTTTAAATATTTCAATTTGAATTTAAATAATATGAATTAAATGCTATAAAAATAAAAATAAAAGTGGTTTAAGGTTCTATAATCCTTATACTATATTATATAGTAAAAACTAATTTTGAGATAAAATGTAATTAATATTTTGATTTTGTTTGTTGAAAAATAGTTAGAAAATAAAAAAGTAGAATGACTCATTTTCGAGGAAAAACCTCAACATCATAGTGTTTTAAGAAACAAAATACTATTTCATTATGTGGTGTAGAAGAAGAGTATATTGTTGATATAATTTATTGTTCTCAATCCTCTAGGATTGATCAAAAATTTTCTAAATTTGATATTTTCTTTTAAAAGTAACTTATTTAACGAGAAAAGCTTTTTATTATATAAATTTTAAAGAATATTTTAAATTATTCAAGAATAAATCTTATACCACTAAATTTAACTAATTTTGATAAAATAAAATATTAACATTGATTGATGTAAATTTAGTAAATAAGTTTTAATAGAATCTATTTTGTTTAAATAAAAATTATTTTTCATGGAAAAAATAATTACACCTTTATAATCCCACTTCAAGTCAACTTTATTAGTTTGGATTTAATAATTTAATGACATGCTATGTTCATTGTGGATTCTTAATTCTGTTGAATTTCATGGTTTTCTAACATAAACTTAAATCCATTTTTTATGTCCTTCTAGTGGTAATATGATGCCCCACAGATGTGACCATCTCAATTACATGACATAAAAAATATTTCATTAAAATAAATTACCATGACCTTTTATGTTAAGAGTTTTATAGAATTAGGAAAAAATAACTAAAAACTCATGTATTTATAAACTAATGGACATTTTTTGGAACAATATATACAAAAAATTGATCTATAAGAAGCCTTCACTATTCTTATTCAGATCAAGATTCTCATGTCACATTATTCTTATTCGGATCAAGCTCCTCATGCATATATTTGATCCAGTTATCATCCTTGTCAGCCTCTCCAAATGATTTAGGCTCTACTTGTTAAAAAATGAGGTTTTTTGTAGAGTCTTAATCCTTTGAGTTTTCACCAAAACTTTTCAATCGCCAATAAAGTTTTATTAATTGATTTTATCCTTGTTTGTATTTATTATAGTTGATAAAAATATATCCATCTTTGAAATGATGACCCACTTATTAACACTTCTTAAAAATCACTCCATTTCTTCCATCACACGTCTAATAAACACTATGTATGTTTTACTTTAACCCGTCTAAAAACAGATCATTTTTAACATTTACTTTTGGTTCCACCCTTAGGAAGCTCTGATTACCATCCAAGTAATTTTCAAAAATGGGAGGCATTCACCTTTGATAATGAATATCTTATGTGTATTTATTTATTTATTGTAAAAAATGGATATTTTATGAACCCAATAGGATATCTTTACTTTCTCTAGAATGATTCAAAACTTCAATCTTATGTATCTTATTTTCTCCCCATCCTCCCCACTCATTGACTGGTTGTTTGGTGATATCTATTTGTGTTTTTTATTATCATTCTTGCTTTACCATTAGCATATCTAGGTGGTTAGTAATGTTTGCATAGTAAAATCATTATCCATAGAATTAATGTATTGTTACATATGTATGTTTAATTTATTTTTTTTCATTATTAATCATATAATAATTGTTTTCTTGTACAATTGTATTCTTTTGTTCAAGTTGGGGTGGTTTGTTTGAAGTTTTTCATGCTCGTGATGGATTGGACTTCGAGCCTACAACTGAGATAATGATAACAAGTAAATGCGTCAAAAATGAATACAACCATCAGGAAAAGGTGAATTATTACTACTTATTTAATTAATTTTTTCATTATTTTATCTACTATTTTTAAGTTAATCTCCTTATCATATCTAATACTTATTTAGTTTTTTTTATATATCTTTTGGGAAGTCATATTTTACTTTCAATTATCTGCAACCAGCCACAAAAGAGATAAAATGATTCTTTTTGCTAATGTAACCATGTTTTCCATATTCATTTCCTTTATTTTTTGAACTACCAATGCTACATATTGATTCGATATTATTAGCTGAAAAACTTTTCTTGTTGTTGAAAGCCTCTTGTCTTCTGACTTTCAACAATGAGAAAGGATTTTCGGCTAAGAACATTGAGTCAATATGTAGTGTTGGAATTTTGACATAGAAAGATAATATAAATGTGGTAACATTATCATTTAGGATTGTTTTGAGACTTTGGGACGTGTAATAATCAGTCACACCTCAATCTGACACATGGTGTGACCGGTATGACTCCAAGTGCTTCTTTTTATTTAAAATTGGAATTAACTTTAGGATAAAAGACAACTGACATACTCCAAATCAAGAAAACTTATTCTTATTGTTTTGATACGTTATTGAAATGATCCATAATTCATTTGAGACATGTAGGAATCAGTCACACCCCAATTCGACGTACGGTGTGACCGATATGTCTCAATGTGTCTATTATCAGTTTAAAATCGACAGTTTAGTTCAAAAAAATGTAACTCACTAAAAACAAATCAAATGAACTTGGATTTTATTTATAATTTAGGAAATTTATTCATAAGTCATTTTTGAAACGTAATAATCAGTCCCATTACAAACCAATACATGATGTGATCAGTATAGGTCAAAGTGCATGTTTCTAGTTTAAAATGGCATTTTAGTAAAAAAACAAGTGACATACTCAAAACCAAGAAAATGCATTTGGATTATTTTGATACTTTAGGAAAAAAATCCATAAGTCATTTGAGACGTGTATGAATCAGTCGTACCTCAATCCGACACACTGTGTGACCGGTATGACTCCAAGTGAGTCTTTTTATTTAAAAATGACATTAATTTTAATAAAAAGGACAAGTTACATACTCAAAAACTAAGAAAACACATTAATATTGTTTTGATACTTTAAGAAAACTATCCATAAGTCATTTTAGATGTGAAAGAATCAGTTGTACCTCAATCTGGCGCACGATGTGACCGGCCAGTATGACTACAAGTGTGTCTTTTTATTTAAAAATGATATCAATTTTAATAAAAAGAACAATTAACCTACTCAAAATAAATAAAACACATTCATATTGTTTTTATACTTTAGGTAAATTATCCATAATTAATTTTTGATGTATAGAAATCAACTTAACCTCAATCTAATACACAATGTGCCTAGTATGACTCAATGTGTCTGTTATCAGTTTAAAATCAACAGTTTAGTTCAAAACATGTCACTCACTAAAAAATGAGAAAATGAACTCATATTTTCTTGATAATTTAGGAAATATATTTATAAGTCACTTTTGATGTGTAGAAATAAGTCTCATGTCAAACTGATACACGATATGAGCAGTATGATTCAAAGTATGTGTTTTTAGTTTAAAATGACATTTTAATAAAAAAGACAAGTGATGTACTCAAAACAGAGTAAACACATTCATATTATTTTGATAATTTAGGAAAATGATCCATATGTAATTTTAGATGTTCATGAATTAGCTAAACCTCAATTCGATGCACAGTGTGACCGATATGACACCAAGTGCATTTTTTATTTAAAATTGACATCAATTTTAGTAAAAATGACAACTCACTTACTCAAAATCAAGAAAACACATTTGGATTGTTTTAATACTTTATAAAAATAATCCATAAGTCATTTTTGACATGTAGTAATCATTCTCACCTAAATATGATACATGATGTGTTCGGTATGACTCAATGTGTTCATTGTCATTTTAAAATCAACATTTTAGTTTAAAAAGTGCCACTCACTAAAAACCGATCAAACACTCTCGGATTGTCTTTATAATTTAGGAAAATGATTCATAAGTCATTTGTGACATGTAGGAATCAGTATCATGTCAAACTAACACATGATGTGACCGATATGAGTCAAAGTTCATGTTTCCAGTTAAAAAATACATTTTAGTACAAAAGACAAGTGATGTACTTAAAACCAAGAAAATACACTTGGATTGTTTTGATACTTTAGAAAAATGATCCAGAATTCATTTGAGACGTGTGAGAATCAACTTAAACTCAATCTAATGTATGGTATGACTGATATAACTACAAGTGCGTTTTTTCAATATATAATTATCATTTTAGTTTAAAACATGCATCACATTGCCAAAACCGAGAAAACAAGCTTAGATTTTTTTATCTTCATTTAAATTATATATTCATGCTTATTTTTTATGATTTCGTGGTGTTTTTTATGTTTTGGTGTGTTGTTATAGCACACTACATCAGTGCTACAGTGTGTTGTTATAGCACACTGCAGCATGCCCCTTTATCAGTGTTTTTTTAGCACTGATAAAAGACTTGCACTTTTAATCTCGCTCTAGTATTCAATACTTCTCTAGCACTGATAAAGGCCATCTTTAGCGCTATTAAAGACCTATTTTGTAGTAGTGGTGGAATATGGATATTACATTAAAATAAAAAAATTAAAATATATTTATTATACTGGAGTCATTATGACATGTTGGATGACGAAGTTGAGTTGGAGGTAGAATAAGAAAAGAATTTAAAAGAGAAAGTTTTAGAATATTACCTGTTGAATGTTTTCACCTTTAAAGACTCCTTAAGGCACTTGGAAATAGTATTTTGGTGAGACCAGTGGTGGTAGGACATGGGGTAGAGTATTGG
Source organism: Viscum album (assembly GCA_963277665.1). Lineage (NCBI taxonomy): Eukaryota > Viridiplantae > Streptophyta > Magnoliopsida > Santalales > Viscaceae > Viscum > Viscum album. The sequence goes on along the minus strand of OY728142.1, from coordinate 1,102,735,821 downwards.
TAGGATATTTGGGTAGAAATTTGGCAATATCTAATACTTAGAAGTTATGAGTATAAGGGGAGGTGAGGGGTGGTATTTATAAGGGGATGAGAGGTGTGTTTTGAATATTATAATCATTAGTTTGTTATTTTGGATCAATACTACCAACAATATTTATTTTTTGTGACTATAAATAGTAAATATTTCATGTGATTTCTAACTAATGGATTCTTACATCATCCCATATATAATAAATCATGTATTTAACTTTAATGTTAAATATAGTGTTTTTTTTTGTATTTAACTATTCACCAAAAATTAATCCTAGCCATTTTTTTATGTGTAGATTCCACAAATGAAATCTATTTTATGAAAATAATTATCTAAATATGAGGAATTTAATTTTTAATTAAAATCCTTATTTATTTGAAAAATTCCAATTTTAATATTATGATCAATTTTATGACCCTTTGAAAATTTACTTAAGGTCACATAAAATTATATTATCACTATAATACTGCCTAATTTTAATTTATAACCCCATTTTATGAAAATAAACTTTCTTATAAATCATTATATTTGTTATAAAAAAGGAAATAAAACATATATGTTTTATAAAAATATGAACACTTATTTTTTCATCTTTAGAACATTTATTTACTTGAAACATGATATAAATATGTCATATTTTAATTTTATAAGATTACTAAATATTATTTTAAACTTATATAAGTGAGAATACTATTATAACAATTATGTTACTATTATTAACAGTTAGATTACTATTCCAAAAGTTAGACTACTATTCCAATAGTTAGATTTGTGACAGGCATATGGGTTCTCCACTCTCTATAAATACCTCAAATTTCCTTTATTCTTCATTCACTTATATTTCTATTGAGGTTATATATATTTTCATTTTCAAGATGAATATTTCATTACTAATATTTTACTTTATTTCTATAGTGTTGTTCATGAGTGTGGTCATTCTAGTGGATCGACCAGATCAAAATTTTCATATTTTAGTTATCTTATTTTCTATTTTTTATCCCATCATAATATTTTCAATTATTATAGATATATTAGATCTCTAAATGTAATTTTAAAATTAATAAGATTTCATTGGTTCTATCATATGGTGTGTGTGTGCAGTATAAAATACTATATTACTAAATATAACACAACAATATAATCAGAAGGGAAATTCCATTGATAAAACTTTTGGGTCGTTACATATTTTGGGATGTTAAAATAACTATGATCATTTATTATTAATATCATTAATATAATAGAAATTTTATCTTTCCAAAATATTGACCATTTCATAAATATTATATTTATTCATTGAATTCATTTTTAAATCCATCCATGTAAGTGGGTGATGAAAAATGAAATATGTCATCCATAGAGGCGGTTAACCGACCATAATTTGTTGATGTTTTTATTTTTAAATGGGTGGGAGGGAGGTAGATAATGGTTATTCCATAAAAATAATAAAATTTTTAGTATACAGATTATATTGATGTCATTATATTAGTATGGTTATAATATATTTGGAGGTAGAATAATAAAATTTAAAGGAATAAAAATGTGGAATTGATTAATAGTTCTTACCTTACTCCTTGGGATTACTCATTTTCTAATTGGATTATGGCTATGAAACGTGGTCTTTTGATGAGACCAGAACCTCTAGTACATGGATAAGAGTGTTGGGGATAGATTTTGGAAAAATTCAGTTGATCTAAGAAGTTTAATGTGTGGGTAGAGGTGAGGTGGTGAAGGGTGGTATTTATGAGGGGAGGGGAGGGGTGTTTTAGAGAAAAATATTGATTATTTTATCATTTAGGCCATTTCCATGAATAGTAATGGTTCCCAAAAAAATATTGGTTCTTTACTAAACAATTTAGGTTTCTTTAACATTTAAATCAATCTAATCCCTAATGGAACCTTTGTACCACTCAACTAATTGCAAACAACCAAAAAATACTTTTTATTTGGATAAAATGTAATTTAGGTTCCAAAATGTAAAATATAGGTTTATAAATTCAACTCAATATTTTTAAATTCATTATTTTACTCCTTGAACACGTTTTTGGTCTATAAAAAGGTTTCATAAATTTTTCATCTATGTTTATATCATAATGTTATCATAAAAGTTACGATACTCGTAAAAACTATATTTTTACTATTCACTACAAATCAATTTTTTTTAAAAGGAAAAAATATATTATTAAGCTAATTTCATGATGATTATTAAAAAAATTAATTCCATTTAATGAAATTTATAAATTTAACTTAAATAAATTCACAAAATACATGGGGAAAAAATTATTTAGATTAAAAACTATTTATTTTTTTATGAGTGATTACATTTACATTTGGTATTATTTATTAATTATTATATGATTGATAATTAATTATTTATACATGTAAAAAATTTACATTTAATTAATTTACTCTTCAAATTAAGTGGAACTTATCTTTTAAATACATAATTGAAAAAATGGTTTTAGTGTAACAAACTTTATATACTATGATTACAATGGCATGTCAATGAGCATTTTACTTTTCTAAAAACTATATTATCAAAATTTTATAACTATTATGTGATAATAATATACCATAAATAAGAGGAATCACATTTTAAAATTAAAAAAAAATAAATATTTCATAATGTTATTTTATTATGAAACATATTACTTAATGTTTTAAAAGTATATTTTTTGATAATAAAACATGTACATAGAATATAATAAAAATCATTTAGAAATTAAATGGACTATAATGTAAATTTAAAATTTATGATAAAGTATTATTTTAGGGTAAAAAATATATTTAACCATTCATCATATGTTTCACATAAAATGTTATATGACATTACCTTCAAAGGTTATATGTTACAATTTTGTGACTATGAAAATATGTATTATACCTTGTTAACCATTAGATTACAATATTAATTACAATAATGATATGGAAATAAAACTATTAATAAAGGTAATTTAGTTATAAAATAAAAATATATATGTAAAAAGAATCATGAATACTATAAAAGATCTTTTATAAAACCATTTTAATAAATAAAATTTATTTATACTTTAATATTTTGAAGAAAAATATGTAAAGGAAACAACTTAGATAATAAATATGTATATAATTTCATGGTTTATATAATTAAAAGAAAAAAATGAATTATATATTTACATATTTAATTTAATAACAAAAAACATAAAAATATTCAATGGAAACATAGGGTGTTACATTTTTTATTTTTCTGATAGGGGTTACGTACCATCTTCCCCGATATGCGTGAATCAAACATTCACTCTCGACCACACTTCAAGTTGGGGATGTCCATTACTAATCACATTTTGGATAGATTTCCCATACTTCTCTGCTAAAAATGTCTCAACCATCAATGCCACAAATTATTCTCTTTATCTGTCATGAAGAAACACACATTCTCTATGTTTTCTACTTGGTATAGGTTATCATTTGTTCTCCAACCTTTCATAAGATAATTTTTGACTTTTCTTTTGATCAAGAATATTTTTTGGTTGAAGTTGAACACAAGCCTAGAGTCACACAACTGACTCGCTCTTAAATTTGTGCCCCAAACCTTCCACATGGATTACTCAGGTATTCTCGATTGCATCTCCTGCTAGTTGTGTCTTTCTGCTTCCCTTTATTTTTAAAGCTCCATCATTGATGAAACAAATAATACCATCAACTCTATCCTTCATGTTTTTAAGATAACTTACATTACCCGTTATGTGGTATGAACACTGACTATTGAGGATGCATGGGCTATTATTTTTTGTTCCTTTGAGTGAAACTTTAGCCATGTTTTCTTTCTCTCTCATCTTTTTTTCCTTCCAATAAAGACTAAACTGAGTTTAGGCATCTGATGACATATCCCTTCTATCATCAGCACGAACATCATTATCATATCCACATTCCTCTTACAATAGAGAGTATCTATTTTTCAGGGGAATCAAATTGGATTACCTAAACTCATTCACCCTTGATTTCCATGGTATCAATTTTCATTTATTCTTTGTTTGCAGTCAATGGATTTATGTCCAAATTTCAAAAAGTGAAAACATTATCCATAAAAAGAGTTTTTTCTTTGTGATGAAGGATATGGTTTGATCCTTCTTTAATGAATCCTATGTGCTTCTTCCCTCAAGTAGTTGTCTTCCTATGGATAGTAGGTCATAGTATGACCAAGATAGGCACAAAATTGGAATTTCATTCAGTGGAGTATGTTTTCACTTCCCCTCCTATACACATCTCCTTCCCTTGAAAAATTCTTTGGTTGATGATTAGTATTTGAGGATTGAGGGTTTTCCTCAACCTATTATTTCCCTTTATTCTAATCTATGAATAATTCTTCTTGAGATGTCCCAACATCAAAGAAAAGTATACTTTTACCGATATTATTGGGTCTTTATTTACTTGGAACCTTCTCGACTCTAGCTGAGCCTTGCTTGGCTCTCTCTAATAATTTTTTTCTGAGAAATTTCTAAATTTTAACTTTTTTATTGGGTCTCATATCTTCGTCTTTGATCTGATCTTTCTTCTTAAAGTAACCAATTCTTCTTTAAGAGCTCCAATAATCATTTCTCTTTCCTACAAATGAGCATTAAGATCATCAATCATTATAGATTTTTCTTTAATATTTAGTTTAAATTATACTCCTCCTAAGCTCTCATAGTGAGTTGGTTGATCTTACAGCTCTTATAGTTAGTATATCTAAGCCTCAAGCTAATCCACATACTTTGAGGATTATTTTAATAATGCACCAATTTTTTTAATTTTTCTTTCTTTTAATATTGAGTTCTTCAAGTGCTCCCTCAAGTTCTACCTTGAGATCTACCACACCATCAATTTGATTGTCATTTTCTATCTCATATTTTTCTTTTTTGATAGTGTCCATCATGAAAAATTTTGTAATAGATTTAAATTCATTGTCTACTTCCTCTATGTAATCTCTATCAGGTTTCTCTTCCTTGCTCGCAAGGCTCTTTCTCTATAAATTCTTTGTCAAAGAGTTTCCTGGTTTGAAATCTATTTTTGGGGGAAACATCCTTTGTAGATTTTGTATAGTTTCTATCTCATCTTCATCACCATTTAATTTCCTTGTACACATGGATGAAATATACCAACATTATCACATCAAAAACAAGCCAAAGGTAGCTTTCCTTCAAATCTACACTTCCCTCTTTTAAGATTTCTTACCATCAAATATGGAAACTCATTATCTATATCTTCCTCTTCATCTCTATCATTAGTGATGTTAAGATTATCCATGGATTTGAATGAAATTTCCTTATTTATATGATTTTTTGCTCTCTCTGGCTTGACCTACATCGTATAGGCTTCCAAACAATTATGCAAGTCATCCAGTGATAGCTCAGACGGGTTTATTTCTTCAAGAGAAGATATTGTTGGGTTTAAAGTCATGGAAACCTCGTCAGGATCTTCTTTACCACATTAACATCCTTTATTTATTCACAAATTCCTCAAATTTCTCCAACCACCTCAAAAATGTGATAAAAATCCATCAATGTTTTCATCTGGATACATCTTTAGATCATCAATCTAATTATGTACGACTTGAAAATTTGATTCTTTAACATTGTTATCACCTTTATAAATATTAGAAAACTTATTCCAAATTGTAATTATAGTGGTGCAACACATTAACTTCATATAAATATGATTTAGCAGTGCACCAGATAAATCATTCTAGGATTTTACATCAGCATCGAGAAGCTTTCTATCCCCTTTGGACAGGGATAATTCAGAAGCATTGCAAACATGTATTCCATGAATAAAAATAGAAAAAAAATTAAGTCCATGAGACCATAGGTGAGATCTCATTTTGTTCTTCCAGATTTGGTAATTGCACCCATTCAATAAAAGGACTCCTTTTTCATTCACTATATTCTCCATGGAGTCTGGAGAATGGTAGGTGGGTTCGGGAGCTCTTGAGGCGGTGATGATAGGATCTAGGGTTCTTCTCTGAGCATGGAATTTCCTCGTGATTTAGAGTTTGATCTACTATCTAGGGGGTTTCATGTATCATTTCAATCTGTGGAAGCCTCATCTGAGTATGATAACCATGTAGGGATCACGAAAGATGATGGAACAAGAAGGATACATTTTACATCTTTGAAGGACTTTGTTCCTAAAAGAATAATCTGTAAAGGTATGATCACTCATGCCAAATCCAACAAGCATACTATTTCTTATAGGTTTAATCTTTTTCGATTTTTGATTCTTGCTTGAATGATTCGTTTGGTTGGAGTTAAGCCTTTAAAGGTAGATAATCTTATAGTGTGATTTACTTTGGTTTGGAGATTCTCATAATATAGATGTATTTCAATTGGGAATGGTTTTTCCATATTCTTTTCCCAACAGAGAAATTAAAACATAAGGCATGGGGATTTGGTTCTGTTTCCCTGAAGTTGGGCACGGTCACTATCCAGGAGTGGGACTTCCGCTTCAACCATTTCTCTATTAAGAACATAAGATTATAGGTATGGATTAAAATTTTGGGTCTAAACTATATTTTATGGCATCCTAATATCTTGTTTGATATTGCATCAAGCGTGGGTATTCCCATTAAGATGGACAGAACCACATAAATGGCTAGGCATGGTTATTTTTCCAAGATATTAGTTGAAATTGATCTCAATTCCGCTTTAGTGGATCAAGTTGTGCTTTCTACATTGGAAGATGATATCAATTTGCAAATTAAGTATGAGAAATTGCCTCCATTTTGTATGGATTGTCAGTCTATTGGACATATTAAGGAAAACTATTTTTGGAATGAAGATTGCTCTTTTTGTTCTTCTAAGGGCCATAACCAGAAATTTTGTAGAAAGTTTCAAAAAAGACAATATTAGAATAGAACCTCCACCTCCCAAAAAGAGATGAATACTGAAAATATCCAAGCTATAGGCCATTTTAATGATATTAAAGTCCATGGGAATATATAGGAAAACATTTTTGTTAGATCTGGTCATGCATTGTTGCAAGAGTGTGCTATCCATCTGGGTAGTTCTAAAGGATATCAACTAAAGGGACCTCACTATCTGGATGAGGTGATACAGGAAACTAGTGATAGGCTCTTGAATAGGCAGTGCTTGAGGTTGGCACTATAGGTCATCTAGGTAGGAAGAATATAAGGTGGAGTCATCATTGGGATCAAACTTTCATCAATGGAGAATGACTTTAATCGGGCTCCGACTGTTATTTCTCAGGGGGATATGGAAGAGGGGGGAACTTTGATGCAATCTACTGACATAGGTGTTAGTGATCCTGTTACTACAGGTACTCAAATCATAGAGGAACTCAAAAAACAATGGAGCTCAAATAACATTGGGGGCAATTGGGCAGATATGGAGAATGATGAATCACCAAAGAAAAGCTTATATCGGGTCACTATTGAAAAAGGAAAGGTGGTATATGATGACGGATTTTCATCATCTCCAATGAATAAGACAAGGCCTATAAAGGATTATTCACATCTGAAGACCACCATGAATACTATATCTATCCCAGGTGGGTGAAAGGCTCAAGGTAATTATTTCAGTCAATTAGAAGATGAATCTGACTGGTATTATAATCATTATAATCATTTGGACTTTTAATTATGATGCTCTTTTTGACATTTTTTATCATGAATGAGGGAAGGTTGTCGTGTCTGACCTCATTTCCATAGTCTTCCATGTTTTTATTATCTTTTTAATAAAGAGTATTTGCCTCACATTTTAAAAAAAACTATATTCTCTATAAAGACAAGCTCAAAGATGACAGATTCAGCACCCCAAGACTTGTGGCTCTAATACCACTTATTGCAACCATATGCCTAACACACCTAAAGAGGTGAGTGAATTATGGTGTTGAATTTTTCTTCTTTTTCATAAGATATTTCCCTATATGTTAACAAGAACAAGCTGATTTCAGCATTCTTCACAAACACATTCTAGATCATGAAAGTAAATGCAATGAAACTGATGTTTTACTTGGTACACCACAAAGGGCTAGTCCAAAGAGCATACGTCAATGATGTGTCGACATACTAAGATGTAATAATATCCATTGTAGGTGTTACAAAAGTTTGGAAAGGATGCACATCTGGTCCCAGGAACACTTCCTCTTATTGACCTCTTTCACACTACTTCAGATCAAGGGTTACAAAGAAAAATGAAACATGTAGGTTGCTTACAATATTTTCAAGATCATAATATAAACACCAATCCAACAAGGATGTTATCACTCTCCTTCTTTCTTCTTCTCCGACTTCATATATTCAAGCGTGTCCTTTTTTTCTTTGTTGCCATATGCACTTCTTCTCTTCACACTGATGTTTTCAAGAGCAGCAGTGACAACTCCTTCTCTCCTGTCCTTCTTTTCTATTTTTTTATTCCTTGAGTTCTATCTTCAAAATATTTCACAATTTTTTTATATGGACAAACTCCTTGAAATATACAACAATATTTTCATTTTTTTTCCTTTTATTTTTCAACACAATATAATTTTCATATTTTGAATCTAGAAATTTCATGAAGTCTGCACTAGGTAATCCTTTCATTTAAAGTTTCATTGGCCTTGGGATCTTCCTCATAAATCACAGTCTCCGCTTCTCCACAACATCCATAAATCTCCCTCTTCTTACTTGACCAAATTATCAATAAAAATATATAGTTAATAATATTCTCATGCATGCTGACACATGGTGTGAAGACACAGAGTTGCGGAGTGAGTTTAGTTAAGAACCTAATCTTCATAATCCTTGCACTTCAAATCACTAGCAATGTCACATCATTATCCTCTTTTAATCTTGGCACGATCTTCCCTATCATGGCATGATTACAGAAATCACAAGATATAACTATTTGAAATCTCTCAAGGAATAACTCATCCACACTGTCTTCGAGTTGAGTTTTCGTCATAAATAACAAAGGGAATAACACTTAAGTTCTACTCTTTAGTCATGAAATGACTCTTACGCTCTATACTTAGCCACCAAAATGGCTCTTACAAACATTGGAAATGAACCATACAGAATGGGTAATTTTCCAGATTTTACAAAGGGAGTGACACTTACGATCTCCCTGAATGACTCTTATGATTTTTTAAATGACCCTTACAGTTCTTGAAATAACTCTTCTGATTTATGCCTTTGCAATTTTACCATCTTTATTTTTTATAATGACTCTTACAGAACTAGAGATGACTCTTACGAAACCGGAGATGACTCTTACGATTTCACCAAATGACCCTTATAGAATCCAGTATGGCTCTTACAATTTTCTAGATGACCCTTACGGTCTCACCAAATGATCCTTACGGAATCCAGGATGACTCTTACGATTTTACAGATTACCCTAATGATTTCACCAAATGGCCCTTATGGAATCCAGGTTGAATCTTATGCTCACAAGTAACTATTCTAGCCTTTTCCATTTTTCCAATTCCAAAAAAAATGACTCTTATGGTTTGAGACTTAGTCATTTTCACAAAAACATGTACACACCAGATTCTTCTAGGATCCTTCAAAATAATCCCAAAACACCTCTAAGCACTTCAAGAACACTCAAGACTATTTTTTTATTCTTGTTGACAAGAAAACCAACATTATAAGATATGGTTCCAAGAAATGAGGATTGGGTTAATGGAGTTATGGTACTCCCTCGAGTGTCGGGGTGTGGTCCTTCATTCATAAGGCTCTAATACTCCCACGGTCGATACGCTTCCCTTTGACGAGGTGCATTTCCCTACTATAGTTGTAGATAAAATTAGGGTGGTGGTGAAAGTTTATAGAAATTAGGGTCCTGATCTTCGTTCAATGCACTTATCCCTCAACGTTGTGTGATTCCCCACTGGAAGTGCATAGAGTGGTTTGGGAGTTATGGAGGCTATGTGGTATGGGTGTTATGTGCTCTGTGATGTATCTGGCATACTTGGTTTCCTTTGAGTTGTGATATTCAGCTATGTTATTGACTTTGGATCATATGATTATTCTGCTACAGGGAGACTTTGGTTACATATGAGCTTCAATCCTTTATGGGTTGAGTTGAGATGACAAGTGTGTTCCCATGTCCCCGGGTTTCCTATCTGAAAATCATATATGGGTTCTTTCTTTGGGGATGCATTGTACTTTCCCCCTGGTTCTTGGATCTTGAGCTGACTCGGTGTTTTTGTACTTTGTATTTCTAAGGTGTCCCACTGGGAAAATTTATACTCACCTTTGCATGGGTTTCAAGCCCACATGTGTTGTGTTTATAAAGACGATGTACGATTTGAGGATGTTCCTGACGGGCATGGAGATGGTGCAGCTTGTGCGGAGTTAATGCTTAAAGGCACCTAGTGGTGCCAGTTAATGATGATTATCGTTTGAGACTTCTTCCTGATGAAATCTGATCACATGACGACAACGGTTGTTGTTGGTGATCGTACCAACTGTCGATGGAGCGAGGAGGTGATTTCTCTTACCATGGATTTGTTGTTATGGGATGTTGGACTCTTGTGTTTTCCCTTTTTATTGGAGTCTTCCATGTCATTTTATTTTGGGTAGTTGGTGTCCTATGCATGTATATTATCCTTTAGTATGGTTATTTATGTCATTATTGATTGTTGGTTATGTTACGTTGCACTAGGGAGATATGGTATATTGCATGTATTCATTAGAAGCCCCCCATGTGTGTTATACCATTTTAGTAGGGGTGGGCCAAAAATCCGCATGAATTGAACCAAATCGCAAACCAAACCAAACCAAAATATTGGCTTTTTATTATGGTTTGGTTTGTGGTGCGAATTGAATAAACCCTTGCAGTTTGCGGTTTGGTTTAGGTGTCAAACCAAACTGCGCATATTAAACCGAACCACACTTGTTTTTTTTAAGAATAATTTTCTATTTTTTTATCACCCCAGCCCATACATCTATTCCATAACCCTAACCCTCTTTCAAATTTTATTTTCAGTCACCATTAACAGACAAAAAAAATATTTTGATAGGAAGTCAAGGATGATATTATGTCATCATATTGATGATTATGTATAAATTTCATTCAAATTATCAGCTAGTCATTATAAAATATCATGGATCTATATCTAGGATGTTAGCATAAAAAATAGGTTAATATGCGATCCGAACCAAACCAAATTGCAAATTAATGGTTTAGAATTTTTCTAATTTGAACCAAACTGCTATTAAATAGTTTGGTTTTTATGCATAAAAATTGAACCGAAAATTATGTTTTTGTTTGGTTTTTAATCAAAACTGGATAAAATCAATCCGTACTCACCCCTACTTGGTGTTTGTCACCATCCCATGGCCTATTGGAGGCGAACTCGAGGTGATCCACTTGGCCAAATTTTCAGTCCAAGTGGGGCCTCGGTGGGTTAGGTCATGTCATTGAGTATTCAGATAACCTGTTTTTAATGTTAATCATGTCCTACATCATTAAAAGGGGCACTCATTGAATACCAAAGTTAAAATCAATGATTTTAATCTCCAATGTTGAATCATTGAGAGACCCATTCAAACTTCTATTGCACCACGTATTGGGGATAATGATAGTGTCAAATTCATTGACATTCACATTCTTTTCTTTGTTACCCAAGACATTCATTTTAACCTTATTTGTTTTATATTTTGAGTGATACATCATGTGGTCGTCTTTCCTCATCAGTCTAAAACCTTTTCATATGATAAATTTCTCTTTGATCTCTTCACTTATTCTCATCTTAAGTTGGAAGAAATTATACAAGCGGCACTCTCATGAGACAAGAAGATGGATGTATCGGCCCTCTGATAGATTTACATTAAATGGAATTCCTCAGACAACAGTGGTTTTATGATCATTGTGGGTTCCTAAAAAAATGTCACATATTCATAACGAGGTGCATGAGGAAGATATGTTAACTTGTATTCAAGGACTTCGCTCTTAAGAGAGTAAGCTTGGGGAGGCCGAGCACAATGAGGAGCAAAGACATAATGAAAAATGATGACAATTAAGAAAGAAATGTTTTATGATATACTTCTACTCTCAAAAGATTTTAATGCTTTTCAATTGATTTTGACAAAGGTTTCCTAAAAAAACTATGTTCTAACTTGAATTGCATTTTTATGACATGAATTGTAAAATTATGGAAGAGTGAGGGGGGGGGTTGATCTTAACTGTTTTATTTATGTGGTCATGCTCATAAAAAAAAGATTCTATGACCAACAACAATTTTTTTTAATGTTATGTTTGGATGGACATGTGCCCACTAAGTATATGGTGCACTGTGTGGCCATTGGAACATTGTGGATCTCCAAATACAATATTCTGAAAATAAATATCTCAAAAGGACAATTGAACCAACCATGTCACTTACAAGTGCATCAAAGCTCCCATTCTGAGGACACTTCAATTTGTGGTATGGCATCATATTATGTTCATATATTCATATGATTCACTGTTTCTAGTGGCATGAATGCATCATGTGGTGGTCATAATTACGAAGAAGATGGTTATCCAACCCGAATCATGCTTAGACTTCACTATTAGGAAAGCAAGATTTCATGGATCAATGGCTTTGACAAAAGGAGGTTGTCAAAAAGAGGCACAAAAAAGACCCAAAAAAATGGGGGGGAAATGGGAAAAAAAAGGCCAACAAAGTCAAATCATTCACATCACAATTAACAACAAGTTTTAAAAAGCCAGAGAGCAGCCAACAGTAAATTTAGAGATCGGAAGGGCCAACAAATGCAAAGATTTGGGTTTCAAGAGAGTGCTGTTGAATTAGCAAACGAAATCAGCCCAGAAAGAAAGCACAAAACCAGAGTTTCACGACCTTGAACCATGGATTGGCGAGAAAAGTCAACAGGACAGAGGAGTTTCAGTTCCAGTTTCAGTTCATACCCATTGCTCGCTCCCGCATCCATGGCAATTCCACGTTCTGGTTCCCGGAACTGCTGCCGAATCTTTCCTTATTGGACCACATCCAAATCTTGGAAACGGAGAAGCTGTCCCCTTTGCTCACCAACCCATTTCTCCTCCCTTCTGAATCCTCACCCATGGCGGAACCTCTGTTACCAGGGGCCACCCTGATGAATGCATCACGGACAACGTACTGGTACGAACCCATGGAGTAGCATCTCCTCGCATCTAAACTGCTGCTGCTGGTCTCCCCTCTGTCCGCATCTGCCTCCGCATTCATATTCCTGAACTTCCCAAGCCTCACAGGGACGACGCCCTCCTCCCCATAACCTTCCTGGATTTCCGCATTCTTCTGGACGGAAGCACCGTCCTCCCCGTCGCCGCCGCCGCCGTCCTCTTCCTTCGGATCCTGGAAATAGAAATTTAGGTTTTCCATGGGGAAGCCCGGCGAGAAGACGGTCCCTCGACAGAGGGGGCATGACGAGTTTGACAGGAGCCAGGTGTCGATGCAGTTGATATGGAAGGCGTGGCTGCAGGCAGGGAGCCATCTCAGCTTGTCCTCTCCGGAAAACTCACTGAGGCAGACGGCGCAATCGACCTGCTCTTTGAGGCCCTCGATCTCCTTGAAATGGAAGACGGGGAGCGCGTCTATGAAGGTCTGGTCCAGGCCGGAATCGTGGAGGTGGAAGAGCTGTTGCAGCTGCCGGTCCGATTCAGAGATTTCCGGGGGCGCGTTGGACTGGTTGGACGAGGAGGAGGGCTGCTTCGTGAGGAACCTTACGAGCAGATGGAGAACGCCGGAGACGAAGAAAAGGACGGCTAATATCACGATGACGAAGAGAACGGCGGGAGTGATCTTCGTGCCGGAAGACGACGGCGCTGGTGACGACGGCAACGACTGTTTGCCGTAGGAGGCAGCAGCGTAGGGAGGCGAGGTTGAAGACGAAGAGGGGGGAGGGTAGATCACCGCACCATCCTTCCGCTGGATCCGAAGCTGTATCCAGGGCATTTTGGCGGATATCAACACCACGAATTAATCCCCTCAGATTTCATCGATCCAGAGAAACCGCGCACGGCAAACTCCATCGGTCATTCGCAGGAGCCGAAACCCTAGAACCGCAAGCCCCCAATTCGCGGCGGCGCTGGAGCGTCGGAAGCCCGCTTGCGATGCAGTACCGCCGCGACCAGTGAACTCGAGAGAGCATTTAAACCCTGCCGCGAGGAATCAAGAAAGGAAAGCCGAAAATTCGAGCTACCAACCTCGGCCGAGGAGAATCCGCCATTATTGTGCACATTAAAAGCTCCTGGAATGAATGCTGCGGCAGCAGAAATTCCCGACGGCGAATTTCTTTATTAAAACCCCCATCGAATCTCCTCCGACACTCGGCCTTCAATGTTTATGTTCAATTATAGCAGCTACTGAGAAGCGGCGAGGCAAATCGAAGGATCTCTCTCTCTCTCTCTCTATCGGGGCGTCCATGGCGGAGAAGGAGGGGCATCGACGACGGGGCCGGAGTGACGGGGTGCCCACGGCGTGCGGGGTTGATGACAAAAAGAAACGCAGCGGGTGGGGAACACGAGGCGGTGAAGCGCGTGGTGATTACGGTCAACCCGGAGGGACAAAAGCCGGGGGTGGCTGTTACTTTATCATATCAGCAAGCCTTTTAAATAATATGTTTATAAATAAGTGTAAAAATGGATTTATACATAAATTGCGCATTGATAAAAAAAAAAAAACTTTAACCTTAAAAATGAATTTTTATGTCATTAATTGCGGGGGAGGGTGCCTTTAAAGTTGAAAAATGTGAAAGCTTATTTATCGTTCGTCCAAAGAAATTATTCCGGAGTTTGTGGATTGATAATCACTTTTTAATTCACGCATAAAACCTTTCTTAAAAAGTAAGGGGAGAGGTGGATTGCCCCTTTCATACTTCATGGATAAAGGTGGGAAATCATAGTTAACAACAAGTCTTTATAAATTTTCATCACAATCATCAATGTTAATAATTAATAAAATACAAATACAATAAAAAAATAATAAGAAAATAACTGAATTTAGTTCAAAGATTTATCCATTCAAGACCATGGAAACTTTACTATGGGTCAAAATTCAAATGTTCTCAACTTGAAGTACTCGATGGAATATTTATAATTTCTACATCAATGGAAGAAAATAAACATTTTCATCAAAACTCTTACATTAATTGATGAAAATTAATTTCCATTGTAATCATGTTCAACCATTTCTTTTCCTTTCTAAACAAACAAAAGTCATAAATAAACATAGTAATCACAAACAACATGACACCTACATGCATACCTCTAAGGGCTTGTTTTGATGGTCTCTTACTATTAAAAAAAAAAATTTGTCATTTCATCATTTGGTTGAATTATAAGAATAAACAATTCCAAACATCTTAATACATAAAAAACTAAACCCGATCTCCTTCAATGATTCATTGAATTGTAAATAAAAAAAAGATCATCGCAGATAAAAAACTTCTAACAAAGAACATTAACCTCAAATTTCACCACAAGAGGGCAACATTTCAGCATCCTAAGAAACAAATTCATTTCCATTGTATGTGGTGTGATGAACGATTATGATATATTCCTTTTAGAGGCTTCCCAAGACAACCTTCGTCTCCCCAATATTTATTTCCCAACTACCTTTTAGTTAGGGAGACAATCTGTCAACCAATTAACTTTGGATTTTATTGGATGAGACTTCATGGGCACGACTCTATCATACATTGATTGTTATCGTGACTAACTATCATGCCCGTGATTGAGATGTTGATCATGATCGTGGCTGAGTGTTATGACAATGATTGACTGCAACAATTGAGTGTCATGGTCCCAATCACAAGCCACAACCTTAATATGCTCAAACTCTTCGAAAAAATATTATATGTTTGTAAAGTTCATTATGTGACTCGTTTAAAAAATCATTTTATTGATATTAATTATCAATCTAACTCATATTATGAAGCATCATAGTGCAAGATAGTTATTTCACATCAGTTTTTTTGGGTTTTAATGTCGGTTTTTAAGGAAATGTCTTTTGCAAGTGACGATGTAAATAAATTTTTAACATCATTTTTTATAACCAATGTTCAAAATAATTACAATGATGGGGATTTTGGAAAACAAATATAATATGTAATTCTTAATCATTTTCAATGTTAGTTTTTGAAAAACCGGCGTTTAAAAGGACTTTTCACGTCAGTATGTAGAATAACTGATGTGAAAAGTATAATAATTTTTTAAAAAATGTAAGAGAACACATAACCCTACTTAGTTGTTTCATAGAATCAGCAATAAAAGAAATTATGTTTTAAAAACAAACATCAATTTCAATGTTCAAAAACAGATAATCATTCCAAGAAATTCTAACAGTAATCAAAATACATAACAAAAATGAAGGAAAAAAACCCAGTTTAGAATAAAAGAGATCCTTCCATGGATTATACCTCTATGTCCAGATCATTGATGACCATCATTACTGACACCAATCCCTCCCTCATAACTTTCAACACAGGTAAATATCCTTGATAGATATTCAGTCATGATTTGGAATCTCTGAATGAAGAACAATGCGAGGAATGGAGATTTGGAAGAGAAATGTCACGGGTGTGATAGATCGGTAGATGAAAGATGACATGAATGATTGGGAGGGAAATGAAAAAAAGTGATCGAGGGTTGATTGATTTATAGGCGGGAATTAAAAAAATGGTGGGCGTGATGCACAAAAGTTAAAATTTCATGTGCGGCATGATAAACTTATAGGCTGTAATGTAAAATCGAATGGGCGTGATGTAAAAAAATATTGGTTCCATGTTAGGGTTACATTTTTAACATTGGTTATTTTAATACCTGACGTTAAAAATTCTCATGTTGTAGGTTTTAACATCGGTTATTGTAATAATGGATATGAAAAATGTGGGTTTTAATATAATTTATTTCAATAACCAATGTTAAAACCCATCATGACAAAGGTTTTGATGTCGGTTATTACAATAACCGACATCAAAACCCTCAGTGGAAGGAGTTTTAATGTCATTTTTTGCAATAACCGACGTAAAAACCCTCCACAACAGAGGTTTTAGTTTCAGTTATTTAATAACCAATAACATTATGTTACCTTTCTTCAAGTACTTCTTAACTCTAGTCTTTATTCCCGTTTTGTTTGGGTGTGTTTTGGCCCCTACGGGGATGAAGAGCTTTTTTCAGGAAAATGACATAAAGTCTATGAATGTATGTTTTTTTTGAATTAATGAAGTTCAGGTATAAATGTGTCGAAGGTTTAAGGGGATTCTCCTTGGGTTCAGAAAGCTTCAGAGATGGTTCAAGATTTTTCTACAGAATCTGGACTATGGATTTCCTGTTGGACATATTCACGCTGTGAACTAGGTAGACGATGTGAATCCGCTGCAGGGAAGATACCACAAGTCTCATTCAAAGCGTGAAAAAGTACAAGTTGTGAAATCGTTTCACGTCATGAATGGGTCAATCAGGATTAATTCAACCCGAGGTGACGCCTTTTTCAGCGCATCTTTAAAATCATGGAATTCACGACGTGAAAGGGGTTCACGACGTGAATTCTTCAGGTTCAACGGTTTTTAATCATGCCGCATGTATGACTCTTCTCCCATTCGATGTGCAAGCCTTCCTCTCGAACCCCAAGACGATTTTGGGCGATTTTGGGCGATTTCCCTCCTTTCGGGTAGCTTCATTCAGCGTTTAATCCTCGTGATGGTTGTGTTGCTTCTCCCTGGTAAGCGGTCTTCCTGTTTCTTCTCTGCCTTCGATTGCCGCAGCGAAGTTGGCTACGTTTATGGATCAAGTTGTGATTAGTTTGGGTTTTAATCGATCCTTTACAGTTTTCTATCATGCCTTATCTTTCTGAGGTCGATCTGCTTGTTTCCAATCTCCGTTGTCGGAGGCGATTAGGTTTCCTATGTTCTTGAGGTAGGTGTATCTATATAAATGGTTTTAATTCATGAATTTTCTTATGTTCTTATCAATTACTTTGGGTTGTTCATTGAAATTGATTGATTTGACATTGGAATAATTTTTTTTGGAAAAGATTCACATTTTTAAAGGGGTTTTCTTTTAAAAATAGATTTGGGCACACCAAGTATTTGATTAAATGATTTAAAGGGTGGTTTTGGTTTTGAAATGGCTTTTGACACACTTAGCACATTGGGTAACCTTGGGTGCATCGGGAATAGACTTGTCACTCTTTGTGTGTGTAATTCCACAAGAGGTTTTATGTCACTTTAGTGTGTGTGATGCCACTGGAGGTTATATTGGTTGGATCCACCTTAGATATGAATTGAGATTTTTCTTTCATGTCTAGCACACATAACGATAGGTTAGACCCCAAATGATGTGCCTTTTCATTTATGGATTGTTTATCACATGATGGTATATTTCATGGTTATTACGCACATGCTTATCTATATTCGTGGTTTCTTACTTGCTTTCTTGACATATTCCTGGATTTGGTGAATATGATATGTTTCATGAAAATCAAAGGAATTTTTTACAAAATGGTTTATTTTATGAAAATTCTTTGTAAACTGGATTTTTTTTTAAAACTAGAACTAACACATTCTTGATATTAGAATATGTATAGATTCTTTGGTGATATCCTACCGGGTTTTGTGCTCACACCCTACTTTTTCCTTTATGTGGTTGCAGATGTTATTTTGCAGGACTCAGGTAAAGGGAAAGTCATTCTGTAGCATGTCAATTTCTCTTATTGTCATCATATTCCTAGCAGGATGGCTTGGTGGTGATAGATGGTCACACGGGGACTTGTTTAGACTCATCATGTTTTATCATTTTGTTTTGGCCTATTTGGATTGACTTTGTATGTCTAATGGTTATGTTCTCTTGCTTCTGCATTGTATCCTGGTGGTTTTCCTTGCTCAAGATTATTATGAGACATGTTGCTTTCGCTTTTTTTTTACATTACCATGTGGCGAACCATCTTGGGTGACTTGTCAAATTTCCTCAGGTTAGTTCGTGGCAAATTGGAATCAGAGCCATTACCCAAATTGAAGTGTTGTGACACTACATGGGGTTGGTTTAGTGTCTTGGTAGATCAAAGTAAGGATCGTTGGAATTTGGATAGTAAGTGAGTAAAATGGGACTGACCCGCTCACTTCTATGACTGAATTCGAGTTACCATGGGTGGTCAGGGATTTTTTTCCAAGCTTGATACTTCGTAGTTGGGGTTATTTGAATAAAATGGATTTGGGGTTTATTCAAATGAACCCATTCCTTTCACAAGGTGTCTTCTTTGTTTGAAGAATTCATAATTACTTTAAATTCTTATTGTTTTAAAGAATTAATATGGATACTTGAATTTGGTCTTATGATTTTGGAATCTTTTTGTGAATGATTGGTTTTTGTCTTGTGATTATTAGACAATGCCTCCTAGAATTTCGCAGATGAATCCTTCAGTGGACCTTTTTTTGGTAGAAGCTGTAATCTGCACAATATTCAAACTTTAGGTCAAACAAGTGTTGTGAACTTGTGATGAGTAGAGGATCACAACTCAAAAATTTACTAAATCAACATCCACCAGTCTTCCGTGCTAACAAAGGAACCTAGGAATATAAATATTGGCTTGAGTGGTTTGAGAGAATTTTCAAATTTCTGAAGACACGTGAGGACTCTAAGTTAGGTTTCTCCATGTATATGCTTGAAGGACCGAGAAGGAGATGGTGAGACTCTATTATACAAGCTAAGTTGCATGAGGATATCACCTGAGTATCTTTCAAGAAAATATTCAACCACAAATTTTATCCTGAGATGTTACGAGGGTAAAATACCTAGGAGTTTCTGACCTTAGAGTTAGGGGAACTATTCTATAATATTCCACCCATTTTACTGAGTTGATGCATTTAACAACAGGGATAATCACTAATGATTACCTAAAGTCTTAGAGGTATGAGTTGGGGTTGAGGGATGATATTCAGTCAATTATGATCTTATGTGCGTTACGACCTTTGTGGAGGTAGTCGATAAGACAGTTTTTCTAGAGGGATACATAACTGGAAAAATAGGTTTGGGTGGAGCTTTAGTTGGTACTATCATTTTCCAGGGTGTATCTTATGTCCAAAAATAGAAGCACAAAGGTAGCCAGTTTTCTTCAAGACTGGTTTTGAGGGTCCTTACAACCCAAGGTTTTTTGATATTAGTTTGGAAGGCCTGGTCATACTAACCCTAATTGTACGAAATCTCCCAAGACTTGTCATCGTTGCAGACAATCTAGCCATATGAGGTATTTTTGTTAAAGGATTTCCCAAGGTAGTAAGGTTGGATCCAATCTCACTAAGAGTTCATAGGTTAGTATTGATGCTTCCAAGGGTGGTGGGTCTTATCCTCAGGCTAAGGGGGATGTTCATGTGGTTAAGAAATCTCAGGGAGAATCTAAGACCAGATATCTTTATGTGGTAGAGTATGAACTAGGGGAATCTGAAGTAGGGCCAACTACTGTTAGAGGTACGATGTTTATTTCATCTTATATGATGTTAGATTTGTTTGATATAGATACTAATAATTCTTTTATATCATCAAAGATTGTTGATGTTTTGGGATTACATTCAGAGATTATTACATTCTTGTTGGATCTCTCCATGCCTTTGGTAAAGAGGTCTGAGCCAAGTTTCAAGTGCCCAGTATATCGAGTTATGACATCATACCATGAGGTGGAGTAGGGATTCTTGGTGCTTGATCTTGATATCCTCGACCTGATTATTGGAATGGATTGAATGATCAACATTAAGGTCCAGATTTATTGTTATCACCATTGAGTTCAGTATCACTCATGTATTTTAGGGTGAGTAGGATTTTAATTCTGGGAGAGCGGGGCCTATTGTTTCTTATACCAGGGTGATATCATGTTAGTTTTCAAAAATGTTCCTAGATACCATTGACCTTTGTTTGAGTAGTCCACTTACTATGGTGGTGTGTGTATACTCCAAGGTATTCCTATAGGATTTTTTTCATCTACCATCACAAAGAGAGGTTGAGTTAACCATATACCTGCTACCTGTTATAATGCCCATTTTTATGCCATCTTATCATATGGTGCCTACAAAGTTAGTAGAACCTAAGGACCAACTTGTGGATCTCAAGGGTAATGGATTTATTCCTCTTAGCATGTCACCATGGGATTCACCGGTCCTCTTTTATAAGAAGGAAGATGAGAACCTTAGACTTTGTATTGATTATTGAAAGTTGAATCAGATGACCATCAAGAAAAAATATCCCTTTCCTAGGATTTATGATATCTTCGATCAACTTAGAGGGAATCATTGGTTTTCAAACATTGACATCAGGTCAGGGTACCTTCAGTTGAGAGTTCAAGAAGAGGATATACCTAATACAACCTTTAGGAGCCTGTATGGGCATTTCAAGTTTTTTGTTATGCCATTTGGTCTAACTAATGCTCATATGGTATTTATGGAATTGATGAATCAGATCTTTCTTTGGTTCTTGGACTCCTTTATTATTGTGTTTTTGGATGATATTTTGGTTTACTCCAAGTAATAGGAGGAGTACATGAAACATTTGGATATTATTCGTAGAACCTTAAGGGAACATTGCTTTTATGGTAAGATTTCCAAATGTGTTTGAGATCCGAAACTTCTTGGGGTTGGTTGGTTATTACATGCGGTTCATTCGGGACTTCTCCAAGCTTGCATCTCTGATGACAGTTTTAACTTGTAAGGGTGAAAAATTTGAGTGGAATGAAAAATGTGAGAGATATTTTGAGGAACCGAAGGTGAGGTTGACTTCAGATTTAGTTTTGATTCTTTTGAAACTAGGTTCAAGTTATGATGTTTTCTACGATGCTTCTAGGATGGGTTTGGGGAGTGTCTTGATGCAGGAGAATAGGTGGTGGCCTATGGATCTCTCCATTTATTCCCTCATGAGAAGAACTATACTACCTATGATCTTGAGCTGGTGGTAATTATACATGAACTCAAAACATGGCATCAATACCTCTTTGGGGAGATATTTACAATATATTTCAATCACAAAAGCTCGAAGTATATTTTCACCCAGAGGGATCTAGACTTATAATAGAGACACTAGGTTGAGTATCTTTAGAATTTTGATTTTGATATTAATTATACTCATGGGAAAGGGAATGCGGCCACTGATGCACTGAGCATGAAACTACCAACAAAATCAGTTAAGTAATCAATGAAAGAGTGGTCCCTAATGAGTTTTTTTACTGAGATGTTCTTATGAGTAGAAGAAGTTGTTGGGAAGATGTACTCAGATTTGAAAAAGGATGACTCATCATTTGATGATCGGGTTCAGATCGAGAAGGTTCCTGACACCGAGAGCTAGATTTTTAGTGAAATTATAAATGGTGGGGAGACCTCAGGTGAGTGGTCTCAGTCTCCCAGTGGTGCTTTCTGTTTCCAAAGTAGGCTGTTTATTCCTTTTCTCTGAGGTAGGAGTTTTTGGGCATTAGACACCATTTTTTTGGTCCACACACCCTAGGACTACCAAGGTGTATCAAGACTTGAGGCGTCATTATTAGTGGCTGGGGATGAGTTGGTCAATTTTAGATTTTGTATCATGGTGTCATACATGTTAGAGAATCAAAGAAGAGCACCAGAGACCCATTGGTTTTCTAAATCCATTACCCATTCCTTCATGGAAGTGGGATGAGATTTCCATGGACTTCATCATTGGTTTACCATGGAATCCTAGTGGGAATGATGATATTTGGATGATCATTGAATGAATCATGAAATCGTTACATTTACTCCTTATTAAAGAGAGAAAGAAAGTGGAGCAACTCGAGGAATTATATGTCACGACCCGACCCTACCCGGGCTCGAACTGCAACTACCCCAAGCCCGCCTCCATAGGCCAGGGGCTGGCGACCAGCACCGAAGGCTAAACAACTCGGGGAGCCCTTTGCCTAAGTACCTGTACACACACACACAACACACTCAATGCAAAAGTGCAGAGTAAAAGAAAAGACAAGCAAAGTAAAGTGCAATTGCTATAAACAACCACAAAAGTGCATCGACATCTAAACAATACAAAGCAAAAGCCAAAGGTGAACTAAAAGGAAAAAGAGTAAAACACGCGCTCAACCAGAAAAGTGCCACAACCCGGAAACAGGTAAACAAAAGTAAACAGCTGGGAGAGTCCCACACCTGGAACCCGACTATGACCACCACACGCGGTCCAAGCTCCCGAACTCCTAAGCTCCACTGAATTCACGACCAACCTGTCCGTCGTTTGCAAGGACACACCAAGTGCGGGCAAAGCCCAAGCAGGGGTGAGTATAAAAATACTCAGTAGGATGCCCCGAAGGCTCGAGGGAGCTTCAAAGGAGGTACTGAAGAGGTGAGCAGTAGATCGAACAGGGAAAGGTAAAAGAGTACAACTGAGAGTGCAGTAAAGAGTACAACTCAACCCAACAAGAGGAAGGAAGTAGAATCGTCCAAACACAAGGAGCTAGAAACGGTGAGAAGATGAACTTCTTGTCGAGTCTTCGCTACCTATAGCAGGAGAGTAGACTCATCCAACCATGAGAAGCTAGACACAGAAATAACGTGGCATACCCCGCACATCTTCGCCTCTCCTGGAAGGAGAGTAACCAAAACCCAAGAAGTGGGTACTAGAACAAGGTATATACATATCCATATGCTCAAACAAGAAGCCCGAACAACATCGTAAGGGGATCTCCATCCCATAGCTCAACCCAATAAAGTGAGTAGCCAACAGTCCCAGAAGTTAACACCATCGTTGTCCAATATCCACACGTCTTCCCCAAACTGTAAGTCAAGGGGCTCAAATCACCACACCTTGACACTATCTGCTTTGGGCGGCACTGACTCGCTCGCACGGTTTTAGGTCACGTCTCAAGGATGCGACTCGGTGGGGAAAGCACCCCTCGTACTTGAGAGTTCTGGGGAATGTCAAACCACACCTTGTCACTGCCCCGCAGTCGAGAGGTCTCCTCAAAGTCGACAGGCGACCCCCTACCCAGCCCCGCTGAAGGGTAATCCCTGGAAGTCGACGGGTTCCCACTGGAGGGAGACCCGACAAGAGTCGACGGGTGCCACACTACCCAGTCCCGTAAAAGGGTAATCCACTGGAGGGAGACCTGGAACCGTCATCGGGGACCACTTTCCAGCCTAGCTGGAGGTAAACCCAGCATCGGGGACCACTTCCCAGCCCCGCTGGAGGTAAACCCGGAACCGCTCTGGCCATCCCTGCTGGATGGTACTACTCGGTGAACACCGCTGTACTGGACATCCCTGATGGATGGTAACCCACTGGTTATCCCTGCTGGATGGTACCGCTCTAGCCATCCCTGCTGGATGGTACCTCACCGGCCAGCCCTGCTGGAAACAACCTCCTGGATAGCCCTGCTGGAATCAACCCCCTGGGTAGAGGATCAGTGCCCTTGTAATGTGTTGGTCACACAGAATCCACAAGAACTCTACAAGGGAACATGAAGCAACTCTGCCGGCCAAACCATCGAGAACAGAACCAGGGGAAAACAACTCAACCCTGATGGTCGAAACCATCATGAACAGGACTAGGGGGAAACCCACTCAACCCTGCTGTTCAAACAAACGAGAACAGAACCAGGGGAAACTCAACCCTGTTGGTCAAACAAACGAGAATAGAACCAGGGGGAAACTCAACCTTGCTGGTCAAACAAACGAGAACATAACCAGGGGGAAACTCAAACCGGCTGGTTAAACAAACGAGAACAGAGGGACCCTCTACGTCGCGAGAGGTTAAGGGTACGCAAAGCAGAACACGACACACACTTGGGGCCCACACGACGTGTGGCCCCAAGTCAAATCCAACCAAGCGCACAAACGTTCCCAGGTACAAACAACCACATGTACCCCCAAGCATTCCCGTATACTCCCAAAGTATACCACGTTTTCAGCCCAAAGGCTATCGTGCACATGACACCCAACGTCAACGCGAAGGGCGTAAACATAACAACTCCAACTTTCCACCTCAACGGCTCAGGCACGGCCAACCACATCTCTTCAAGCATTACTTCACTCACACGGGAGTGCATGCGATCACACGCCAAGGGTCCGCTACAAACATAGTAGGAAGAACCACCACCAGAGCACCTTACTTGCTTCCAAATTTAAATGAGGTCTCGAATGAGGCTCCTCACATCCAAACGGTTCATACCATTATAATCCTCGTGGAAAAAAACGTGAGATAGACTACTTACTCGCCTCAAACGGATATCCGACGGAAAAAGTTGTTCAACACTGCTCTACGCCCGAACGACGTCCCGTGGTCCAGAGACACGGTCCCAAAAACAGTCGGGTGCATCGCACCATTGCGATCCCCTCAGAAAGGCACGTCAAAAGGACTGCTCACTTGAGTGGAACATATATCCGGAGAAAAAGATGCATTCCGCCGCACCGGACACGAGCGGTGCTTTGTGGGACCTGCAACCCAGTCTTGAAGCACAACAAACGGATCACACCATTGCGATCCTCTCAAAAAAGTACACAAGATAGACTATTCACTTGTCCAAAACGGACACCCAGTGATAAAGCTGGAAATCACCGCAAACTCCCAAAACGGCCCTCGCGGGGCCCGCACCAGCGTGCGGAAATAAAGCGGGCGGATTGCGCCATTGCAATGCCCTTGAAAAAACACCCAGCATCAACTACTCGCACGCCCCGAATAGACGTCTGATGAAAAAGTTGTAAAGCGCTGCACACAGCTTAAATGACGGGCCGTGGGGCCCACACCTCAACTCCAATTTCAACGCCTGAAACCACACTAGAAAACTTCAGCTCAACGCCAGGGTCGCAACTCCACTGACGGCGCTCAATTCGGATACCGGATGTGTCCACGCCGCCCAAAACAAGAACTCCTAGAAAAAGTGCTAAACCACTTAAAGGCGTGTCGCGCCACCGAGGCCCCCCATTTCAGGAGTTAAAAACCCCTAAAACCATCTCAAAATATTCGCCTCGATTTAAGGGACGTGTCGCTGCAGACGGTGCCCAAATCGGACGCCCTGTGAATTATTTATGATATATAAATCATTTTCATAATAATAATAATAATAATACTATTATTATTATTATAAACTAATTATTAATTTTTATTTTATTTTTTTATTTCTTTTTTTCTCTCTCTTTGTCGTCTTCTCCCTCGTCAAGAACAGGGCCCGCATTTGCAGGTCCTTTGTCTGCCAGTCGGGGTCCAAAGACCCCGGTCTTCTCCCGCAACGACCGGCCAAAGGACGGTCCTCCCTCGCGTCGCGCCCCGCCGGCGCCTGCCGCCGACGACCGCCGCGACCGGCCTCCGCCTCCTGCTGCGCTGACGCCCTCGCAGACCGACGCCGCGGCCTGCTGCGCTCGACCGGCTCCCGCTCAACCGGCCGCCTGCGCCCTGCTGCCGCCTGGAGCCGCCGCGAGCCGCCCCCTCTGCTGGAAGCCGCCGCCACCCGGAGCTCGCACCGACCGCCGCTGCCCTGCTGCCGAACGCCCGTGCCGCCCGCCTGGACCCTCGCCGGACCACCGTCTCAGCTCACCGGAGAACCCAAAACCGCCGGAAAAACCCAAAAACCGCTGACCTTCGGCGGAAAACTAAGAACGCCTCGGGACTCAGATTTTCAGACCGAAATAGGCGTTGGAAAGACCAGAACAAGTGCTACGTGATTAGGGGTTTCACTCAACAATTTAAAGGATATTCGACGCATACAATGCAATTCGAAGAGGGATGTATTAATTGAAAAACGAAGCAAGAACCCTACCTTGCTGGGCATAGCCCGGAGCTTCGTCGTCGATCCGCACCCCGCCATTGCCGCTTCCACCTTGATTGGGAGGGAGGAGGAGGAGGTGGAAGGAGAGAGGAGGTTGAGGGTGAGGGGGTTTCTCCAGGGGTGGAATGAGGATGG
The DNA here is from genome assembly GCA_963277665.1 of Viscum album. NCBI lineage: Eukaryota > Viridiplantae > Streptophyta > Magnoliopsida > Santalales > Viscaceae > Viscum > Viscum album. The sequence continues at coordinate 1,102,708,953 of OY728142.1, read as the reverse complement.
GGGAGAGGGAGAGGAGTTTAAGTAATTAAACTCTTAATTAAAAAAACTCAACCCCTGAAAACACCCGCGTCCAAAACCCCCGATGCATTTAAAGTTAGACCGTGCCTAGGGTAAACACCACCTCCCGAGCACAACGACGGTCTCAAAATTTTAATCTGAGGCCCCGTTCAAAAGTTATAAAATTTAACATCCGGAGCCGCTAAATTACGAAAACACCCCTGGTGGCATTTTTCACAGAAGGCTCGCGCCCGCGAAAGTTACACCCCTCCTAGGGTAAAAGGCACGCTCTAGACTCAAAAGTTCCCTCAGTTTTCCCATCCAACTAACCGTTTAATAGATACTTGAGTTTAGCCATTAAACGAATAAAATAATTAATTTAATTATCCATTTAACGTTCCGCTAACGGGCGAGGGGTCCCAACATCCCGCGCCGACATGTTTTATGTCGTTCTTGGGGTAAAAACCCCATTTCGAACCCATCCGTACACTCAGATTTCTGATCTGAAGCACATTTTAGGAGTTATTCCATTTATTTTGCGTGCCTAGTGTGAATGCGCTGAAAGTTTAATTCCGGCCACACCAGGGCTTGGAATCGCACGCCGTCTGAAGGCGCTACTATGGAATAACATCAAGAATATTCCAAAGTCTTTTATAGCAAAAACTGGGTTCTTACATCATTCCCTACTTTAAGATTTTCATCCCTGAAAAGCAAAACCAGGGAACAACTCATGGTACTAAGCCCACACCTGGCTCTCCCGTACCCAGAAGAACTCTTGCACAGACCTGCGCCACCGCACATAGACCAAAAGATTTGATCTGTTCACGCGAGGACTACCCTTGCCGATGACATGCATAGGAGCACACACACCTCTCCTCAGGTAAGCCACGTGAGAGACGTCGTGCACCCACTCCTAACCTTGGGGTTAGGGAAAGGCAGCAGGGAACCTCGCCATCCCTTCGTTTGGTCTCAAATGGCTCGAAGGCCCTCGGGGGTAGCTCACCTCCCCGACCGAACCCCTACGTCGCACGCCATGACTGGAATCACCACTTGGAACTGGGACAAAGCCCGGTGATTCCCTTCTTCAGAATATCCATATGGTGAAACACCCAAGGATATCTGGTCACACAAGATTTCATAGTCGTTGTCCCATGACCCAGACTCTATTACACGCTCGGAGAGCGAAGGAGTCGACACCATCGACTAAAGAAAAAGGTCCCACGCCTTTTACCTTACCAACATAGGGTTACACCGATGCCCCGCGCCACCCTGGTAACAACTCAAGCAAGGAGCAGGGAGAAAAGAACTTCACACATAGAGTCTAACAATTCTAACTGCAAAAAGTAGAAGGGCTGTAGGACGTACCTCTTGCCACCTCATGTTCTGCAGGATTGTAGACATCCAAAGCTCGCGGCTGTCCGTGGTCCCAACTGTCAGCTCCCAGATCCTGACGTGAACCACCTGGTGGTGATGGGAAGACCTCATAAATTCATCCCCCACTACCAGCTCCTCCCGCTCCTCTGCTAGCACCACCTCTCAGGGAGCTACTCCGATCACGACATTGCCTCTGTCATGGTGGTGTACCTGCTGCCTACCCGATATTTCTCAGCGTGCCTGGTCGGGCAGTCCTGCGCCAGGTGACCTCGCTCACCGCAAGCATAGAACCGACTCTCTTAGGGCTGCACTAGTTCCCTCCGGTGCCACTGTGGTGTACGACCACCACCCCTGAGTCCGGTAGTCAGAAAGACACCTGCGTTGAGGTTCTTCTTGCCGACGCCCGCTAGCTGTGGCAGACGTCTCGGCTCCAACGTGCCTGCCACCACCACCAACTGTAGAACGTGACAGGAATATTTCTGTCACCGAGTACCTGCTCTAGCACCCCCGACATAAGTGGGAATGCCCAAGGGTACTATGATAGCACAAATTTATCAGCGAAGACCCTGCTCAAACTTCCATTCTCGGAAGTTGTCGTCATGGACCAAGTCCGGTTAAAATCATGCACGGTCTGCGAAACTAGTCGCGTACTCGGCCACCGTCATCCCTCCCTGCTGAAACTACAGGAGCTTCTGAATCTGAACGGAGCATAAGCAGGAGGGGAAAAACTCCTCATGAAACAACAACTGAAGGTCGCCCCACAAAAGCAATGACTCTTCAAGAAACTAAGTCACCAGACTCCACCAACGCCAAGCTGCTCCGCGGAAAAGGTTGGTGGCCAAAGCCACCATAAGATCTGCCGACGTCTGCACAAGCCTGAAGAGGAGAACCACTGTCTCCATCCAAACCTCTACTGCCTGAGGGTCTAGCTCACCACAGAACCTCAGCGGTCTCTACCACTAGAACTCGCGGAGCGCGCTCAACCCTGCGCTCAAGCTCAGTCTGCTGCTCACCAGGTGGGGGGTGCTGCTACCGCTATACCCGGCCCACCCGGAGAAAGGGACTCGCATGATGGGTCCCAGACTAAGGCCTCATAGCTCATAGGGTCGTCGTCACGAACCAAAGATGGTATCCTGGCTGGCTGTCTTCCTGGAGACATCCTGAATGTTATCAAAGAGTGCCGTGGTCAGATGAGCATATATGTATATAACAATAACAACAAAGGGAGAGCTGACTCAAGAAGGACAGTCAAAGACTCAATCCTATGTGATGCACAAACCAATTTTCCCTTGCAACAAGTGGTCTCATCATGCTGATTCGACAAGAGGGTTATCAAGGTCCTAGGGAATGTGATACATCAGCCGCCGCAACCATCACTGGACTCCCTGGCCTGAGAGCCGCTCTCGAGACACGTTAACACTGTTGCCCTAAATCCCAACCAATTCCTTTTTAGGGACGTCCGAACAACGTCCCAAGGAACGAACCACCCTCTGATACCACTTTTTCACAACCCGACCCTACCTGGGCTCGAGCCGCAACTACCCCAAGCCCGCCTCCATAGGCCAGGGGCTGGCGACCAGCGCCGAAGGCTAAACAACTCGGGGAGGCCTTTGCCTAAGTACCTGTACACACACACACGCAACACACTCAATGAAAAAGTGTAGAGTAAAAGAAAATACAAGTAAAGTAAAGTGCAACTGCTATAAACAACCACAAAAGTGCATCGACCTCTAAACAATACAAAGAAAAAGCCGAATTTGAACTAAAAGGAAAAAAATGGCAAAACACCGCGCCCAACCAGAAAAGTGCCACAACCCGGCAACAGGTAAACAAAAGTAAACAGATGGGAGAGTCCCACACCTGGAACCCAACTATGACCACTGCACGTGGTCCAAGCTCCCGAACTCCTAATATCCACTGAAGTCACGACCAACCTGTCCGTCGTCTTCAAGGGCACACCAAATGCGGGCAAAGCCCAAGCAGAGGTGAGTATAAAAATACTCAGTAGGATGCCCCGAAGGCTCGAGGGAGCAACAAAGGAGGTACTAAAGAGGTGAGCAGTAGATCAAACAGGGAAAGGTAAAAGAGTACAACTGAGAGTGCAGTAAAGAGTACAACTCAACCCAACAAGAGGAAGAAAGTAGACCTCGTCCAAACACAAGGAGCTAGAAATGGTGAGAAGATGAACTTATCGTCGAGTCTTTGCTACCTATAGCAGGAGAGTAGACTCATCCAACCATGAGAATATAGACACGGAAATCACGTGGCATACCCCATGCGTCTTCGCCTCTCCCGGAAGGAGGAGTAACCAAAACCCAAGAATTGGGTACTGGAACAAGGTATATACATATCCATATGCTCAAACAAGAAGCTCAAACAAGATCATAAGGGGATCTCCATCCCATAGATCAGCCCAAGAAAGTGAGTAGCCAACAGTCCTAGAAGTAAAGACCATCGTTGTCTAGTATCCGCACGTCTGCCCCGAACTGCAAGTCAAGGGGCTCAAATCACCACACCTTGACACTATCCGCTTTGGGCGACACTGAATTGCCCCACACGGTTTTAGGTCACGTATCAAGGACATGTCTCGGTGGGTAAAGCGCCCCTCGTACTTGAGAGTTCTGGGGAACGCCAAAACACACCTCGTCACTCTGCCACCGCAGTCGAGAGGTCTCCTCAAAGTTGACAGAGGCGACCCCCTGACCAAGCCCCGCTGGAGGGTAATCCCTAGAAGTCGACGGGTTCCCACTGGAGGAGAGACCCGACAAGAGTCGACAGGTGCCACACTGCCTAGTCTTGTAAAAGGGTAATACACTGGAGGGAGACCTAGAACTGTCATCAGGGACCACTTCCCAGCCCAGCTGGAGGTAAACCCCGGCATCGGGGACCACTTCCCAGCCCCACTGGAGGTAAACCCGGAACCACTCTGGCCATCCCCTGCTGGAGGTAAACCCGACATCGGGGACCACTTCCCAGCCCCCGCTGGAGGTAAACCCAAAGCTGCTCTGGCCATCCCTGCTGGATGGTACTTCTTTGTGAACACCGCTGTATTGGCCATCCCTACTGGATGATAACCCACTGGCCATCCCTGCTGGATGGTACCAACTCTGTCCATCCCTTCTGGATGGTACCTCACCCGGCCCAGCCCTGCTAGAAACAACCTCCTGGACAACCCTGCTGGAATCAACCTACTGGGTAGAGGATCGGTGCCCGCATAATGTGTTAGTCACACCGAATCCACAAGAACTCTACCTGGGAACACAAAGCAACTCTTCCGGCCAAACCATCGAGAACAGAACCAGGGGAAAACAACTCAACCCTACTGGTAGAAACCATCATGAACAAGACCAGGGGGAAACCTCACTCAACCCTACCGGTCAAACAAATGAGAACAGAACCAGGGGAAACTCAACCCTACTGGTCAAACAAAGGTGAACAGAACTAGGGGGAAACTCAACCCTGCTGGTCAAACAAAAGAGAAAAAAACCAGGGGGAAACTCATCCCGGCTGGTCAAACAAACGAGAATAGAGGGACCCGCTACGTCGCGAGAGGTCAAGGGTACGCAAAGTAGAACACGAAACACACATGGGGCCCACACGACATGTGGCTCCAAGTCAACTCCAACCAAGCTCACAAACGTTCTCAGGTACAAACAACCACATGTACCTCCAAGCGTTCCCGTATACTCCCAGAGTATATCACGTTTTTAGCCCAAAGGCTATCGTGCACACGACACCCAACGTCAACGTGAAGGGCGTAAACATAACAACTCTAACTTGCCACCTCAACGACTCAGGCATGACCAACCACATCTCTTCAAGCATTACTTCACTCACACGGGAGTGCATGCGATCACACGCCAAGGGTCCGCTACAAACACAGTAGGATGAACCACCACCAGAGCGCCTTACTTGCTTCCACATTTAAATGAGGTCTCGAATGAGGCTCCTCACATCCAAATGGTTCATACCATTGTAATCCTCGCAAAAAAACATGCGAGATAGACTACTTAATTGCCTCAAAAAGATATCCGATGGAAAAGTCATTCAACACTCCTCTACGCCCGAACGGTGTCCCGTGGTCCCGAGACTCGGTCTCAAAAATAGTCAGGTGCATTCACTTGAGTTGAACGGATATCCAGAGAAAAATATGCATTCCGCCGCACTGCACATGAGCAGTGCTTCATGGGACTCGCACCCCAGTCCCGAATCACAACGAATGGATCGCACTATTGCGATCATCTCGAAAAAGTACACAAGATAGATTATTCACTTGTCCAAAATAAACAGCCAGTGAAAAAGCTGGAAATCACCGCCAACTCCCAAAACGGCCTTCGTGGGGCCCGCACCAGCGTGCGGAAATAAAGAAAGCGGATTAAGCCATTGCAATGCCCTCGAAAAAACTCCCAGCATCGACTACTCTCACGCCCCAAACGGACGTGTGATGAAAAATTTGTAAAGCACTACACGCAGCTTAAAAGATGGGCCGTGGGCCCACGCCTCAACTCCAGTTTCAATGCCCGAAACCACACTGGAAAACTCCGGCTCAACGCCAGGGTCGTAACGCCACTGACGATGCTCAATTCGGATACAGGATGTGTCCGCGCCGCCCAAAACAAGAACTCACAGAAAAAGTGCTAAACCACTTAAAGGCGTGTCGTGCCACCAAGACCCCCCATTTCGGGAGTTAAAAACCCCCGAAACCATCTCAAAATATTCACCTCAATTTAAGGGACACGTCGCCACAGACGGTGCCCAAATCGGACTCCCTGCGGATTATTTATGATATATAAATCATTTTCATAATAATAATAATAATAATATTATTATTATTATAAACTAATTATTAATTTTTATTTTATTTTTTTATTTCTTTTTTTCTCTCTTTGCTGTCTTCTCCCTCGTCAAGAATAGGACCCGCATTTGCGGGTCCTTTGTCTGCCAGGCGAGGTCCAAAGACCCTGGTCTTCTCCCGCAACGACCGGCCAAAGGACGGTCCTCCCTCGCGTCGCGCCCCGTCAGCACCTGCTGCCGAAGACCACCGCGACTGGCCTCCACCTCCTGTTGCGCCGACGCCCTTGCAGACCAACGTCGCGGCCTGCTGCGCTTGACCGGCTCCCGCTCAACCGGCCGCTTGCGCCCTGCTGCCGCCTGGAACTGCCGCGAGCCGCCGCCTCCGCTGGAAGCCGCCGTCGCCCGGAGCTCGCGCCGACCGTCGCTACCCTGCTGCCGAACTCACATGCCGCCTGCCTGGACCCTCACCGGACCGCCGTCCCAGCTCACTGGAGAACCCAAAACTGCCGGAAAAACCAAAAACCCACTGACCTTCGGCGGACAACTGAGAACTCCTCGGGACTCAGATTTTCAGACCAAAATAGGCATTGGAAAGACCAGAACAAGTGCTACGCGATTATGGGGTTCGATCAATAATTTAAAGGATATTCAACACATACAAACCAATTCGAAGAGGGATGTATGAATTGAAAAACGAATCAAGAACCCTACCTTGCTGGGCATAGCCCGGAGCTTCGTCGTCGATCCGCACCCCACCATTTCAGCTTCCACCTTGATTGGGAGGGAGGAGGAGGAGGTGGAAGGAGAGAGGAGGTTGAGGGTGAGGGGGTTTCTCCAGGGGTGGAATGAGGATGGGGGAGAGGGAGAGGAGTTTAAGTAATTAAACTCCTTAATTAAAAAACTCGACCCCTGAAAACACCCGCATCCAAAACCCCCAATGCGGTTAAAGTTAGACCGCTCCTAGGGTAAACACCACCTCCCGAGCACAACAGCGGTCTCAGAATTTTAATCCGAGACCCCATTCAAAAGTTATAAAATTTAACGTCCGAAGCCGCTAAATTACGAAAACGCCCCTGGTGGCATTTTTTACAGAAGGCTCGCTCCCGTGAAAGTTATACCCCTCCTAGGGTAAATGGAACGCTCCGAACTCAATGGTGCCCTCAGTTTTTCCATCCAAGAAACCATTTAAGAGATACTTGAGTTTAGACATTAAACGAATTAATTAATTAATTTAATTATCCGTTTAACGTTCCGCTAACGGGCAAGGGGTCCCAACGTCCCGTGCCGACATGTTTTATGTCATTCATGGGGTAAACACCCCATTTCAAACCCATCCGTACACTCATATTTCTGATCTTAAGCACCTTTTAGGAGTTATTCCATTTATTTTGCGTGCCCAGTGTGAACGCACTGAAAATTTAATTCCAGCCACACTAGGGCTCAGAATCATACACCGTCTGAAGGCGCTGATCTAGAATAACATAAAGAATATTCCAAAGTCTTTTATAGAAAAAACCAGGTTCTTACATTATATGTCCCAAATGTTGTGAGACTTCATGGGGTTCCCTCTATGATAATTTCTGGCAGTGACCCTAGGTTAACATCTAGTCTTTGAAAATGTTTGCACGAGGTGATGGGTTGCCAGTTGAAATTGAGTATGGATCATCATCCATAAATGGATGGATAAATGAAGAGAGGTATGCAGGTTCTTGAGGATATACTCTGGGCATGTGTGCTTGATTTTGGTGGTTCTTGGGAAAATCATTTTCCTCCGGTTGAGTTTTCCTATAACAATAGTTATCAATACTCGATTAAAATGAAACCTTTTGAGGCTTTGTATTAGCGACCATGTAGATCTCCCTTGTGATGGGTAGAGTTAGAAGATATTTCAATTTTTGGTCCAAGTATTGTTCAGGAAATGACCAAAAAGTTGTAGTTGATCCAAAGAATATTGGTCACGTCACATAGTCATTAAAAATCATACGTGAACCGTCTTTATTGGACACTAGAGTTTTAGGTTGTTGATTGAGTTTTTCTCAAGTTTTACCTCACTTGGGAAACTGTCATTTGGGTAGACAGGGTAAGTTGGCACCAAGGTTTGTTGGATCCTTTGAGATTGTGGAGCATCTTGGAAAGGTGTAATATCAGATGGACTTACATTCTTGTTTGACTTTGATCCACAAAATGTTTTATGTTTCCCAGCTGAGGAGGTATCAACCAGATCCTTCCCATGTGATTGAGTGGGAGGATATTGATCTTAATCCTGACACCACTATGGTTGAACAAACGATTTATATTACGGGTCATTGAGATAAGGTAATGTATGGTAAACCCATTCCCTTAATCCTTGTACTATGATAATGTGGATGGGATAACCATGAAATGTGGGAGTGAGAGTTGTTGATAAGGCAACAATGAACTTCACTTTTTTTGAGTCCAGGATATTGAGGACTTTTTTGGGACAAAAAGTTTGTATAATGGGGATATTGTAACATTCAGTTACCTTCCTTTAGGTACTTCTTGACTCTAGTATTTATTCCGCTTTTGTTTGGGTGCATTTTGGGACCTCTGGGGATGAATATATTTGGTAGGAAAATGAACTAATGTCTGAGGATTCATGTTTTTTTGAATTAATGGAGTCCATGTATAAATATGTTGAAGGTTTAAGGGGGGTATCCTTGGGTTAGAAAAGATTTAGAGATGGTTTGGTATTTTTCTACAAAATCTAGACAGTAAACTACCTATTGGACATATTCACGTCGTGAACTAAGTATATCACATGAATCTGTTACAGGACAGGTACTGTGAGTCCCATTTAGAGCATGAAAAATTACAAGCCCTGAAATCATTTCACGTCATGAATGGGTTGATTGGGATTAATTCAACCCAAGGAGATTCTTTTTAGGTCATATCTGTAAAATCATGGAATTCATGATGTGAAAGGGGTTCATGATTTTAATTATTCAGGTTCAATAGTTTTTAATCATGATGCACGTATGAATCTTCTCCCATTTGATGCGAAAGCCTTCCTCTCAAACCCTAGTATTATTTTAGGTGATTTTGGGTGATCTCTCTCCTTTTTCATCACTCCATTCAACATTTTATTCCCATGACACTTGTGTCACTTCTTCCTAGTAAGAAGACTTTATGTTTCTTCTCTACCTTTGGTTGTGACAACGGAGTTGGATGAATTTATGGAATAGGTTGTGATCAATTTGGGTTTTCTATCAATCCTTTAGAGTTTTCCATCATTCCTTGTCTTTAAGAGACTGATCTTCTTGTTTCTAATCTTCACTATCAAAGGTAATTAGGTTTCCTCTATTCTTTAGGTAGGTGTATCTATACAAGTGGTTCTAATTCATGAATTGTCTTATGATCTTATCAATTCCTTAGGGTTGTTCATTTAAATTGATTGATTTTAAATTGAAATATTTTTTTTGGAAAAGATACAAATTTTTAAAGTGATTTTATTTAAAAATGGATTTGAACACACCAAATAATTGATTAAATTTTTTAAAGGGTGGTTTTGGTTTTGAAATATCTTTTGACAGACTTAGCACATTAGGTAACCTTGGGTGCGTTGGGAATATACTTTTCAATATTTATGTGTGTAACATCAAAAGAGGTTTCATGTAAATTTAGTGTGTGTAATTATACTGGAGGTTATATTGTTTGGATCCACCTTAGGCCTGGATTGGGGATTTTCTTTCATGTCTAGCATGTATACCCATAGGTTAGATCCCAAATGGCGTGCTTTTCCATTTATGGATTTTTTATCACATGATGGTATATTTCATGGTCATTAAACACATGATTATCTATATTTTTAGATTTTTACTTGTTTTCTTGACATATTTCTGAATTTAGTGAATAAGGTTTATTTTATGAAAATCAAAGGAATGTTTTACAAAATAGTTTATTTTATAAAAATTCTTTGAAAAATGGATTCGTTTTAAATCTAGAACTAATTCATTCTTGATATTAGAACTTGTATAGATTATTTGGTGGCATCTTACTAGGATTTTCATTCACACCTAACTTTTCTTCCTTTGGGTGGTTGTATATGTTGTTTTTGTAGGACTCACGTAAAGGGAAGGGCATTATGTAGAATGCCGTTTTCTCTAATTGGAATCTTCTTCGTAGCAGGATGGTTTGGTGGTGAAAGATGGTCACACATGGACTTTTTTAGACTCTTCATGTTTTATATTTCTATTTTGGATTGATTGGATTTACTTTTTATGTATCATGGTTATGTTCTCTTTCTTCCGTGTTGTACCCTGGTGGTCTACCTTTTTTAGGTTTATTATGAGACATGTTTCTCCCACTTTGTTTTTACTTTACCATGTGGCAGTCCATCTTGGGTGACTTGTATAATTTCCCTAAGTTGGTTTGTGATATAACCAATGTTAAAAATATTTTTTACATTGATTTTATATATCCAACATTAAAACCCCGATGCAAATTCTATTTTTTCTATTAGTGAAATAAAATGCTTGAAATGATCTGACTGCATGTGTCGAGGCATAATCATGTTAAAATTTTTCAATATATCAATTAGGAACATGAGACATGGATCATGTACATCACATATATATCAACTAATATATTTATCAATTTTTTAGTAAACTAAAGTAACCAATACATATAATGTATTATGTATGAAAATGTATTTTTATTAGTTTTACTTAATTGGAAATAATTATGACAAACCCGTTGTAAAAATGAAAAAATATCATTCAACTTCAAGTGATGTATTATCCGTGATTATTAACATATATAACCACTATGTGATTACTTCAAATAATAAAAAATTGAATGATTAAATTCAAAGCATTAAAGTTATAATAGCAAGGAAACCAAAAAATGATCATTCAAATGATCTATGAACAACATAGCATGTGTGGTGCAACAAAGATATTATTAGAAAAAATGATGAAAATATTTATTGTTTCATCATAGTTAAGGTAAAATATGATCCCATTCTTAGATTCCCAAAATGTTATTATAAAGGATTGGAGAAAATAATCTTAGAAATTCATAGATTTGTTCCACTATAGATGAATTAATAGATCAATAACTTTGTTCTCTTACAACATTATTGTTGTCCACGAATCCAATTGGTTTCATTGCTTTCTTTAGAAATGCTATTTCTATTTCCACTTCTCTCATATGTGTAGATATAATCTAATTGAAAATAAATTGGGTTCATGAGTGAGTTTTATTATAATTTGAAACATGAAATGAAATTTATTTCTAATTATATTAATTTATATTATCATGGTGTATTCTTTTTTAAAAAAATTATTAGGAAAATTCATGCAATTTTTCTCAAGTCGATTCACATATGATTAATTAGGTCTCACGTGTAACTTATGATAACACTATATAACTAAATTTAAATACAAGTATTACTTATGATAACCACATATCATAATTATTACTTCATTTATGACCCTTGGATTAGAATAGAATCCCAAATACTTTCATTACCAAAATAACTATTATAATCATATAATGTGTTAAAGTAGTATAATATAATACAATAATGATAAGAGAATATATATTTATTATTAAATAAAGTAATAATGATACAATTACCATCCTAAGACATCATATGATTATTGATTTATAAGAAAAAATTTCCAATAATTTTACTTGTACTAAAGTCGATATATCATGTATCTAATTTCTAGAGATCATATAGTGCTCACATAATTTTATAGAAATAGTTATTTGGTCAAAGTATTTTTTACATTTTCATATTTAGTAATACTGTATATCCATAAATCACTTTGATGTATAATCTAAAAAAAATATCAATGGAAACCAAGGTTCTTTATCTTGGATAATTATTTCATTGCATCCACAGAGGAGCTTAATGGAGTCTAAAATGCTTGGAAAAAAATCTATTGTTCAGAAATAAACTTCTTAATCCAATAAAAATCATTCATTGAATTTGATGTGATTATGTATTCAACTTCAACTATAAAACTGACAATTCTCATATTCTTGGTGCTTCTTCAACGAACACTCCCTCCATTTAGGATCAACACGAACAAAAATTATAATCTAAAATTATTACTATTTGTTTGGAAACATACAATATTTCAATATTTTATAATGATTTATTATTCAATACTATATATCAAGAACATATCATTAATCCTTCATTAGTACTTAACAATATTCTTGACGATGACCCATTGACCTTCTATGATATCATATTGATATCTTCTAGTCCTGATTAAAACATACAATAAGTGTAGATTTTTTATTGAAACTAGAGGTTATAAGTTGGATTTGTTGTCAATTAAAATTGAATACGTTGTCAATTGATGAAGAGAATGGATGGATTTAAGATAAGAAGAGGATGAGAATCATAGTTAATCCAATGGTGATGTGTTGGATAATGAAGTTGGTTAGCATACATGGGAAACGCATTTGGTGAAGAATGTATTAAAAAACATGGAACCTAAGATATTTTATGATAATGAAATATCTGACAAGGAAGTATTGAATCCTATACAATGGATATATGAAGCTATAACAAAGGAGACACATTGATATATTTATATATCAAGGTCATGGCATAAGGAGATCAAAACTTGGAGTGTGATGGAATATATGGAATTAAAAAGGGATAGTTGAGGAATACTGTGTATATTATGGTCTTATGAGGTATTAGAAGAACCAGGGGCTTGCATGAAGTCATTTGGAGAATATTGAAAATGATTTGGTGAATAATTCACATCATTCCACAATAGTGTGCCTCACACTATGAAGTATCCTCATAATATTAATCATGATACTACATAAGATTAATTTAGAATATCTATAGAAATTACACTGAAAGGTTATATGAAATGTCACAATGGTGGATATAGAATAATATATAGTCCTGGGGATGAAAGATTATAGTTCCATGAATGAAGTGGTCATGCCACAATCTAGGATAGTGATATTAAATAGAGTACGCATAAGATAAATCTAGGAATTTGGATGAGGTGTTTAACTATGAAGGAACAAACCACACCAAGAGAGATATCCCATAAGAATAATTTGAAAATTTTGAATGATATGTGAGATTAAATAGTGAAATCCAAAGGATATATATAAGATTAAACCTAAGAGAATTTAAATGTTCTTCACTATGAAGATAAAGACTTAAACATAAGGCACATGAGATTAAAAATATGGTGATGAGGTACTATAGGATGAATCCAAATCATAGTGATAAAATAGGAGAAATTAGTATGGTTTGCACACCATGGTCTTGGAACCAATTCATGACCGATTAAAAGATGAGAAATACCACATCATGACATTGTTATTTTTTCATGGAGGATGGATTTTTGGTAGAAAGGTAGAAAGATTGGTTAACTAAAGAATTTAGGTATTTGTTTCATGAGGAGGAGTACCGCACTATAACTAGTTTACTATTCAAAGAGATATGTAAGATCATAACATGATCCCTAGATAATTTTAAATGATATATTGTGTGGATTTTGTGGATCTAGTTTTTGATCATAGATCACACTGCAATAGAAGAAATAACATCACAATCTGGATAAAGTTGAAGGGGATCATGTCATAATGAAGGTCATCACATTGTGATCATAATATTTTAATAATATCTTGAAGATTCTAATTGAATTTTAAAAAGGACTAATTGGATTGGATTTTGGGAAGTTGACTCAACTTAATTAGATATATTTGACCAAATTTAATCATGTGGGACACATCGAATAATCTTAAAGGATAAAGGGAAGGAATATTGATCCCACAAATTGATAAAAGGGTTTTATGTAAGGAGGAACTTATAGTGACTACTCATAGAAGTTCTAGAAAGGGTGAGAAATAAAGAATATTTGATTTTCAAAAAAGAGAGAGTTAAGAATAGATAAAATAATTACACCATTGATATATCCAATCATGAGAAGAAATAAGAATAAGAAGGGGATATAATTCCATTAATACATTTTTATATTTAATAAAAAGAATAATAATGAAACAATATAATTCCATTGTAGGGTAATCATAATCTGGAATAATTGTGTTGCTACTATATTTGATTGGAAAACAAATAATAGACCCCCACATCAAATGGTCGCTCTCATATGGTTTTAGAAGACACAGACTCAACTCTCACATCAAGGAGCTGATTACATCTATATTTGAAGTAGAAACTCATCAAAGTAGAGATTAATCGAGCATATATTTGTAAATGAGTATGAATGGTGTCTCAAAAACCTATGCTGACTTAGAAGAGATCACTAATAAACCATTAAAGATACACTGATTTTTATAAATTAAAACATCCTTTCATGAAGTAGTGTGTGAAAGAGAAGAAGAGGGAGTGACCCATGGATCAATAGTGAATCTTTAATAAATCATGTAAAAGTAGTTCAACTTGTCATAGAGTGACCATAGACTAAAGTTTGTATCCATCGAACTCGTGTAGTAGTGGATTTTGGCACATCAACACATCATAGACGTGTTACCCTTGAACATAGACCTTTGTAGTGAACTAAGTAAAATCCCTATTTCTTGTTTATACTTTACTTTTCTATATATTTTTATATGTTTTTGATAGAGCACCATCAATAGTGAAATATTTAATGAGTTCCTTTAAAGGAGGGAATAAGACATGATAATAGAGAAAACACGATTAAATGAAAAGTTTTAATCGAGAAACACCCTGATTCATCCCCCTTATAGGGTGCACATATTTAACTTTGTCCTAAAAATTGGTAAAAGATCCTAAAGGTTCTGATTTGAAATTAAATATAAAAATCTATTTTTATATTTTTTAAATACATGGATTTGATGATGAAACCACCCATTTTTAATGCAACCAAGTGTGATGGATGGAAGAAGGAGATGTATTTATTTCTATAGGTATGTGGTGAAGAGATCATGGAGTATATACAATGATATACTTATTAAAACCTCCTTGTTTTAATGCTCACAAATTAGTATTCCTATGTTTCTAATGAGATTAATGTTTTATGATAGTATATTATTCTTATAAAGCATGATTAGGAAAGAATTGGATAAGTATAGTAAAGAGACACCATTAGTTCAACCATGCCACTACCATACTTGTGCCACCATTAGTTTAAATCATTCCATTACTAGGAATTTGATACCTCCAACTCTCTACCAATGTAAGAGTCCTGCCACCGCTAGAGTCCTGCTACTGCTAGAGTGGTGCTGCTGTTAGTTTAATTTTGTAACCGCTAGGCATGATACCGCCATACGAGCTACCACAAGGTGTGCTATTATCAGGATTGTGCCACCGCTAGTTAGACTGTTCCACCATCATTTGTGCTACTACTTGACCATGCTACCATTGATATTTTATTCCATCATATAAGATCTACCATTAACTTTTCTACCACTATTGTTATGCTTTATTTGAATTTAATGCTTCTAACAGCTAGTTTATGAGAGTCAATGCAATGGGTTTATTTAATGATTATTCCTAAGCCATTGCACAGATGCATTGAAGACGAAGTCAGATTTCTCCTAATTTTCTTATTAGTATGAGGATCTAGGAAATATTTATGATTATTATTCAATGGATAATAATCTGTAGTGCTATATATTTCTAAAGATCTCCCTTGTGCACGTGTGTGTATAACCTGATGCTTATGTGATACATATACTGACATTTATATGAGTGAGAACGTGTAAAATATATCAAATATCAAATTCCTTTATCACACTAAATCAAAAGATGATTTCCAGAGTATCTTCATACAAAAAAGAGAACTCCACAACACTCTATTTTTCCTACAGATTTTGGAGAACTTGTTCAATATCCTCACTAAGTCAAACCTGAGGACACTCGAGCATATAGAGAATCACAGACCGAGAAACACTTCATTTATCCATATTTACACATTTTTTCCCTCTGATTTTTCTTTACTTTTGAGCAGTGTAGTGTATTGATTTGTATGTATGAACACACATTGAATCTTATTCTTGAACTGGATAATACTTGGTATTCTTTCAAAATCTTTTTATCTGTCTACCCATGGAAACTATGGAAGAGGTCCCTAAATTGTCTGTGATGTATTTTATTCCCCTGTATAACTGTGAAAGAGGCTTTGAGCCTAGAAAACTTGTGATATTGTTTATATACTCAATCCAGGTTGTGGATCAAATTATTGGTTATAATAATCTTATTAGCACTGGGTGATTTCCAATTGGAGGGGATTAGGTCTCATCTTGAGACTGAAACCCTTCTTTACTCCGCTGCGTATTTCAGTTTTGTTTTTCTATTTCAAAGCTTAAACTGTATTTTTTTTAAATCTCTAAACAAAACTTACTTTGATAGTTAATCTTAACCAGTGTATATATAAAATATTTGATTAAGTAAATCAATTTCAAAAGTTAATATAATTTTAAATATTGTTTTAACTGAGCCCTAATCATGCTTTTAGAAATATTTTAAAAGATCAAACTTATATTAAACTAATGTTTTCATTAATTGGTAATTTTTAATTAAATTGGGGGATTTTATTTTAACTTTTTTTTAATATAAATTTTATTGGTAAATCAATCCACCCCCGCTTAACTTACTTGCTCCGGCCAACATTTTGTATTAAAGGATTTTCAAATATCATTTAAAATGTGATTTGGTTATTCTTTTAAAGATTTAAATTCCTATTATTTTTAAATTTAGTTCTTTATGGATAATATAAAATATGGATATGCTACCAAAAAACATCCTTATTTTAATATTGGTGGAAAATTAAAATGAAAATTCATATTGAGAGCATGAGCTTCAAAATATGAACTGCTATTGTAGACAAATATAAAACACCTAAAACTACTATAAATACTTGGGATGATCTTACTAAAGTTGATTATAATAATAACTGTTAATCTATGAATTCTTTGTATTGTGATTTGGGTGATGAATAATTTAATAGAATATTTTATTGTACAACTGCTTTTGAAATTTGGGATACTTTATCTATTTCTCATGATGGAACATCTAATGTTAATGAAATGAGCTTAAATACTTATACCAATAAATATGATACTTTTAAAATAAAACATGATGAGCTTGTTTATGACATGTATCTTAGGTTCAATGAGATTGTGAATACAATACACTCATTGGGGAATCCTATTTCTGATAAAGATAAAGTGATGTGCCTATTGAGATGTGTACTAGATAGATGGAGTGAAACATCGGTGTCAATTCGAGAATCATGTGATGTTAGAAAGTTACATATTAAGGAGATGATATGTAAACTGATGATGTATGAGGAAGAACTAAAATTCAACAGAGAAGATGAAGATGAACTGAAAATAAAATCTATAACCTTTAGATCTACTACTTCAAAACAAAAGGATAAAATTCAAGTTGACAGTTCAAGTGATAAGCAGTCACCTGCTGATAGTGATGAAGGGATGGACCATCTAATAGAAAGATTTAAGAAGTTTTAAAAAAGGAATAAATTATTTAAGAAACCAAATTATAAAGGTAAGTATGATAATAGAGTAAATTAGAGAAAGTATTCGAAGAAAGATGATGCTTGAAATGAAATAATCTATTATGAGTGTAAAAGGAAAGGACATGTCAAAGATGACTATCCTAAGTAGAAATAAGAAAAGAAATATGATGATAAGGATAATAGGTATAAGAAATCTATGAAAGAAACCTAGAGTGATTCTGAAGACAACTCGAGTGATTTAGACTCAACCCAAGAGGATAAGCATGATAGAGATAACATTGTTTTATGACAAACACATATGAGGTATCCAATGTTTTTCTTACTTCTCCTGTTAACATTTCTAATCATCATGGAGATAAAAAAAATTATGAAAACATGTCTAATGAAGATATGTTTGAGTACTATAACATTCTGAAATATACTTTTAATGAACTTAAGAATAAATATAATATTTTTAAAGAAGCAGCATGCTCTGACTGCTAATTTTAAAATTGAACTTACTATTGAAAAAGTGAAAAATGATCAACTGTTAAAGGAGAGAAATGAATTAAAATTATCTAATGTGAAATTAAAGAAATATCTAGAGAGATTTAATAATGGAAGAAATACTCTTACACAAATGATTGGAAATAAGACTGCTCCCAAATACACTGCTAGTATAGGGTATCAACTTGGACAGAGGAGGATTGTTAAAAATAGTTTTATTCATAGTTATAGTTTTGGAATTTTTTACCAATTTTTACTCTTCTGGACCTAAAAAAGTTTTCATTTTTAAAAGATTAAATTTTCTTATAGGAACCTATTAAGAAAATATGGGTTCCTAAATCTTTTACAACTAACATTTTTGGACCAAAGAAAATTTGGGTTCCAAAGTCATTTTTGGTGTAAATTTTTTTTATAGGAAACTTGATTGAAAATATCTAGTAGGAACTTATAGTACCTAGATAGTGTCTGTTCTAGACATATGAGTAGATATTTCTCAATTTTCAAGAATCTGATCAAAGTAGATGGAGTACATGTCACTTTTAGTGACAATTCCCAAAGGAAAATTATTAGTCTTAGCCAAATTAGTAATTCTAACACTATTTTAATTTCTAAAGTTTTATTTGTAGATGGTTTAAAGTATAATATGATTAGAATATCATATCCATGTGATTATAGTTTTCATGTTAAGTTTGAAAATAATGTCTATAATGCTTTTAATTCTAAAAATACTTTAGTTTTTATTAAATTAACAAAGGATAATATTTATTTTGTTAATTTAGACTCTTTATTTTCTCAAAAAAATTATTTCCTAAGTGACTTTAATAAAGAATATTGTATTTGACATAGGATACTAGGCCATTGAAATATTTATTAACTTTTTAAAGATAACTAAGAAAGGGTTAGTCAAAGACCCACCTAAACTATAATTCCCAAATGATAAAATCAGTAACCCATGTCAAAAAGGGAAACAATACAAAATATATTTCAAATCAAATAAATAAGTTTCAACTTCTAAAACTCTAGATTTAGTTCACATGTAATTGTTTGGACCTTTAATCATTTATAGTTTAAATGAGAAACACTATGTTTATATCATTATACATGAATTTTCTAGCTTTAACTGGGTACTCTTTTTAACTCAAAAAAGTGAAGATTTATCTTATTTTACCGATTATTCTAAATCTATAGAAAATATTAGTGGACTTAGGATTAATACTTAAGAAGTGATCATGTTCATGAGTTTTAAAATCAATAATTTTAATCTTTTTTCTCACAAAATGACTATAATCATATTTTTTTTTCTCCAAGGACTCCAAAATAGAATGGTGTTACAGAAAGGAGGAATAGGACCCTTCAAGAAATTACCCAAACCATTCTCAATGAGTATGACTTACCTATTTATTTTTGGGAAGAGGTTGTGAATACAAATTGTTACACAATTAATAGAGTTTTAATTAAACCTCTCTTAAATAGAAATTCTTATGAATTATGGAATATTATAAATCCAAAGGTTAATTACTTTAGAGTTTTTAGTTTCAAGGTCTTTATTCTTAATACCAAGGATAATCTTGAAAAATTTTCTTCCAAAAGTTATAATGTAATTTTCCTTAGTATTTCAACATCTAGAAAATCATATAGGGTGTTTAATAAAATAAACAATACTATGGAAGAATATATTCATGTCAAATTTTATGAGGTAGATCCATATGAGCCTAAGACCCCTTTAGAAAACCTAGAGGATGATATTTCAAATCTTAATATTAATGCTAAACCTTATGATTTTTTTTTGAAATAATTAGAAAAACCATCCAGGTCTGAATAACAATTAAAACTTGAACCTATATATAATAATGACATTTCCAGCCCTTTTTTCTTAGAGATGTTAGGAATCATAGGTACCATCCTCTAGATGATGCAGTTGGAGACTTTGATAGAGGTACACAAACTAGATCTTCTCTTTGAAGTTGGGTTGAAAATCAAGTATTCTTGTCATAACTTGAAAATAAGAACATTAATGGTGCGATTAATGATGAATTTTAGGTGATTTTAATACAATAATAACTTAACCAATTTGAAAGAAATAGAGTTTGGGAACTTGTAATTAGACCTAAAGACACTATAAACATTGGCACTAAGTGGGTGTTTAGAAATAAGAATAATGATTTAGGCACTATATTCAGAAATAAAGATATATTGTTTGCACATGGATATAGTTAAGAAGAGAATATTTACTATGAGTAAACTTTTTCACCAGTGTCTATACTTGAAGCCATTAGAATACTGCTTGCCTATGCAGCACATTTGGATTTCAAACTATATAAAATGGATGTTAAGAGTGCATTCTTAAATGGTTATATTATTGAGGATGTTTTTATTGAACAACCCCCAGGATTTAAAAATCATCATTTTCTAAATCATGTTTTTAAATTAATTGATCTTTATATGGTTTAAAAAATGATCCCAGAGCTTGGAATGATAGGATCAGTTCTTTTCTGATTTCTAAAGGTTTTTCAAAAGGAATCGATGATCCTAATATTTTTATAAAAATAATTTCAAAAATTGTTTTTATAGTTAAAATTTATGTTTATTTATTTTTGGATCTTCTAAAAATTCATTTTGTACTACTTTTTCAAAGATGATGCAAAGTGAAATTGAAATGAATTTAATGGGTGAACTTAAATTATTTCTTGTTTTTAATTTTTTTAAAATAAATATGGAATTATTTTAAGTAAAATTAACTAAATTAAATTCCTTATAAAACATTTTGGTTTGGATAAACTAAAATTAGTGATACTCCCATGATTACCACTTGTAAGATAGATCTTGATGAAGATAAAAAATCTGTAGATCAAACTAGTTAAGAGGTATGATTGAAATATTGCTATATTTAACTTTCAAACAACTAGATATTATGTTTAGTGTGTGTATGTGTGCCCATTTTTAATAAAATCCTAAATAATATCATTTACTTACTGTTAAAATAATTTTCAAATACCTCAAATATACAACCAACTTATGACTGTTCTATCATAGAGGACACAAATTTGACTTAGTGAGTTATTTAGATGTAGATTTTGATGGTTGTAAATTAGATATAAAAATCACCTCTATAACATATCATCCTTTTGGAAAGTCACAAGTGTCTTGGTGTAGTAAAAATAAAAATTCCATTGCACTTTCTACTGCTAAATCTAATTACATAGCTATAGGGAGTTGTTGTGCACAAATTTTGCAGAAGAAACACACATTGCTAGATGATGGATATCAATTCATAAATTTCCCTATAAATTGTGACAAAAAAAGTGTGATAAATATTTCTAATAATCCTATGTATCATTATAGGAAAAATAATATTAATGTAAGACATCACTTTTTGAGATATTTTCCAAAAAGGTGATATAAATCTTGAATTCATAGGAACTGAAAATCAGATTGCTGATATTTTTATAAATCCATTGAATTTTGAGAGACTAAACTACATCAAACATGAAATAGTAATAATAAATTTTGGCTAGTATTTAATCTTGGATAATCCACCATTATATAAGACACCATTGGACAAGACAATATTGGTGATCAACCGTTGGAATGATCCACCGATGGCAATCTACCATTGGAATAATACACCATTGGTGATCCACCGATACTGATCCACTTTTGGTGATCCACCACTGGGGATCCACCATTGGCAACCCACCACTGGCTACCCACCACTGAAGACCACCACTGTGATCCACCATCAGATAGATCCACTGTTGGAATGATCCACCGTTGGAATGATCCACCATTGGAATGATCCACTGTTGAAATGATCCATCATTGGAACGATCAACTGTTGGAATGATCCACCTTTGGAATGATCCAATGTTGGAATGATCCACCATTATATAGAATCACTATTGGAGATATCCACCATTGGGTGAGCTACCCGTCTCTATTTTGTTTTTCTATTGATTTCTATTTTAGTTTTTCTTCCATTTCTAATTTTATGTGTTAAAATTTTAATTTGATTTAATTGTTTATATTTTATTATATTTTTATAATTCAAATCCCTAAGTGATAAATTGGACTTAAATCCAATTCCAATTCACTTTCTCACTCACAACTAATCCCTTCGTACCATTTCATATTCCCTTTATCTCCCAAACTTTAACCTTCCGACACCCTTTCTTCAACCTTCGTTTCAATGAAATAATTAGAGTTAATCATCCTTAAGTGATGTATCCAGAAGTATTATAGCCTAGAAATAATTATAGATGATAATTGAGTCATCCTATCAGTGAATCAAGAAACCCCCATCTTGTGAATCATGTTGTTGTTGCAGAAAAAGAAGTAGACACTAAATGGCTGTTGTTAAGAAAATCATTGGTTCTCAGGGTGATCCGGGACCAAGGATGGATAGATTGGTTCTCAATAAATGAAATAACTTTTTATCCTAGGTTGGTTTATCAGTTTTATCAATACACATAGTATGGTTTCAAAGAAAATAAATATTGGATTCAGAGTATGATTTATGAAAAATAGGTTAGTTTTTCTTTAGGAGAATGGGAAAGGTTTATCAATGTACCACACCAAGGAGTCTCAGATTACTATCAAGGTTCAATACCCAATAACAATGAGTTTTTTGTATATGAAAATTCACTACTAGATTTTACTGGTGATGGTATTATAAGAAGGCCTATTGCTACTGAACTAGATAGAGAATATAGACTGCTATTTAAATTCATTCAATATACGATGTGTCATAGAAAAATGGATTTTATTAATATGAGGTATCATGATGTTTATCTTCTATTACTAATTAAATAGGGGATATAATTAATATCTATATACATCTTATGGTTCACATTATAGAAATGTGCAATTCCTATTCCATATCTAATTCATTGATTTAACCTAAGATGATCTCATCTATACTAGAAGCCAAAGGATTCATTAATGATAAAGAGGAATCCAAGGTGAATTGTGGTGGTTTATGCTTAAGAAAAGTTACCTATAAAAGGATGAAATTAAATTGTAATACCTAGATGAAGAATTGGGTTAAAGTTAATGAAAAGATCTTTGAGGATTTTAATCATGTGGACAATCCTATGAGACCCAAGGATGTAGTGGACCCTGGTTTGGAGCCCAGTGAGGTTTTGTATTATTCAAATAAGGAAAAATATGTTAAAGAGGAAGTTACTATGGTTTAATAAGAGGAAGTAACAACCTATATTAAAGAGGGTAGTGATCCATATATCCCTAAGATCCCAGTTGTATCTTTTGGATCTTCTAGTCCACCTACTTCTTTCTTTGTTACAGAGAGTTTGATGAGTGAAAGTGTAACGCCCCGACCCCAGCTACCCAGAGTCGGTGCATTACTTCGTAACATTGGCATGATCACAAAAGATCAAGTCTTGAAAGACAGATTAGTTTAGTATCCTTGGAAACACTAGATACATTCATAAATGTTACATTACATCATAAAGTGAAAATCTACAATAACAAAGTCTCCATAGTCCACACTCATATACTCTTCTGACTATCCCTACAGGTCATTCATAAAATACTTCTTCACATCCTGGAAAATATTAAAACATTTAAAGGGGTGAGCTCAGATGCTCAGTAAGGATAACAATATTGCGGAAGCTTTCATAAATAAACATAAACATTTAAGGCAATGTATGACTAAAACAAAAGCCTTTTAAACTTGAACTTCAACATAATATGGAAAAAGTAAAATGAGATAATTCCATTTACTTATTCACATGGATATTCTACTGGTCGAATAATCACATGCAATATCAATAACCACTTTCATAATGATGGAATGCATAATGCCAGACTATCATAACCACGTAGCCAAGGCCTCGTGCCAAGACCACAAATAAGATTTTGTCAAGGCCTCGTGCCAAGACACTAGTTTGTCTCATGAGACCTACTGATGCATCAAGGAGCTATAGCGGGCTCCACCCGTCACTTATTAAGTCCAATTCATTCCTCATATGAATAGGTTTAAACATATCATAAACCATAACATAATCGTATCACATAAAACATGCATAAAGGAAACATAACATTTCCACATTTCAATCACAAGATATCAATACAACACATTGATATAATAAAAACGCTTTCAAAACATTTTTCAATACCAAAATAAAAGAAAGTTAAAACTTTGTATTTATTTTTCATTAAAAAAAATGATGGCTTGTAGAGGAAGCCGAAACTCAAATAATGGTCACGGCGGCGGAGAAGTCGTTGTCGCCGCACAAGTACGGAAAGAAAAACATTCTCTTTTTGTCGTTTAGTAAAACGATTCGTATAAAAAGATTCCTTTTGAATAAACGTAAAAGTCAAAGGGGTTTATACACCGTATAAAAGAAAGTTGTGTATAAAACCAAATATGCCTCAATGAAAGGAGATTGAGAAGAAGTCCTTAAAAAGATCATTTTTAAAATAAAATAGATCTATTATGTGTATTCACTATAGGTACACATAAATAAAGTAAAAATACAAAATAAGACATAATAATATCATGACATAATTTTAAAGTAGGAGATTAACCCAAAGAATGGAAATTGGGTTAAGAAGTTCCCTTACCTTGCGTCCTGTCCTGACTCGACCGTTCTTTAACCTCCTGAATAATAAACTAGAGTTAATTACTATTTACTTAAGAACCTTTTTCATGTTCATTATTCCTTTTATATCCCTTATTACCATGTTATGAACATTATGTAATTATTTAAGTTTATAACGGTCATTTTGTCGATCTTAGGTACTTGAGTCAAAAATAACATTCTTATAATTACAAGTTGTTCATGTGGTGATATATACATTATATCCAGAATTATATTCATGATATAGATATCATATATCTCATATATATCCAGTATATACATGCATTTATATTATTACATAACATTTAGAGGTAAAAATGAAATGCACCGTTCATGGAGACGGTAAGCCGTACGTACGCATGAACGCTACTTTCATTTATATTTCATATTTAATGGAATGAAATAATAATTATATAGAGGTATAATATAGTTCCAGTATAATATCATATATAATATCATTTACTCCATCCTTTATACATCCCACATATGGCATTAACGATTCACATCACTTTGAGGGGGCGGTAGTCCGCACTTCCTAAAATGAAATTATCGCGTTTACCCATAATGGAAATCATAAAGTATGCATAAATGATAAATACAGAAGCATAAGTAAAACATAAACATATTATATATCCTATATAAATATAGTGATATCTTAATGGCCACCTTTGAAGGTGTTATATGAGTGTTGAAAAATCATCGTTTCGTGAGGCAGAAATTCGCCATCCACAGAAACCGTATGTTCTTTAACCATTAGATGTAGGTGTGTGTAAGTGTAGCTCTAATCCTTCTTATAACAACATCCTAGTATATTGAGGATACTGTTTTTGTTAAAAAATAAATGAATAAAAAGAGTTTATGGGGTTGGAGAAGAAAAATAAAACAAAACAACATTAGAGAAGACATTACCTCAAAATCGGGTAACTCTTTTTTATTTGAGCCGAAGGCTTCCTTGGAAAGAGTTCTGCCCAAAGTGAGGCTTCTAGGAGTAAGGTAGGGAAGTTGGGAGAGTATTTGGGCAGATTTTGGCCGAGCAAATGGTTTGAAAGTGTGAATGAGGTGGTAGAGGTGGGGGCCTTTTATAAGAGGAGAGGAGGGGCACTCTTGGAAAGTAAGGAAATTTTACATTATTATACAATGCTTTTCGGATTCTAAAGGTCCCACACTTATATAATTCGTGGATAAGGTGATAAGGGTTCGAAATATACCCATCCAATAGTCTTTGGACAAGTGTAATACTTGGATTGTACATTATCTTTTCATTTTATTAAAATCGTTAAATAATGAGGTCATCGCTGCATCATAATGATGTCATAAATAATTTAATTTATTTAATGTCTAAAAATTATATAAAAAAAATACTATGATGTAGGAAATCTTTTTAGCTTTCCAATTACTATTTATAGTCAAAAATATGACTTGTATAACCCCATGTAAAAATTGTTTTAGTAAAACATTTCATGTTTGTGTCATTTTTTACTTTAACATTAAATAAAAGGTATTTATGTCATTTTCTAACTAAAGTGGCTCCATGGGGTCCCCAAGTTGACCCATGGATTGTCTTGGTCGGCCATGGCACATCCAATGAGGGTAGGACATGTGTAAATCTCATCTCATATTATTAAAATATTATTTTTACCTTAAACTACACTAATTACCTCTAATCGCGATTAAGAACTTAAAAGTTACTATTCACCAAAAATTATTTTAATCTCATTGAACCACATTTTACTTCTTAATGAAAACCATGTATGTAATATTTTTGAAAATCAAATCACAGAAGTGGTAATATTTCATTTAAACGAAAAATCAGTTATTTAACTACCACTTAGTGGTTTCACTATTCATCAAAAATTGAAGTTTTTCAGAACAATGCCAAAATTTCACCCTAAGCTATAATTGATATTCCGAATTCAAAAATGATGTCTATTTTACAAAATTCAAAACATATAAGTTGCATTAATTAATTTTATAATTAATTCCCACTGTCACAACAAATAGCGTGTTTTTAAGAAACAATTTATATCAAAAGATTGGCAATTGTTTATGTCTAATTTCAATGTTAAATTAATTCTAATGACCAACATTGGATAAAATGGTAAAAATATATTCTAATTATACTTTAAAACCACTAAATAGTATAATTTATCACTATAAATTATTTTGATTAAAAAAGTTGTTTTTAAGTATTTTTCACTATTCATAAAAAATTAGAAGTTCTCAAAAAAATACCAAAAATTCAACATAGGCTAATTTCAATATTCCGAATCCAAAAATGAAGTCCATTTTGAAATGTAAAATTTCTATAATTTTAAAAAGTGGTTATTACTATTCATAACGGCTACTTTGATTAGTCGCGGTGTTTTAGAACTCGAAGTTGCGTACAATGCAAGCTATTGCATTATTGAATGAGAAGCGTATTGTGGAAGCTCGGGGTGTTACATTCTCCCCTCATTCAATAAATTGCGTCCTCACAATTTGAAATTTTTCTTGGAAAATAAAAGGTTGAAAATAGAAAATACCTTTGTGGAAAACCCACATCGGAAATAAGATTAATAAAATTTAGCCTTAATAAGAGGGAAAAGGAAATAAAAAAGTCACCACCCAATTATGATCTCGATTAGGAGAACATTGGTGGCAATTAGAGACATATAATTGGAGGAAAAACATAAATATTTGTAGGGAGTGATTGAGGTTATCAATCATAATCAACTGTCAAATTGAGGGCCTCAAATCCTTCAATCTATGTTGATTTAAAATATCATCAGTTCAACAAGACATAAGGTATTAGGATAACACATTTTTTTGTTTTAATATCCCTTTACTAAAGTTTAAGAATTAATTTATTCATTGAATAAGAGATAGGTATATATATATTTATGCTTGACAATTAGAGTTTCAACCTTCAACTCATCTTTCACTCAAAAAGATAATAGAACTCAAAAATATTATACTTATCCTAATTGTATAAGGTTCCAAATGTTAACACATACCATTTAGATTAGTAAAATTATTTTTTAATAACCAGGGACTTCCTGTAGGCTAGTGGTAGGAAATAAAGGCCTGTCACACTATGGTTGTGTGTTCGATTCCTGCAGCTTTGTCCGATGTGACGGGTTATGCCCCACCCTACAGGTTGTCCTTTTCCTAAAACTATAGTATTATAATATTCCAAAAATAATCTTCATAAATTTTTTAACCTTAAACAATACTATCCAAAGATCAACTTAATCCACTCCAACCTTTATAGTTATCCAAAATACCTCTGTCCAGACTTTCTCTAAAAGGTCTCTTAATTCCAAAATCAATTTATCAGATTCCCCAAACAAAGTAAAGTTTCTCTTATTGTCACATACTAAAAATATGATTACCTTCATCATATTAAAACCTTACTGAAACAACAAGTACTACAGTACAATCCTTATATATATATCACATTATTCTAATAACCAGAATATAATCCATGAGTCCAAAAGCACCAATACATTAATTATTCCGCTTCAACTGTAGTAACAGCATAAGATTGTCCTTGATCCCTTGGCCTTTTTTGAGGTAAGTTTCCCTGAAGCTTAGGACATTCATTTGCATAATGCCCCATTTCCCTACAATTGTAGCATTCAACATTGATAGCCTCTTTCTTTCCCTTGCAATCACGCGCCTGGTGACCTTTTTCTCCACATTTATAACAAACTCTCATTCCTTTTAGGCAAGTACCAAGGTGATTCTTCCCACAATTATCACATAATGGAAAATCCTTCTTTCCATTTTCCCCTTTATCTATCTCTTGTTCCACCATTCTCTTCTTCTCTTGCTTTACTTTGTTTTCATAAGACTTAGAGAATTCCTTTTCTATCTTGATAGAACACGAGACAATATCTTCATACGATGAGAAGGATTGTGATACTAAAGCTCGATGGAGAAATGGTTTTAACCCATCAAATAAACGATCAATCTTACTTCTTGGGTTACGTATATAATCTGCAGCATGCCTTGCTAACCTTGTAAAGTTATCCTCATACTTTGCGACATTCTCATCCTCCTTCTGCCTCAGACTTAGAAATTGCCTTTCCATATCTGCTCGATGGTCACGAGGAAAGTATTTTTCTAAGAAAAGCTCTTTGAACTCCCTCTATTCCATATTCGATACATCATCATCTTCCTTTGTGTTTTGAATCAGCGACCACCACTGATCGGCATCTCCAGTGAGGCGGTAAACTGCCATGACAACCTTCTCCCTTTCGCTACTCCCCAAGGCATGGAATATTTTCTCTAAGTTGTTTATCCATTGCTCAGCTACTAATGGATTTGTACCCCCATTAAATGTTGGTGGTTGTTGCCTCATGAAGTAGTCTAACATTGATCCTCCACGTTGCAGATCAGGGTGCTCCATACGAGTAAGGTTATTATTTATAACCTGAGTGAGTTGTCCTAGTATGGTAATAAGTTGATCAGCACCAGTTGTATCTCCAGCTCCACAATAATTATCTTAAGCAGGAGGGAAATCCCTACACGGAGTGTGTGCATTGATACAGTTTCCATTCCTTCCACTAGGCGCCATTTCTAAACAATGGCATAAACTAGATTAGTTTATGAATCAAAATACATAATTCCGTACTTGTAAAACACTTAACACTAATTGAACTATTTTATGGATATAATCCATAATCATAAAAAAAAGTTTTCTTTGAGGATGTATATACTCATAACCCTTCATAGTGGTTTGTAAAGAAATGAGAATTATCCTAAGCATATCCCCCGGGAGTGTCGTAACCAAGAGTGCAGCAAGGCCCATTGTCGTGCACCAGTTCCCGTTCGAGTCTAGCTCAAAGTGGTGTTTTCAGGTTTTACCCCTAGGTACATCTGCTCTAGAGCTGCCTCTACCTGCTCGTATCTAGACAGGGATGTATTTCTTGGAAAACTCACAACATCTCTACAATACCAAAATTTTAGGAAGTTCTTCTATACTAATCCTCAAAGTCTATCTTCGGGCTATGTGCTCTAATCAGAGTTTATCTAAATCTAGCTTCCAAGGTTAGTACTAAACTGCCTCTGATACCAACTGTAACACCCCGGCCCCAGCTACCCAGAGTCGGTGCATTACTTCGTAACATTGGCATGATCACAAAAGATCAAGTCTCGAAAGACCGATTAGTTTAGTAGCCTTGGAAATACTATATACATTCATAAATGTTACATTACATCATAAAGTGAAAATCTACAATAACAAAGTCTCCATAGTCCACACTCATATCCTCTTATGACTATCCCTGCAGGTCATTCATAAAATACTTCTTCACATCCTGGAAAATATTAAAACATTGAAAGGGGTGAGCTCAGATGCTCAGTAAGGATAACAATATTGCGGAAGCTTTCATAAATAAACATAAACATTTAAGACAATGTATGACTAAAACAAAAGAATTTTAAACTTGAACTTCAAAATAATATGGCAAAAGAAAAATGAGATAATTCCATTTACTTATTCACATGGATATTCTACTGGTCGAATAATCACATGCAATATAAATAACCACTTTCATAATGATGGAATGCATAATGCCAGACTATCATAACCATGTAGCCAAGGCCTCGTTCCAAGACCACAAATAAGATTTTGTCAAGGCCTCGTTCCAAGACACTAGTTTGTCTCATGAGACCTACCGATGCATCGAGGAGCTATAGCGGGCTCCACCCGTCACTTATTAAGTCCAATGCATTCTTCATATGAATAGGTTTAAACATATCATAAACCATAAAATAATCATATCACATAAAACATGCATAAAGGAAGCATAACATTTCCACATTTCAATCACAAGATATCAATACAACACATTGATATAATAAAAACTCTTTCAAAACATTTTTCAATACCAAAATAAAAGAAAGTTAAAACTTTGTATTTATTTTTTATTAAAAAAAATGATGGCTTGTAGAGGAAGCCGAAACTCAAATAATGGTCACGGCGGCGGAGAAGTCGTTGTCGCCACACAAGTATGGAAAGAAAAAAAATTCTCTTTTTGTCGTTTAGTAAAATGCTTCGTATAAAAATATTCCTTTTTAATAAACGTAAAAGTCAAAGGGGTTTATACACCGTATAAAAGAAAGTTGTGTATAAAACCAAATATGCCTCAATGAAAGGAGATTGAGACGAAGTCCTTAAAAAGATCATTTTTAAAATAAAATAGATCTATTATGTGTATTCACTATAGGTACACATAAAGAAAGTAAAAATACAAAATAATACATAATAATATCATGACATAATTTGAAAGTAGAAGATTAACCCAAAGAATGGAAATTGGGTTAAGAAGTTCCCTTACCTTGCGTCCTGTCCTGATTCGACCGTTCTTTAACCTCCTGAATAATAAACTAGAGTTAATTCATATTTACTTAAGAATCTTTTTCATGTTCATTATTCCTTTTATATCCCTTATTACCATGTTATGAACATTATGTAATTATTTAAGTTTATAACGGTCATTTTGTCGATCTTAGGTACTTGAGTCAAAAATAACATTCTTATAATTACAAGTTGTTCATGTGGTGATATATCCATTATATCCAGAATTATATTCATGATATAGATATCATATATCTCATATATATCCAGTATATACATGCATTTATATTATTACATAACATTTAGAGGTAAAAATGAAATGCACCGTTCATGGAGACGGTAAGCCGTACGTACGCATGAACGCTACTTTCATTTCTATTTCATATTTAATGGAATGAAATCATAATTATATAGAGGTATAATGTAGTTCCAGTATAATATCATATATAATATCATTTACTCCATCCTTTATACATCCCACATATGGCATTAACGATTCACATCACTTTGAGGGGGCGGTAGTCCGCACTTCCTAAAATGAAATTATCGCGTTTACCCATAATGGAAATCATAAAGTATGCCATAAATGAGAAATACAGAAGCATAAGTAAAACATAAAAATATTATATATCCTATATAAATATAGTGGCATCTTAATGGCCACCTTTTAAGGTGTTATATGAGTGTTGAACAATCATCGTTTCGTGAGGCAGAAATTCGCCATCCACAGAAACCGTATGTTCTTTAACCATTAGATGTAGGTGTGTGTAAGTGTAGCTAGAATCCTTCTTATAAAAACATCCTAGTATATTGAGGGTACTGGTTTTGTTACAAAAGAAATGAATAAAAAGATTTTAGGGGGTTGGAGAAGAAAAATAAAACAAAACAACATTAGAGAAGACATTACCTCAAAATCGGGTAACTCTTTTTGATTTGAGCCAAAGGCTTCCTTGGGAAGAGTTCTGCCCAAAGTGAGGCTTCTAGGAGTAAGGGAGGGAAGTTTGGAGAGTATTTGGGCAGAGGTTGGCCGAGCCAAATGGTTTGAATGTGTGAATGATGTGGTAGAGGTGGGGGCCTTTTATAAGAGGAGAGGAGGGGCACTCTTGGAAAGTAAGGAAATTTTACATTATTATACAATGCTTTTCGGATTCTAAAGGTCCCACACTTATATAATTCGTGGATAAGGTGATAAGGGTTCGAAATATACCCATTAAATAGTCTTTGGACAAGTGTAAGCCTTGGATTGTACATTATCTTTTCATTTTATTAAAATCGTTAAATAATGAGGTCATCGCTGCATCATAATGATGTCATAAATAATTTAATTTATTTAATGTCTAAAAATTATATAAAAAAATACTATGATGTAGGAAATATTTTTAGATTTCCAATGACTCTTTATAGTCAAAAATATGACTTGTATAACCCCATGTAAAAATTGTTTTAGTAAAACATTTCATGTTTGTGTCATTTTTTACTTTAACATTAAATAAAAGGTATTTATGTCATTTTCTAACTAAAGTGGCTCCATGGGGTCCCCAAGTTGACCCATGGATTGTCTTGGTCGGCCATGGAACATCCAATGAGGGTAGGACATGTGTCAATCTCATCTCATATTATTAAAATATTATTTTTACCTTAAACTACACTAATTACCTCTAATCGCGATTAAGAACTTAAAAGTTACTATTCACCAAAAATTATTTTAATCTCATTGAAACACATTTTACTTCTTAATGAAAACCATGTATGTAGGATTTTTGAAAATCAAATCACAGAAGTGGTAATATTTCATTTAAACGAAAAATCAGTTATTTAACTACCACTTAGTGGTTTCACTATTCATCAAAAAATGAAGTTTTTCAGAACAATGCCAAAATTTCACCCTAAGCTATAATTGATATTCCGAATTCAAAAATGATGTCTATTTTAAAAAATTCCAAACATATAAGTTGCATTAATTAATTTTATAATTAATTCCCACTGTCACAACAAATAGCATGTTTTTAAGAAATAATTTATATCAAAAGATTGGCAATTGTTTATGTCCAATTTCAATGTTAAATTAATTATAATGACCACCATTGGATAAAATGGTAAAAATATATTCTAATTATACTTTAAAACCACTAAATAGTATAATTTATCACTATAAATTATTTTGATTAAAAAAGTTGTTTTTAAGTATTTTTCACTATTCATAAAAAATTAGAAGTTCTCAGAAAAATACCAAAAATTCAACATAGGCTAATTTCGATATTATGAATCCAAAAATGAAGTCCATTTTGAAATATAAAATTTCTATAATTTTAAAAAGTGGTTATTACTATTCATAACGTATACTTTGATTAGTCGCGGTGTTTTAGAATTCGAAGTTGCGTACAATGCAAGCTATTGCATTATTGAATGAGAAGCGTATTGTGGAAGCTCGGGGTGTTACAGAAAGAGATGATGACGAGATTGAATTATTTGGAGAAGAACAGGTTTAGAGTTCTTCAAAAACCTATAAGGATGTTGTATAAGTATTATATGGATTTGAGAATGGAGGTAATGGTGATGATGAAAATAATGATGAGGATGTAGATGGTTCTAATGATGATGATGTTGGTGATGATGTTGAGAGAACCCAATCACATCATCATTCTCTTGTCATTTTAGTTCCAGTTAGATTTGTAAGTGTGAAGATATATGTTTATGTTCAACTAGCTAGTGATTCTACATTTGTTAGGGGTGATCCAAGGAAATCTGTTGAGGGGGATGAATCCCTAGGTTCTATCAATCAAAAAATTGATCCTATAGATCCTGCTATTATGAATTTATCTAGATTTTAAGTTACAACACTTGATGAGTGGGAGAAGTTCATAGGGCATGTACATCTTGGACTAGACTACTTAGAGTCCAAAGAAGTCAGAGGAAATAATGGTGATCATAGAGATTCTCAGGTTGGTTCTAACTTGGTAGGTTATGGATTATCATACAAGGGGTATCCTTCTAATAGATCAAAATTAATTGGTATATCTTATACTAATTTAGTTGAAGATGATGAAGGTGATGATGATCATAATAGTCCACCAGAGCATGGTGGACCTGATGTCTCATTGGTGTTAGAACATATCCTGAGGGATATCTTGTATAGAAGATTTATAATTTTGGGGAGCTTCATACCTTCCCTTAAGATGCACCTGCTATATTAGAGAATGTTGAGGCTGTTATTCCTTGTCTCGAGAAAGATTCTTCACCTTTTTCTGCTACTTTAGTGCCTTCGGATTTTGTGACCATAACTGACTTGGATGTTTTTAGGGAAATATTTATCTATGATTTTAGTGGTATCTTGAGATACTAGAAACCACCAGTTACCCATCTTAGTGAAGTTAATGCCATTCATCTTTTTGAGTTGGTTGTTTTCCATATTCAGCCTAAAATTATTTTCAAGATTTAGGAAGTTGAAATTGAAAATAGGAGATTGGTTAATGTGATGGAGGAAATGAGATCTATTATGGAGGAGATGAGAAACTCCTTTACTACTAGCTATGATGCTCTTTTGGATAGGATGAAGAGATTACCTATTGTTGCATCTACATCCATTTCTCCACCTTTTCCATCCTCAGTTGATGTGATATGATTAGATCCATAGTTAGAGAGGATATGCACGCTATTATAGATGATATCCATACATCTCATCAGGAAGGTATTCACCAGATTCAGCAACAAGGTGAGAATATATATAAACTGGAAAGAGAGTGTTTTAATGAATCCCAAAGTGATCTGGAAACTATCACCAAGGCTATCAAATACTATCTTTCCAAGATATATAAAAAACATGAGTTTAATTATCACTTCAAGTTTTTAGATGAGAACTTAAGAATGCCACCCATTACTAGGGATTTCAAGGAATAGGTATACCAACTCAAGGTTATGACCCCTATACTCAAGTTGTTCATAGAATAGAATAAGTATTTCTTTAGATCTATGGAGAGAGGAGGAAATATTATCATAGATTTTTTGAACCTCATGAAGCCTTTCTTGTATGTATCTGGTATAACAATGGTTGCACCTGAGGTAATTCCCATGCCACTCTTCACTTATTCACTATCCTCTGATCCTTTACCTCCTCATTATCAACCATTCATTATGTATCCAGATAAAGTAGTCAGACATCTCAAACTAGTGGTTATCCAAAATCTTCTTCATACTACCTTGGCCCCCTCAACCTCTACCTCAATGCCTCTTGCCTCTAGAAAAGGAAAGGGGCATGTTGATCCTACCTCCCAGGATAAGAGTGATTCAGATTAGGCTTAGTTTTTGATAGGGGATCTAATTCATTCTCTATGTACTTCTTTTTGGGAATTTAATTTTTGAATGATAAATTTATCAGAGTTAATATTTTACTCCTTAATGTATTTCCATGTCTGTTTATTGTATTATATTTTTGATAATCCCAAAAGGAGGAGAAACTATTTGTATGGAATTAACCTTTAAAATTTTATGTTTCCAAATTTAAGATTTATATTTTAAGATTTCGATTCTGTTAGAAATATTAAGCATATTTTTACTTTATGCCTATTTTTTTACACATTTTTTTATTAAATTTCATAATCTGTGATCATAAAAAAGGGGATATTATTGAAACCTCATTATTTTCAAACTCACAAATCACGATTCCTATGTTTCTAATGATCTTAATGTTTTATGATAGTATATTATTCTTATAAATCATAATTGGAAAAAACTAGATAAGTATAGAAAAGAGCTACTGTTAGTTCAACTATGCCACCACTAGACTTGTTCCACTATTAGTTCAAATCATGCCACCACTAGGAATTTTTTACCGCTAGGAATTTTCTAATTCTAGGAATTTTATACCACTAAGAATTTATGACCACTATATCTCTTCTATAGTAAGATTCCTACCATTGCTAGATTCCAGTTACCGCCAGAGTGACACTACCATTAGTTTAATTTTTCTACCACCAGTCATGCTATCTTCAGATGAGCTACCTCTAGGTGTGCTACCATCAATCTTGTTCCACTGTTAATTTGAATGTACCACTGTTAGTTTTTCTACCTATAGAACATGCTACCATTGATCATGGATGCCGTCAGAGAGGATCTACCATCAACTTTTCTACCATTATTGTTCTTCTTGATTTGAAATTAATGTTTTTAATGAATAGGTAATGAGAGTTAATGTAGTGGGTTTATTTAATAATTTTTCCTAATCCATTGAACAGATTTATTGAAGACCAAGTCAATTTTTTCCTGATTTTTTACTCAATATGAGAATCTGGGAAATATTTATGATTATTATTCAATAGATAATAATCTTTAGTGCTATATATTTCTAAATATCCCCCTCATGTGTGCGTGTTCACAACCTGGTGCTTATATGCTACATATAAAAATATTTATATGATTGTGAAAGTGTAGAACATATTGAAGATCAAGTTCCTTTCTCACACTAAATTAAGAGAATATTTCTAGAGAATCTTTACACCGAAAAGAGAACTCCATGACACTCTGTTTTCCTGCAACTTTTGGATAACCTGTTCAAGCTCCTCACCAAGTCAAACCTGAGGACACTAAATCATCTAGAGCATCACAGACCAGGCATAACTTAATTTATCTATAATTAAACATTTTATATCTATAATTTTTATTTACTTTTGATTAGTGTGGTTTATTTCTCTATATGTCTACATACATTGACTCCCATGATTGAACTAGAGAATACCTGATATTCTATCAAATCTTTTTTATCTATTTATCCATGAAAACTATGGAAGATGTCCCTATATGACCTGTGTTGTATTTTATTCCCATGTATAACCATTGAAGAGTCTTTCAGCCTGGAAAACTTGTGTTATTTTTTGTATACCTAATCTAGGTTTTGGATCATATTATTGGTTATAATAATCTTCTCGGTAGTGGGTGATTTCCAAGTGGAGGGGATTAGGTCTTGGCTTGAGACTAAACCCCATTTTTCACTCCACTGTATTTTTTTTTTCTATTTCAAAGCTTAAAATGCATTTTTTAAATATATAAATGAAAATTAATTTGATAGTTAATCTTAACCAATGTATATATAAAGGATTTGATTAAGTAAATTGATTTCAAAAGTTAAAGTAATTTCAAATATTATTTTAAATGATCCCTAATCATGCTTTGAGAAATATTTTAAAATATAAAACTTATATTAAACTAATGTTTTTATTAAATGACAATTTTTAATTAAATTGGAGGATTTTATTTTTACTTTCTTTTAATAGAAATTTTATTGGGAACTCAATTCACTCCCATCGTGAGTTACTCACTCCGACCAAAAATACCGATTTGATTAGGAACAATGTAAAAATTAGTGATGAAAAGAGAAACAAGATCTTAGTTAGATCATTTTATGGTCAGGTATATAATAAAAGCACTAATTATGTTACTTCTTCCGAGTTTTGGTAAATATTGGAAGTAATTTATGGAAAATTAGTGAAAGTAAATAAAGTTTCATATATCACCTCAATAGATAAATGTAAATCTAGTTGTGATGAGAAACAGTGAAAAAATCTAATGAAGTATGCCTTAGGTTAAATAGAAAGAATAAGTAGAATATACCTAATGAGGTAAGTGAAATTTATGTTAGTGTGAAATATATTTTTAACATTTTTTGGATGAATTTTACAAATCTAGAAACTCAGATTCCCCCAAAAGTTTTAAATAAGATGGTGATTCAATGAAATATATAAAAAATATAACTAGTTTTAAATCAATAGGATTCTTGTGCAACAACCAAGATGACATCAAATCCCTGTATGAAGAAGTGGATTAATGGGAAATTATTTTAGAAGTGGATTATGAATTTATATAATAATTAGTATTATATAATAAAAGGTTAAAGGAAGAATAAATACCCTTAAATGAATCCATAAGAAAAATGAGTGAAAAGATAACAAGGAAAAGTGACCCACTTGAAGAACTTACACATGATCTAGGAGAACAAATGTGCATATCAAAGGAGTTGAAAGAAAGTATTATTACCCTAAAAAAATATTTTTTTGAGGATACAATTTGGTAGATAAGCTATTTCAAAGATGAAAAACATGGATGAAAAATTAAAGGAGAAGGATGAGAAGATCAAGGAACTTGAAATGAATTTGAAATATCAAAATAGGATGATGAATACCCCTCCCATGGAAGCCTTTATAATTAGAGAGAGAAAGTGTTCAAATCTAAAATTATTTGGAAAACAAAAATATCTTACTAATTTTAGATGAGAAGACTATCAAAGGAAGGTAGGTACAAAGTTTTACTTTTGTGGAATCATGGGACACATTATGAATTTGTGTCTAGAATCCCAAGGGATAAAATGTGGATAAAAATTTTCTAAAATGAAATCTCAACTAAGGAAAAATTGTACTAGGTATGAATTTAATAAGAGATGTTTTATTTTTTCTAACCATGTACATATGGAATGAAATTGTAGTGATAGAGGGGCTAAAATTATCATAAGGAAATCCTCCATTCCTATGATAATCAAAAATAAAATTTGAATTGAAAGAAAATATATTGTGCTAGAAAAAATTGACCAAATTGAAGGAAATAACATTGGAGATCAATTAAGGGTGCACTAAGCACCAATAAGGGTTTACTCACATCAACCTTCATAGAGAGAATGAAATAAAATATCGAAGAAATATATGGAATATAATCTAGTTGTGATAAAGAAGAATAAAATATAGAATAATGGATCATCAAGGACAAGTAAGTCCAAGGTGACTCTAATTTCAATTGAATAGGAAAAAATAAAAAGCATGATTTCATGGTTTCACTAATTATACCATAAGTAAAGTGAAAAAAATTGGCCTAGATACCCTAGTACCCTAATGAATCAGATGATATCGACATAGCCTAAGGGGCATTCCTGATCCCCATGGGTTGGTAAATAGCATTTGGAATTATGAAATAAAAAAGTAGGGAATTTTTTTCCATAAGAACAATGGAAGATAAAGATACATATCAGTATGCTCAAAGAAAATTCCCAAAGGTGATAATACCAAAATTCAAATAGGTATATCAAAACCGAAACAATACATCATCAAAGCACTAAAAAAAGACAAGATGAAACTCAAACATCTCAACAGTTTCAACAATCCAATCCCAAAGTGTCAAGAACATCCACCACATTTAAGAGGCACTTTCCCTTTACTTGAACCTGGTAGTAGAAAATCTACAAATGTATGAAGGCAAAGGTAGGGTGTGAGCTAAAATCCCAGTAGGGTCTCAACAAGTGTTCTATAATAAGATTCCATAATAAATAACCAAAATAATGATTTAAATTTAAAATAAAATAGGCATGGAAGTAAAATTACATGTTTAAACAGAACATGATTTTCATTTCAAATGATGTAAACATTTAAAACAATGGATTAAGTAAACATTTTGTATAAAATAGTTTATATAAATCACTAGGCATTAGTAATGTAGTTTCATAATCAATGTAATATATATCAAAGTAATTACAACAAGAAACATGGTCATCTTCTCTACAGTACAATAGTTCCTAGTTATAGGATCCTCACACTCTCATGTAAATCATTACAATAATACCCACTCCCAATTAAGGGAAAATTTCAATCATCCACTCCCACTTAAGGAAAAATCACCAACCGAACAAGGTTTATTTAGTGTTGTCATCATCAATCCATTGCTAGGGAATTTCCCTCCTAGTTTGATTATCCTAAATAAACCACTAACTACTTATGCTCACATGTGATCAATCAATCAATCAATAATAGGAAAATCATTTCAAAACAGTTTAAAATACAAGTGCCTCATTTCTAGTTTTAATATGCGAATTTCGATTTCAATACCAAATCATGTATTTTTCATTATCTCATGCCCTTTTCAAGATAAAACCAATCATAGATTCTTATCAAATCAATTTAATCCATTTTTTTTTATAAAAGTTCAATTTCATCAATCAATTTTACAAATTCCATCAAATTAAAATCACACCCCAAATTCCAATTCCATTGGAATTGGGGGTTTTCCCCAAAATTCCATACCAAGTCAAATAAAATTCCAATTTATATCAAATTGGGTTTTCACAATTTAATTGAAAACAATATAAATCAATAAATCAAATCAAGGGTTTATTAAATGGAAAAATCTCAATGAAATCACATATCTTTAACACAGAGATCATATAACACAACACCTGTAATGATATTTTCCAATGATGAACAACAACAACAAAGATTTCAAAAACAAACCTAGAATAAAGATTCGAAATAAAATATTTTAAATCCATAAAACAAATTATTATATAACAAACCCTATGGAGAAAATAAAGAGAAAGTGGGAGAGATGGAATAAGAGAAAAATTACTAATTGTAGAGGGATAAAATGATATTATACATGCTTTGATCCACCTAAAATGGGTTTTTAAGAGACAAACATAGTTATTGAGTGCCTCCATGACCTAATATTTTGAGTAATACTGAGTTAGGGTTGAGTGGGTGATGAAATATGGGTCTGAAAAATTTTAAATTAATTTTCATAAATAAAAAACACTGCTCGCACAGTTAGATGGCTAGGGCCGCATGATTAAAAAAATCATGCACCCTAACTGTGCACCCCTCTAATGGGGTGAATGGTTTTTACTAGGTGGGAACACAGTTTATAAAATTGTGTTCCAAATGTGCAACCCCCATATCTGGGTTTTCATGGTTTACACTGGGTGGACGCATGGTTTGGGAAAACTGTGCACTAACTATGCATAGACCATATTTTCCAAAGTTTTTAAATATATTCTTGAAACCACCCGAGACAAACCCCAAGCAAATAATGATAAAAAGGGGGTTGAGGAGTACCTAAAAATAGTAACAGGATGTTACAACCTCCCCACAATAGAATATTTCTATCCTAAGAATGCCTGTCAAGAAGTCTCCATATCAAAAAGATAAGGGCATTTCTCTCTATCAGTGCCTCTCTCCCCCAAGTCTCATGTGTATCAGAACTGCACTTCCATAGAACTCAGACCAAAGGTATATTCCTCCTTAAAGTACCTTGGTCTCAGAATCAATTATCTTGACTAGATTCTCAGTCACAGATAAATCAGGATCAACATCAAGATCACCCCAGCTCAAAACATGAGATGGATCAAAAATATACTTTCATAACTATGATACATGGTACACATTATGTATCGATGTAAACTGTGTAAGAAGTGATAAATGGTAAGACACTTCATCTACCTACTTAACAACCACAAAATATCCCACAAAACTAAAAGAAATATTCCCTTACCTTTCAAGTTGTCGATGAACCAAACAAGGCGAAACTTTAAAAAACTAGACCACCAACTGAAAATTCCAATGGTCTACAATGACGATCAACATAATAATTATATTGTATATATTCCCTAAACATCCTCTGAAGAATCAACTGAATCTTTGTTACCGTCTCTTGAACCAAGCTCGATCCAATGAAGGAACTTTCACCAATCTCTGACCAACACAATGGATATTTACAAGGTCAACTATACAATTCCTCAAAAAGAGCCATTTTGATCATGGATTGATAAGTATTGTCATAAGAAAACTCAACCATCCCCAAACGGTGATCCCAAGCTCCAAAAAAATCAAGTACCCAAGCACAAATAATATCCTCAAGAATCTGTATACCTCTCTCTATCTGGCCATCCATATATGGATGGTATGACATACTTAAATGAACCTGATATCCCAATAACTCTTTAAGGTCTCTCCAAAAGTAAGAAGTGAAATAGAGATCCCTATCAGAGACTATAACAGATGGAATTCCGCGATAATGAACAATATCTCTCACATATATAATTCTCATCTTCTCAAATTTGGTTGTATTACAAATGGGTATAAAGTGATCCAATTTGGTCAGACTATCAATAATATCCCATATCATATTATTCTTTATCTGGGTACATGACAACCTAGACACAAAATCCAAATAGATCTTATCCCACTTCCATGTTAGCACTGGAAGTGTATGAAACAAACCCGAAGGTCTCTAATGCTCGACCTTGAATTGTTGGAACATATAATAATGAGAGACAAAATCTGAAATTCCTTGTCTCATACCTAGACACAAAAATCATCTTCGCATGTCATAGAACATATTTATTGTTCCTTGGTGCAAAAACCACTGGGAATTATGTAAATTCCTCATCACATATTTCCTTACTAGAAAAAGTAAAATGTACAAGTTTTAGAAACATAGGATACCCTCTATGGAGAACAACCACTCAATAATGGTCTCCCCACCATAAAGATAGTTCCTATTGACATGTAATTAAACATCAAGATGTTCTCCCCAAATAATCATGTCTATAAGAATAGAGGTTAATTAAAAACTGGCCAAGAAAACATCAACCCCTATTTTTTTAACTCCAATATACAACAATGAAAAAAGATCCATCAATTTCCACTCTTCTAATGATTATTTTACATCCTAGTTCATAAGTTTCCTATTCAATTCATAATCAATTACATTCCCTTTGCCCAGGGTATAGGTGAAGTAGAAATAAAAAAACTACAGGTACTCCACACAAAACCTCTGGTAGAGAATCAAATATTTTTTAGAGAAGATATAACTTAATATTTTTCTGGTCAGAATACATGGTAAACCTTTCTCCAAAAAGGTAATCCTGCCAACCTTTAAGAAGATGTATAATAACTATAAGTTCAAGGTCATGGGTTGGATAATTATTCTTATGTGGACTAAGATTCCGAGAGCCATATGAAACAACGTGATCACCATGCATAAGAACACAACCCAAACTTGAACCTAATACGTCAGAGAAGACCACATAGCCCCGCCTAACCTCTAGAAGAGTCAACAAAAGATAAGTAGTCAAAAGATGTTTCAACTCAAAAAAATAACTCTGAAATTTCTCATCCAAAGAAAACTTCACTCCCTTATGAGTTAGAGTATTTATCAGATAATCCAAATTTGAGAAATCCTTTAAGAACTAGTGATAATATCCAACTAAACCCAAGAAGCTCCAAATCTTGAAAAAATCTCATGGTTGATCCCATGTCATAATAGATTTCACCTTCTTAGGTTCAACTGATTTTACCATGTTCTCACACTATTTGTCCCAAGAACTTCAATTCTCGAATCCAAAAATCATATTTCAATAGATTGGCATAAAGTTAGTTATTTCTCAACAATTCTAGAACTTCTCTTAGATGACACACATGATCCTCCTTGGACTTAGATTAAACAAATATTTCATCCAAAAATACAAAAAAAAGTATCAAGATACTCATGGAAGATCATGTTCATCAAAACCATAAAGACTATAAGAGTATTGGTTGGACCAAATGGCTTGATAAGGTACACATAATGGCTATACCTACTCTAAAAGGCAGTTTTATAGATTTCAAATTATTTTATTCTCGACTGGTGATAACCAAATAGAAGATCAATCTTCAAGAACCATTTTAACCTTTTGACTAGTCAAATAGATCATTAATGCATGGAAAAAGATACTTTTTCTTTTCCATAACACGATTGAGTTTCTAGTAATTAACACAAAGGTGAAGTGACCCATAAACTTTCTTAGCCTAGAGAACAGGCACTGCCCAATGTGACACACTCAGGCGTATAAAGACTTTATTTAAAAGATCATCCAATTGAGTCCTAAACTCTTTCATTTTAGCCGGTTCCATGCAGTAATAAGGAATAAACATCGACTGAGTACTTGACATAAAAACAATAGAAAAATATACCTCCCTTACCAGTGCAAAACTAGAGAATTCGGAAGAAAAAATATCAAGAAACTTGATGAAAACTAGAGAGAGATTATATCTAAAGGATTATCACTCTAAGTCAAAAGAAAAAAATGATATTACTTTCCACAACTTTGGATAATAATGTTCAACTCTACTCAAACTTAGGTCCCATTCTCCCTAAAATATATGACACACCCCATCGGGCGCTGTAAAGGAGTCCTGTTGAAGATATCAATCAATTTGGGATTTATTAGCAATGATCCAATCCATCCCAAAAATTACATCAAAAGGTTTCATGTCAAGAATCAGA
The DNA here is from genome assembly GCA_963277665.1 of Viscum album. Taxonomy (NCBI): domain Eukaryota; kingdom Viridiplantae; phylum Streptophyta; class Magnoliopsida; order Santalales; family Viscaceae; genus Viscum; species Viscum album. Next base: position 1,102,664,818 of record OY728142.1, on the reverse strand, counting down.
AAATCCCAAGTAAGATCAATATTTGATAAAGAGAAGTCATAAGTAGGACAATAAATACCTTTCTCTCTCTTTGTTATGAGGGGTATAGTAATATCCATCACATAAGATAAAATATTTGTAGGAATATTTATAATATTCACAATACATATTGACATAAATGAATGATATTCACCAATATCAAATAAATTAGTCACTAAAGATGAATCTATAGTGATGTCACCTATCATAATCACTGGACCCATATCTAATTCCTATGGAGACTCTTCCACTGCATGTAAAAGCATTGTTCTGGATGCTTGTGGCTAGAACCCATTAGATATTGAATCATCTGATTGAACCACAATAATTTTTGGTGATGATGATCTCATTCTACTACATTAAGTAGAATAGATATTATAGAACTTATACAAGTGACTTGAGCATCCACATGAACCACATATCTTGGGTGTCTCAGTGTAAACCCATTTTGGGTGCCCAGACTTTCCACACTAGAAGCAAGTTAAAGGGACTCTTACAGGTATTTAAAGAAGTCTAAAAAACCCTACCATTGAGAACCACCATGATACTCATCATGCTTTTTATTCCCTTTATGGGAACTCAAAAAACTTACACTAGGATAAAAAGGAAATCCCGTCAACCCTAACTTACCATCCATATCATGATCGACCATAAACACCATATAGAGCACATCAACATAAGAGGAAATATTCAATAAGAAAAAAAAAGAACAAATATTATATTGAAGTACCATATCGAACCGTTGATTCTTCAACTTCTCATTAAATACAATTTCAAGTACAAACTGCACAAGCTCAGGGAATCCATTTTCATATTCTTTTATGGTCCTATCAGCCTGCTCAAGTTTGAAAAACTCTATATCCTTATCCAACACCATAGACTCTAGATATAAATAGTTGGTGAAAAGAACATTGAAGTACTTACACTCTAATCCCTCATTATTATTTTCTATCACCATTATTTCCCACCATCTATTACTAGGTCCTTCCATCTTGAAGGTGGAACATTTCATGTTGATTTCATTAGGTGTCTCCAAGAACTCAAACAAAAGCTAAATACTTCTCAACCAATACTCAAAATATTGTAGATTATTAGAGCCTTAGAACGCTTTTGGTTTTGGAGAAGGAAGTCCTGAGCATGAATCCTGAATTCATCCCTTTGAGGTTCCACAACTGGATCCTAAATGGGAAAGGGTGCAGGTGCCTATCCTAGAGTTTGAAAAAAACACACAATAACGTCAACCAGATTCTAGTCCACAGGAGTATTTTCTCACTATAGTTCATCAAAATATTCCTCATGGATTCTATTTGCATGTATTTTTTTAGGCATGATGCTACACAACATCAGAAAACAACATCAAAGACATCATAAGATTATTTATATCAATACTCAAATAAGAGCAACATGGAAATTAATCCCATCAAATAGATAAAAAAGATTTTGATTCAAACCCATCCAAATAAAAATCATGAAAATACTAGGAATAATACTCAATAATACTTTACTAAACTACCCATGGTGTCTTAAGGCTAATTATTATGAGATCTGGCCAGACACTCACGCACAACTACCTCCGAAGTCCTCACAAGATCTCATGACTGTATACTGACATCAAGGCAAGATGTACAACCTGTGTAACGACCCGAACATTTATGAATAAAATTAACTTTCTTTTAAATTTATTAAGGATATAGAAATCACATGCACTCCTTTTGTTTTATTATATCTAATTGTATTTAAATGATCATTAAGTATCCTTACCATTGATAATATAGCCATTGAATAGTGATTAAATGACTATTATAAATATAGGGTTTTAAAAAATCCTTTTGGAATAGATAAAGGAAGTGATAGCCTCAACCAGTAGGATCATACCCTATGAAGTCCATTTATTAGAGATTATGAGGGAGACAATATTTATGGGCTTTTCCTTAGACCAATCACAAGCTAAGATCCAATAACTTAAGCATGATCAAAACTGTTCACAGGAGAAGTTCAAACTCATTGAGATCACAACCCAAACCATGTTCACCGAACGACCACAAGAAATCCACACCATCACACACATTACTCTTAGGGAATATTCTGGTGTAATAAATATATATGTATCAATACCCTAGCATTATGATTTTTTATAGAATAATGAATATACTTTCATCTTATTATTGTTACTTTGTAAATGATTTTCTAAAACACAAATAGTATTTTTGGTTAATATTCAAATTCAATTAAGGAATATATTTTGATGAATTAATGTATTTTTAAAATAAATAATATTTTGATAAAATATTATTATTATATTTAATTTATTAAATATTAATGATCATATAATTTTTATGAAGTCAAAAGTAACTTTTATTAAGGTTTGAAAACTATTTTTTCCAAAACTCATCAATTTTCAATAAATGTCAGTTTTTATTTTAAAATTAATAATTAACATATTTAGAAATTTTTTTAGATAAAATGAATATTATTTTTGGGATCATATCCTTTAAATTATCCAATGGTGAATTTTTCGTAATTTTTCGAGACAATTGATTTTTTTGGTAAAAATTAAATACCGTATAAATATGTAATGTGTTTTATGACCTCATAATAACCCAATAGTGATGTAATAAAATACTATAAATGGTATATTCTAAAAAAAAACATGTTTTTCCTTGAAAATAATGTAATTTTAGGATTATTTTATTTATTTTATAAATCCTTAGTGAATCCCCCAAGACATATAACATATTTTAAAATTTTAAAATTTTTTATTTGAAAGTTTGACTCACCTCTACATAATAAAGGGAAATATTTTAATATATTAGTCCCTTATACTTGTAAAACAATTTATACCACTCCCCTTTTCTATAAACCATGGGAAAAAACCATGGTATGGTTTGTGTTTCTGAATATTTTAGTGTGTAGTGTCCAAAACCAAAAGAATAAAGAATTCCCCCACCTTTTTTATATAAATCCACCAAAGCCCCATTAATCTTCACTAAAACTCCTTAAATATCATCCAAACTCTTCTATATACTCTCTAGAGTCCTCCCAAGGTTCCCAATCTCCAAATAAGCCTCTCCCAAGCCTTTGGTACCACACATCCAAGTAGTGGTTCCTTCCTTTCTCAATTTTTATCCAAGTTTCCTTATATTGTTACATCCTTTTATTTTCAATTAAAAATGATGAATTATGTTTTATAACCTCCCCCATAATTACCTTATTATTTTTTAATTATTATATACCCCTTTATCTCTCATTAATACCTCCCGTGTACACCTGTTACCATGCCAAAATTCCGTAAGGGATTTCTCTCTTCTCATTTCCATTCAAGAATTTATTTTTTATTATGCATCTAAATTCCATTCCATATGTTGGGATATTATGTTACATGATAAAATTAATTTAAATTTTATGTATAAATAATGAGATACCTCTTTCTCTCTCATCAACCCATTTTATGAATCTCTATTTTATGTTGTTATGCTACCTAAATTACACCACGATTTTCCATGCAAAAATCACCTTGTAGTGAATACCATAACTATTTATCTATCAAGGGTATTCAACTTTATGATAATATAATTATTTATTTGGGGCTTACATTTATGTATTCCACATTCCTTATTCATGGAATAAATTATAATATTTAATAAATCTATTTTTTATGATCTATATGGCACGCTTATACATGAAAACAAAATGATTATAAAGGGTGCGCCTTGATAGCACTCTAATGCATTGGGTAATGTTTAGTATCATGATATTATATGTGAAATGAGGATTTAATCATCATAATTCATGTGAAATTAGGGTTTAGTCATGCTAATTCATGTGCAATGAGGGTTTACTCATGCTAATCTATGTACAACGAGCCTTAGCTCATGCTAATATCATGTTGTATGTTGTTGCCACATTTCCATGTTATGATTATCATGATTTATCATGTATTTATATTAATGTTAATTTAATGATCCATTTATATTCCTATTTTCTAACATTTATTATCTTTCTCATGTTATTCCATGTTTATTCCCTTGCTGGGCTTTATAGCTCACTCGTTTCTTATGTATGTCCTCAGATTATTCCATGAAATGCAAAGTATGAAGGTATGCTATGATCATGTAAAATATGTTTTCAATAAATATGTGTATTTCATATTTTAATTTGTTATGTAGTGTTTATAATCCTTAAATACACTATGCCTATTGATCTTCCAAGTTGTATTAAGTATAAGTTTATGTAATAAATCATGTTTAAATATGAAATAAAGAGCAAAGTAGTTATAATCAGCACCTCTAATACCACTTTTATATTAAACAGCCTAGATAATATGGTACCTTGATAATCAATCTGATCTAGACATAGGATGAGGGGTGTTCCCGATCCCTATAGGCTGGCGACTACCACTTGACACCATGCAATAAAAAAGTGGGTGTAGATTTTTCACAAGAGCAGTTGAAGATAAAGATACATATTAGTATGATCAAAGGAAACCCCCAAAGGAGATAATACTAGAAGTCAAAGAGGTATATCAAAACCCAAAAAATAAATCATCAAAGTACTCAAAAATAATCAAGATAAAAATCAAACATCTCGAAGGTTTCAATACTGCAAACCTAAAGGTTTAAGAACATCCACCTTCTCCAAGAGGTTCTTCCCCTTCACTTGAACCTGGTAGTATAAAATCTACAAAAACACAAAGGAAAAGGTAGGGTGTGAGCTAAAATCTCAGTAGGGTCTCACCAAGTGTTCAATAATAATATTCCATAATAAATAACCCAAACCATACTTTAAATTTTAACTAAAATAGTCATGGAAGTACAATTTCATATTTAACATAAACATTATTCTCATTTCAATATATAGAAACATTTCAAACAATGGATTAAGTAAAATTTTTATAAAAAACAATTTATATAAATTTCTAAACATGAGTAATGTAGTTTCAAAATTAGTGGAATATATATCAAAGTAATCACAACAAGCAACATGGTAATCTTCCCTGGGGTATGATGTTTCTTGTTATAGGATCCTCACACTCTCATGTTAATGATAATTGAAATAACCACTCCCACTCATGGTATAATTATAATAATCCACTCCAACTTAAGGTAAAATTACTAACCAAACAAGGTTTAGTTATCATTGTAATCGTAAATAAGTTTCTAGGGAATTTCCCTCCTAGAATGATTGTCCTAAATAACCCAATAACTACTGAGGATTGCATGTGATCAATCAATCAATCAATAATGGAAAAATTATTTCAAAACAGTTTAAAATACAATCTCTTTATTTCCAGTTTCAATATTAAAATTTCAATTTCAATACCAAATCATAGATTTTTAATCATATCATGCATTTTCAAGATAAAACCAATAATATATTCTTATCAAATCAATTTAATCCATTTTCCCCTCAAAAGTCAATTTCACAAACCAATTTCACAAATTCCATCAAATTCAAATCATACCCCAATTTCCAATTCCATTAAAATTAGGGGTTTTCTCCAAAATTCAATACCAAGTCAAATCATATTTCAATTTTCATAAAACTAGGTTCTCATAATTTAATTTAAATCAATCTAAATCAATCAATAAAAACAAGGGTTTATTAAATGTAAAATTTTCAACAGAACCACCTACCTTTAAAACAGAGTTCACGTAACTCAACACTCGTAATGGGATTTTCCAACGACAAATGATGGAAACAGAGATCTAAAAAACAAACCTAGAATGAAGATTAAAAATAAAGGTGTTTAGATCCATCAAACACATGATGATATAACAAACCATATGAAAGAAAGAAAGAGAGAGAAGGAGAGATGGTTTGGGAGAAGAATTAATCACCAGAGAGGGATCAAATGAGATTATCTATACTTAGATCCACCTAGAAAGGGGTTTGGAGGAAACAAAAATGGTTATTTAGAGGCTCCAAGACCTAGGATTTTGAGTAATAATGATTTAGGGTCAAGCAGGTAAATAAATAGGGGTTTAAAAAAATTTAAATTAATTTTTAGAAATAAAAAACACTGCTTATATGGTGAGTTGGGAAGGGCCATATGGTTAGAAAAACTGTACACCCCAATCATGCGTCCCTATAATGGGGTGAATAGTTTCATCTAGGTGAGAGAATGGTTTTTCAAACTATATTCCAACTTTGAAGACTCCCACTATCTGGGTTTTCATGGTTTACACTGGATAGATGCACAATTTGGGAAAACTGTGCACCAACCGTACACAACCCATAATTTTCTAAAGTTTCAAATTTCCTCCTGAAACCAACCAAGAAAAACCGCAACCAAATCATGATAAAAAAGGGCATCGAGGATAACCTAAAAACAGTAACAATATGTTACCACAAGAAGTGAAGGCAGGTGGAAGATCCCTCCTTAAAGGAAGTGATATTCCCTATTTTTTTTGCATATGATACAATTCTCTATATCATATTTGAAGATTGGTTGGGCTATCATATAGTCACATGAAAATGGAATTTACACACTACCACCTTTACTATCATAGAAAATGATAAAAGGAAATCATCAAGTTAGGCATGAAATTATATTTCATGCATTTTTCTTCCTCCCTCAATCATATTTTATGATTCAAGTTAAATCACAAGGACTTGAATGGGAAAGTCAAATGGTGTGCTATCCATATAATATGACAGTATTTTTTCATGAAGAATAGTAATAGTTATCATTTGAATCAATTCATTCTAACACAAGATATCATTTTATTATTATAATATTTGTAACATATGAGAGTTTTATTAATGCATGTATTTTCTATGACATTAACTCATGCATTATAACACACAAGTTCACACAAAAATGTTCGAGGAGCATCCTTAAGGGATGGGATATACATAGCCAATGACATATGATAGAAAATATATATGTGAATTATCACATTCTTAGTGACAATCCCAAACACTAATCTCCCTCCCTCCTTTATGTTTGAGACACTAACACACTGTGAAGGAAGAATACACCTTCGTATGTGATGTTCGATTCAGTTCAACTTGTGGATATACCTTCAAAAAAGGGATGCCATTTGGATGCCCTTGGTGATCAACATAAAACCATAAAATGGTTTTAAGGTGATGAAAAATATATTAAGTGAAAGGTATACATAGTTATAACAGTTCTAAAACTTATATATTTTTAGATTTAGATGCATGGTGTTCATGGGATTATATATTTCTATATATATCCACCATTATATTAAGCATTGAAATATGAGTAGACATCCTTAAATGGTATCTGATGCATATGTTTTTTGATTTGTGAAAATATGTGATAAAATAAAAAGAATGAAATTGTATTACATATCATAAATTTAGTCATAGAATACAATAAGTTTTTTGTTCTATGCATTCTATATCATGGAATATGATACAGGTTATCATAATCCATGACATATATTGAAATGTTTATTTATTTAGTAATTATTCCCTTATTTATTATTAATGAATATAATTTTTTTATATTCTGATTATTTTTATAGCGACCTAAAATTTTCTTACAGGACTATTACAGAATTTTTAAGATAAACAACATAATAGTACTACAATCCAAGATACAATGGTTTAGTTTCTTGAGAAAATTAGACTCATACATCAATTATACATAATAAAACTTAAATATTACTTAAATATTACTATTTATCCTTATAAACTTCTAATTATCTCTTTAATACATATATTCACCTGAAGAAATACATCAAAGAAAGGAGTGAGCTAAAATCTCAATAAGAGGAGAAATAAGGGACATGGATTAATAGAACATGGGTCTGTATAATCAACAAAATCATGTAATAATCATAGGATCACCATAAACATAATAAAAAAAAACATTTGATAAAGACATATAATGTTTAATATGCATAAAAATTTAACATCATGTCATCGTGGTCAAATACCACACAAAGTTGTGAACAAAGCTAACATAATGTTCACACATAACATATGTGCATAAATCATGACATCAATATTGTGAACAAATATAACATACTGTTCATGAATAATATATTTAATATCATGTGATACATCACATTAACCAATTAATTTTAGGGATAAATAATTCCAGTCCCACCTATAAGATCATAAATTCTTATAATCATGCAGGCCACATAGAACGTATAATAATCATAGTCATGAAATTACCCCTAGAAAGGAATGGGTTTCATAAGAATTTTATAAAGTATACTTTCATGAATAAACTTTTAGGGTTATAAAATGAATAAGGGAAAACATATTTTTCATAAACATAATCATTCTTGAGTGAATAAAAAATAACTCAAGATGAGTTAAAGATTTGTTTTGGAAATAAAACTCTTTAAAAAAAATCTTTGTATTTGGATTAAAAATCATTTTGGAAAGAAAAAAAATGTATACACTAAAAAATAAAAGGGAATAATAGTGAAAGGATGTTTTAGGAATATTAGAGGAATATACATACTTAAAATTATGAGAAATATGGATAACCCAAAGAAAAGGAGTTGGGTTCAAGAACCCCCTTAGCTTAAATCCTGCTTTATTTTGTCGCTTTTAAGCCTCCTAAATAATAATTTTTTTATTAAAACATTGAAAAATAAGTGAATTATTTCCATTTTTTTCACTATTTATAAATTATAATTATTTTATTATATTTCTTAATTCCATTGGTTAAATGGAAAACATTTTAATATCATGTTTTCCTTGAAAATTTCCCGTTTTTCTTTGATTTTGCATTTTTTTTTCAAGTTCATTTATAAATTACTAGAATTAATTATAGAAACAAAAATAAATATATTTACACTTTAATATATCATAATTAATTTATTATAATTATCCATAAGTTTGGTGGTAAGGAAATAAATTGTAAATGACCTCATTGTGGTCAACCGACTGTTATCGGGAACATTGTCCAAAAGAGATGAAAGAGAGGTATAAAATATAAATACTTTAAAAATATAATTTTTACAGTAGTTTAAGATCATTAATATATTGTTAAAATAATATATAATTAATCTTAGATGATTTTTTTTGAAATAAATTGGGAAAAATGAGAATAGAGGAGGAAAACAAGAGAAGAGTTTATAAAAACTTACCCTTTTCTCGTTGTTGCTTCTCCTGCACGACATTAGAATTCCTTGATGAACGGAGTTGGTTTACTTAAGAACATACCTAAGATTTATAAGGGATTAATAGAGATGATCTGAGAAAATATTAGGTTTTGGTAAGTGATGGATGAGTGGTTTTATAAGGAGGAGGAGAGGGGTTATTTATAATTAAGGAGAGGGGTATTTTTGTGTTAAAATATTGAATAAAATAATATATCCAAGGTAAAAATTGTATAGAAATATTTTTGACATAATTAATCATAATTAAATAAAATATAATTTTTAGGACTATAAACCCCTTTATAATTCAAATTCAATAGTTTATTAAAAAGTAAAGTGGAAAAATGGAAAAATTGTTTTTTAAAAGAATAATTTTGACTTTAGAATTTGAAAATTAATTTTTATGTTTAAGAATAATTTTTATTGTACTTTAATGTCTCATTTATCAAATTAAATATATTTTTTGAGACTAAAGTTCTAGAAATTATTATTTAATTATTACATCATAAATGATATAATTCAAGATATATCAATTACAGAAAAAACTGTATTTTTACTATTTACCTGAAAGTTGAAGTATTTTAGAAATGTATCAAAAAATCACCCTTGAAAAATTTTAACATGATGATTTAAAAAATTATGTTAATTTTATCAAAATAATTTTCTAACATATTTTATTTTAATTTTTAAAATAAAAATTATGTTTTTACTAAATACCTTAAAATATAGTTTATTAAGAATATGCTTATATTTTCTTTGAGTTTTTAATCTTGATATTTATCTTATGGAATTATAATATTTATATTTACTTAAATTACTCATGATAAATACTATTTATATTAAATTTCATTATTTTGAGGACAAATTACTATTCCAATGATCAGATTACTATTCCAAACAATTAGATTACTATTCCCAATAACCAAGTCACTATTCCAATGATCACATTACTATTATAATGGTCAATTTAACTTCTATAAATATTACTTAATTAATTATTCACCACATTTTCTCTCATGGTTCTATATTTCCATTTTCTTAAATTTTGATTAGTTTACCAATATTTTGATTCATTTATATAGTGTTGTTAATGGGAGTGATGATTCTAGTAGATTGGGGTGATCTATAATTTATCATTGTTGTTTTTATATTTTATATTTTTTTTACCTTTTAATATTTTAAATTTTAAAAGGTTTAATTATTGATAATGTAATAATTTTCATTAATTAAATAAAGTGTATTTGGTTTCTTTATGTGTTACATGTGTATAATGCTATATTATATAATATAATACACATTTATTTCAAGAAAAAAAATATAATTTATAAACTTTGGGTTGTTATATTCTTCACCTGTTTAGAAATTACATCCCAAAAATTTCAAATCATATTCTCGGTTGAGAAAAGGTGAGAGTACTTCTGTTTCATTGTTTCCTATGGTTCCCACATCACCACTTCATATTTATGGTTTTGACACAACACTTTGATCAGCTGAGTTGTATTATTGAATATAAATTTGTCTCTATGGTCCAAGATCTTCACCAGATTATCCTCATATGAGAGATCATTCTATCATTTTACCACCTCTGGATTCAGAACATGTGAGGAATCAGGTATGTACTTTCCTAGGAGAGATATGTGGAATATATCATGAACTTGAGCCATATTTGGTGGATGTTAAAGATGATAGGACACTACTTCTATTTGATCAAGGATCTCAAAGGGACCTTTAAACCTAGGGTTAAGTTTTCCTTTCTTTCTAAAATGCATGACTCTCTTCCATAGTGATATTAGATGGAAAATCGTGTCTCCAACTTCAAACTTCAAGTATCTTAAATGGTTGTCAGCATAGATTTTCTTCCAATATTGACCAGATTTTAAATGTTGTTGGATGTATTTAACATTCTCTATTATATCTTACATAAGATTAGGTCCAGGTAGATTTCTTTAACCAACTTCATCCCAACATGTAAAAGTTGTACATTGCTTCCCATACAGATCTTTATATAGATCCATTTGAATACTTTATTTTAAGTTGTTATTGTATGAGAACTCAAACTAATGGGATATGTTTAACCCATCCTTCTTTAAATTCTATTGAGTAGGCTCTCAGAATTTCTTTGACTGTATAAATAGTTGTTTCATATTATCCCTCAGTTTGGGGGTGATAGGCCATACTAAAATTCAATTTAGTATTAAAAGTATATTGAATACTTCTTAAGAATTTAAAATTTAACGTTGGATCACAATCATAGACAATTGAAAGTGGTTCCCCATGTAGCCTCACCACTTCCTTTATATATGTCTTAGCAAGTTGCTCTAGTGAGAGATCTTCCCAAATGGAGGCAAAGTGGGCTGTCTTGGTGAGTCAATTCACCACAATCCATATAAAATTGTTTCCTTTGGATGTCTTTGGGAGACTAGTGACAAATTACATGTTGTTTTTCTCTCATTTATACATGGGTATAGTCAATGGTTTCATCATCCCCTTTGAATTATATCACTTTACTTTAACTTACTGAAATACAAAGCACATTGAGGTCTATACATCGATCTCCTTCTTCATGCTATCCCACCAGAAGTGTGATTGGAGATCTCAATATATCTTGGTTCTTCTAGGATGGATAGAAAAATATGATCTATGTGTATCATCCAATAGATACTTATTTATATTAGGTGATGAAGGCACACAAATCCTTGTTAAAATCCAAATCACACCATCATCATCGTTATAAAATTCATGAAGCTTCCCTTCCTTTACAACTTTCACCCTTTCTTGAAGCTCCACATTATCCCTTTGTGCATCCTTTATTTTCTCTTGTATAGATGGTTGGGAAATAATTTGGGCAGGGTAGGATTTTTTACCCATCGTTATGATTTACAGATCCATACTTTGTATATCAATAAAGATAAGGGATTTATCAATTCATAACAGGGATAGAGTATAATGTTATTTTATTCTAAGAGAATAAGATACCTTTTTCACCTTTCCTAGATGGTAGTGAATATAGAAATCATATTCCTTGATCAATTTTAACTATCTTCATTGATGAATGTTGAGATCCTTCTATGTGAATATATAATTTAGACTCTTGTGATTAATATATATGTCACACTTATCTTCATATAGGCAGTGCTCAAAATATTTAAGGTGAAGGTCATAACTACTAACTCTAGATCATATATTGAGTAGTTACACCCATGGATCTTCATTTTTCACAAGGATTAAGGTATCACCTTTTCATTCTATATGAGTAAACAACTCAAGTCTTTCTTTGAAACATCACTGTTTATCACAAAACATTCCACACTTGATGGCAGTGTGTGTACAAGTGTAGTGATTATCCTCTTCTTGAGTTCCTTAAATCTTTCCTCACATTATTCTAACTATACATACTTTACCCCCTTTTACGTTAACTTAGTTATCAGGATATACAATCATGAAAAATTTCTCACAAAACATCATTAGTACCCAACTAATCCAATAAAACTATGTATTTCCATGACACTTGAGGGTCTATGCCATTTTTCAATTGCCTTTGTATTTAAAGGGTCCATTGAAATTCCCTCACTTGTGTTCACATCCCCAAGAATGTGACTCACTACATCAAAAAGTACCACTTTATAAACTTATCATACATTTTATCTTTTATTAATATCACTAGTTCAATCCTTAGATGCTCTTTATGTTCCTCCTTGCTTTTGTAGTAAATGATAATATCATTGATAAAGACTACCAAAAAGTTTTCAAGGTATTATCTAGAGACTTTACTCATCAAATCCATAAAAATATCAGGGGAATTAGTATGTCTGAATGACATCACTATGAACTCATAGTGTCCATACCTTTTATAAAAAGTAGTATTCTGAATATATTCCTTCTTTACCTTAAGTTGATGATATCCAGAATGAAGATATACCTTTGAGAAGTACTAAGTTCCTCATAGTTTATTGAACAAGTCATCAATCCTTAGTAGGTTATACTTGTTCTTTATGATCATATTATTAATCTCCCAGTAATCTATACACAACCACATTGATCTATCCTTTTTATTTACAAATATCAGTGACACACCCCAAGGCAATACACTAGGGCATATGAACCATTTTTCCAAATGCTCTTGCAACTGGTTCTTTAACTCCTCCAGTTCAATAGGGTTCATCCTATAGTGGAATTTGGAGATAGGAGTGGCTCCAGGTATAAACTATATTGTGAACTCTACCTCATGATATAGTGGATGTTTGGGAAACTCTTTGTGAAATACATTAGTGTATTCCCTAACAATGTGATTTTTCTCTAAGTTGATTCTTTTCTTTGACTCAACTATTTTGGGAAGGTATGCTTCTTCATAGGGTATCATCATTCACACTATCAAGGAATTATTCAAAGGATATTAGGTGTATTCCTTGCATTTTTACAGGATTATTGGATGGATTAGAATATAGAAATATTTTTTTGATAGTTAATGCATTCTCTATATAAGAGAGTCAATCCATGCCCATATAGCATTGAATTACACCTAGGGAAGGATTATGATATTCACTAGAATAATATTCTCCAAAAATCTATCAGAATAAAATTTCAACACTTAGGTTTTAATGATCACACCACTTGGTGTTTTTATAGACATCTCTACTTCAAGGTATCTAGGATTCAATTCAACAGTTCTATAAAACTTACAAGATATAAAGGAATTCATATAACTAGAATCAAATAAAAACTTTTTAATTTTTGAGTGAATAGGAAGTTTACCTTGTATGAATTCATTTTAATTATCCACTTCAACAGTAGTAATCGAATAATATTTACCTTGCTCCTTTAGATTTGGTGGTTACTAATGATGATTATCCTCAAAGACCCATGGTTTAGTGAACTGGATTACATAGTTCCCTTTCTCCATACAATTGAAGAACTAAACCATGAGTGGTGAATTAGGAGTTGAATTTCATTCCTCTATCATACTGGACAACTTCTTCATGTCTCTTTGACATTAAAAAGCTTAGTGGACTTCTATCCCGCACTTGAATCATTTCCCTTTCCCTTTGAGGAAATTACCATGATGCTTATTCCCACATTTTTAACATGTGGGTGGTTGAATCCTCTATCCTCCTTTATCATTTAACCCACCATATTGAAACTCCATTCTTCTCTTCTTATCTCCATTACTATAGGAGCATTTTACAAACCCCATCTCTACTATGAGATCACATCAAACTACTTATTCATAACTCCCAAAGTATTAGATAGATGGAGACTTTATTAGATGTGTTTTTAAAACACCAAAGAATCTATATATTTTTCTATAATTTTTGATATTAAAACTAGAGGCATATATTGAAACCCTTGTGAATATTTACTCATAAGCCATGAAAGATTCACCCTCCTTTTTCTTAATATCTAGGAATTATCTCTTCATCCTTGTTCAATGAGTTAATGGGAAATACTTTTTAAGGAATAAATTCTTAAAGTATTACCATTAAATTTATTCTATTTTATCCTTCAACTTAATATTCTATATTAATTACCACCATTTATCGACCTATCCATATAATTGATATATATCCAGAGTCATCTTATCCTTATCAGAACATTAGAGTAAATAAAATATCTTCTCTATTGAGTTAACCCACTATCATGTGATAAGTGGATTAGAATATCTTATAAATGTCGAAGGTCATTGCTTCATAAAGGTATTAATAACTAGTTTCTCATTCTTGGGTGAAGGTGGAAATTCATCATGGTTTAGGTTATTGTTCATAGCCTGAGATAGCCAGGTAAGAATCACCATAAAGTTTTGAACTTCATCTCCCATCACATTGGTAATGTTGTTCGGAAAATCATTACATTTTCCCTCATATAGGTTGTTGGTCTGGTTTCTCCTAGTTCCCACCATTTTCTAAAATAAAAAAGTATTGAAAAAAACATAAGTCAACAATGCATGAATAAATAATTTATTTCTATGTAAAAATAAATTCTAAAGTTGTATCTTATGGGATCCCTTTATCCAAACTTATTCTTAAACAAAGATTCTTAGATTTTTACCTACAATTAGACTTATCCTAAGGGTTGTAAATAATGTTATATATTACTAACTCCTAAATTAACTAAATCATAGATATGATACAAACTATAGTGACCTGAATTTTTCTTACATAGATATTATATAATTTTTATGATCAACAACATAATAGTTCTACAATCCATGATCCAAAGGTTTAGTGTCATGGGAAAATTATGTTCATAAATCAATTTAATATAATAAAAATTAAATATTATTTAAATTATTATTATTTATACTTATAATTCTCTCATGATCTTCTTAGTACATGTAGTCACCTGGGATATACATCAAAGAAAGTAGTGATCTAAAAGCCCAGTAAGGGGAGGAATAAGGGGAATAAATCAATAACACCCAGGTGAGAATAATCAATATAATCATTTCATAATTATAGGATCATAATAAATATCATGAGGGAAACATTGGTTAAAGACATGGAATGTGGAATATGCATAAAAATTAAACATCATGTCACAGTGGTCAAATACCACATATATTTGTGAACAAAGATAACATCATGTTCATGCATAACATATGTGTATAAATCATAACAACATCATTGTGAACAAAGATAGCATCATGTTCCCACATAATACATATAATCTCATGAGATAAATAAAATTACCCAATTCATTGGAGGGATATATAATTTTAGGCCTACCTATCACATTATAAATGCTAATAATCATGCATGCCATATAAAACATATAACAATCGTTGTCACGAAATAACCCATGGAAAATAATGAGTTTCATAAGGATTTAATAAAGCGTAATTTAATGAATAAATGTTGGGGTTACCAAATGAATAATGTAAAACATATTTGGCATAAACATCATCATTCTTGAGTGAAGAAAAAGAAACTCAAGATGAGTCAAAAAAATTTTTTGGAAAGAAAATTCTTTTTGAAAAGAATATTTCTATTTGGCCTAAAAATCATTTTGGAAAGACACGATACATGTATATCTAAGAAAATAAAAGGAAAAAACAAAAAAAAATGATATTTTAGAAATATTAAGTGAATATAAATACTAAAAATGATGAGAAATATAGAAAAACCAAAGAAAATGAGTTGGGTTAGAGAATCCCCTTACCTTAAATCCTGCTTTATTTCATCGCTTTTATGCATCATGAATAATAAAATTTTGTTTATCAAAATATTGAAACAGAAGTTAATTATTTCCATTTTTTTACTTTTTATAAATTATAATCACTGGATTATATTTATTAATTCCATTGGTTAAATGGAAAATGTTTTGATATCATGTTTTCCTAAAAAATTCCCCATTTTTCTTCGATTTCACATTTTTTTTGTTCATGGTAATTTATACATTACTATAATTAATTAAATAAACATAAAATAAATATATTTACACTTACATATATGATAAGTAATTTATTATAACCATATATAAGGGTTTTTATAAGGAAATGAGTTGTAAACTTCATCATTAGTGATTAATCGACCGTTATAGGGAACATTATCCAAAGGAGATGAAATAGAGGTATAAAATATAAATACTTCAAAAATATAAAAGTAGGTTAAAATAATTAATATCATGTTAAAATACCACCTAATTAATATTATATGATTTTTTTGAAATAAATTTGGAAAAAAGTGAAGAGAGGAGGAAAACAAGAGAAGATTTTATAAAAACTTACCCTTTTATCAGTGTTGCTTCTTTTGATTGAAAATTAAATTTTTATTATAAAACAATTTTGTAGAAAAAGTGAGAAACCACACAAGTACAATCAATGCTGAAGATCATTCAACACAAAAAGAAATCACAAAGTTATTGAAAATAAGACTAAGATAATTATAATCGCTTACCCAGTATAGGCCACATTGGAGTGTTTCAATCTTCATGCTAGGGTATTTCCGAATTAAGTATTCAAAGTGGGAAGCTAGCTTGTCCTAAATCTAGATGTACTCTTATATTTTGATATTAATTGAATTAAAACCTCATACCAAAATCATATCTTGTTGGTTGAACCAGTCCCTTTGATCCTTAATGATATCCATTTGAACCTCTCTTTCTAGAAATATTTCCACATCCTCCTTTGGGGCATCTAGTTTTATAGAATTTTCAATCATATCTTCCTTAGAATCAAGAATTAACTCAAGGAATTTTTTTTCTTTCCTTGTTTCCTACCGCACCACTCTTCCCTTGATTATTAATATCTCCACACTTTGCATTAGGTTTTCCACTTCTTAGACCAGAACCCAACATGCCTTCCAGGACTTGATTCCTTGGTTCAAATACCATTTCCTTATACTTATTATATGATCTTGTTTTCATCTATGAGTAATATTTTCTCCCTTTATATCCCTTACCTTTAGTCACATTGAAACACCCTCTATCATGTTTCCCTTTATGAACCTTCTTATTCCTTGGGCTATAAATACCTCTAATACTTGGTCCCTCCTCACTATTAATAGATAATTGACTGGAAAACTCAGCTTCATAATCCCTCTTAGAGATAAATTGTTCACCCAAGGGATACTACTCTATTAGTGGTGATTTCACAACTAGAGAATAACCTAGATCCTGAGCCTAGCAAGCATCCTCCAAACCTCCACTGGATGATTGGCCTGATTCCTGCTCCTGGACTATGCCTTCCTCTACCAAGCCGTCAAAATGGTTGATGATTCTGATGATTTTTGTATCATTTTTTGTATTAAAAAAAGTCACTACATTCACTCCATTTTTATTATCTTGTGTCTTGTTATATCCTGAAGGACCACCCTTACTTGCTGGCCGTGCCACACTTGCATGATTAGGGACCTGACCATGGTGAACTGGACCATCCTTCTATCCTAATAAGACTCTCTCCTGAGAGTCTGAAACATTCAGGTCTGGAACCACCAGAAGTGAGGGGATGGACACTGAAGAACCTTCAACCACCTCCTTGAAACTATAACTAGATGCAAGAACCTTCCCATTATGCAAGCTTCCAAACTTAAGAGTCTCAGCAAATAAAGGAGAGACCCATGAATGGATCAGACAACCCTCTTTCAGAACCTATCCTTCTTATTGGTTGACACCCAATTAATTATTCAATATATCAAAAATTTCAGAGACCTTCGGATCATCAGGACCCTTTTCTTTCAGGGGATGGCATGCCATCACTGATTCCTTAACCCCCAAAGTTTCAACAGTGAGAACCTTAGGAGATATAAACCCATTATGCGGAACTTCATTCGATGCCCCCTGGTGAATAGAGCAACCACACCGAAAAACATTTGATAAGTTCACCAAACAATGACATGAAGAGAAGAAGTCAGTCCAAGATTTGAAAATCACTAGTTGTTTTCACTGGAATTCCTCCCCAGTTGTAATCCAAATATACTCGATAAGAGGTTTAGAATCATCAACTTCTGCACAGATATGCGAGGATATGGGATGAAAAATTGAATCATTTTTACTATCTGAACATAAGTTGCATACAACCATATTTCCAAGCATATGAATAATTTCAGGATTTTTGAAAGGAAGGTAGAGTTTGGGAAAACTAACCTAAATAGCTATTGACGGAATGTCATGTTTCTTGTAGAAATCATAGGACCATCAATAAAGATATAAGCGAGATCCGTTCAAAATGTGAGGAGATTTGGACTATTCTAGGATCATAAATAAATAAAATATAATGTTTTTATGACTTTAAACCCCTTTATAATTCAAACTAAATATTTTATTAAAAAGGAAAGTGAAAAATGGGAAAATTGTTTTTTAAAGGAATAATTTTTTACTTTAGACTTTCTAAAGTAGTTTCTAGGTTTGGGTATCATGTTTATTTTATTTTAATGAATAATTTATAAAAATAAACATGTTTTAGTCAAGCCTCAAGTTCTAGAAATTATTAGGTAATTATTACATCATGAATAATGTAATTCAAGATACACCTATTATAAAAAAAACTATATTTTTACTATTTACCTAAAAATTGAAGTATTTTAGAGAATTACCAAAAAATTACCATTGGAAAATTTTTACATACTAATTTAAAAAATGAAATTAATTATATTTTTTTTTCTAACATAGGTTATTTTAATTTTTATTATTAAAATTATTTTTTTTATGAAATACCATCAAATGAAATTTATGAAAAACATGCTTATATTTTCTTTGAGATTTTAATATTGATATTTATTTCATGTAATTATAATACTTATATTTACTTAAATTAATCCTGATAAATATTATTTATATTATATTTCATTATGTTGAGGTCAAATTACTATTTCAATGGTCAGGTTATTATTCACAATGGACATGTTACTATTCCCAACCACCAGATTACTATTCCAATAGTCACATTACTATTTCAAGTCACATTAACCCTATAAATATTACTTCATTAATTTATTAATTATTCACCTTAATTTATCTCAAGGTTATATATTTCCATTTTCTAAAATGTTTATTTTTTTACTAATATTTTGTTTCATTTCCATAGTATTGTTTGTGAGAGAAATGAATCTAGAAGATTGGGCTAATCCATATTTTACCATTATAATTTTTTTATTTTATATTATTCCCCCTTATAATATTTGGATTTTTAATGGGTTTAATTTATACTAATATAATAATTTTCATTATTAAAATAAACTGTTATTAGTTTCTATATGTGTTATATGTGTATAATACTGTATACTATAGTATAATTCACATTTATTTCATGAAAAAAACATGATTTATAATCTATGGGTTGTTACATTATCCCTCACATTTAGAAATTTCATCCCCAAAATTGCAACTCATATTATTGGTTAAGAATATGTGAGGTTACTTCTATTTCATTGTTTCCTATGGTTCCCACATCACCTCTTCATATTTATAGTTTCTTCACAACACTTTAACAGGTTAAGTTGTCTTGTTTCATAGAATATTGTCTCTATGGTCCAATATATTCACCAAATGCTTCTCATATGATAGGTTATTATCTATTTGTACTTATTCCAGATTCAGCACATATGAAGGATCAATTTTGTACTTCTTTTAGAGAGATATATGGAAAAAATCATGAAATTGAGCCATATTTAGTGGAAGTGTAAGACGATATTCCACTAATCCCATGAGACCAAGGATCTCAAAGGGGAAAATTTACCTAGGGATAATCTTACCTTTCTTTACAAACCACATTACTCTCTTACTTAGTGATATTTGAAGAAACAATTTGTCTCCAACTTCAAACTCCAAGTCCCTTCGATGGTTTCTAGCATAACTGCTTTACCAAATTTGAGTGACTTTTATTTGTTGTTATATGGATTGAACCATCACTATCATATCTTGAATAATATCATGCCCAATTATATTTTATTCACTGAATTCATCCCAAAATTAGGAGTTCTACATATCTTCCCATATAGAGATTCATATGGAGCCATTTTATTAGTTTATTAGAATATATTGTTGTATGAGAAATCAACTAATGGGAGATGTTTGTCCCAGTAGCTTTTAAATTGTTAAGACCAGGATGATGATGAAGGTGATGGTTTTCATGTGTTGTCTTTTGTTTTCAAGAAATATGTTGAAGAAATAAAGAAATGAAATCACTTAACTTTGTTTATGGTAAAAATCATATTGAGGTTTGTTTTACAAAATAATTGGGATCATGTTTTCAAAAGAATTAGAATCACTTTGAAAGTCCATCTTAATAAGAAGAAATATTGGAAGGAATGGTTTTGATCAGTCCTAACTTGGTTATGGAATGAAAGTGATTACATTTTTTTAAAAGTAAATGGTCATCTACATCACTCCGAATCTAATACGGGATATGTAGTTGTTTTGGTGAAAAATAAAAGTCTTTATGATTATAATGATTTAATTATGATTATGATTTACTAATTTGTATTTCATATAAATCATAAGTTGAATTGAGAACTTGTGATGCATGCAGATTGAAAAAGTTTTTTAGATTGAAAAAGTTGGGTAGATTGAAATAGTGGTGTAGATTGAAAAGGTGGTGCTGATTGAAGAGGTGGTGCCAATTGAAGTGGTGGTGGCGATTTACTATAGCATCCAATTTCCATAGGAAGATATAAAAACTTTTTATACCCAGTAAAGATCATATTCTGAAAAATTATATCCAAGATAATCGTACTCAGAATGATCGTATCTAGAATGATTGTAATCAGAAAATATTGTACTCTAGTTGAGAAGAAAAGAAAGAATTTGGAATGAATAGAAAGTTATGATACTTTCCAATTGAATTATAATGATTCTAAAGCTGTTCACAAATGAATTTAAAGTCATGAAGGAAGTCATGATACAAGTACAAGATTGTGAATGAAGGTTTTTTATGCAGGTCAAGAGAAAAGGAGAGAATGAGATAAAAAATGTAGTCAACCATTTCAATAGGGTTGAATTACTTTGTAGGTTTCCAACTAGGTCAATAGAAGAGGAGAAGATGAATTTTTGAATCTGAAGTGGTTCAAGAGAAAAAGAGAAATTAGATTGCTAAATGAATTTTCAAGGGGGATTTGTACATCCAAATGAAATATTTTGATTTAAATTGGTTATGAGAATCATATTCAGGAAATCAAAATGGAATCCATTTCTTCATACACTTGTTTTCAATTGATACAGAGATTTGTATTGAGGAAATCAGGTTGATAAAAATTGGACTCATGTATTGAAATCAGTTTAATAGTTTAAATAAAAGTCCTAATAAGAATTGATTATTGTAGAAGAATTGATAATGTTCGAGAAGAGTTGAGGAAGTCAAAATTCACCTAAGATTTCAGGGGAAATTGAAATTAGGGTGAATTTGTGTGAAAGATAAAGATTTTTGGGATTCCCACCCAAAAATCTTTAGGGTCACCTATAAAAGGTGATAAGTACATTGTACTTTTATGATGATGAATTACTATTCATAATAGTAGAGAGAGATTCTACAACTTTTAGAGAGAAGAATAAGTTTTCTGTTTTGATCTTGTATTGAACAAGTTTTGATAGAGAAGTGAAATTTTTTTTGGCTGATCTTCGTATCAGGTTGGATTAATCAGTTTTGGGATTTCTGTATTCATACTATTGGATTGAGGAATAATTGTACTGAGTTTATTGTACTCAGGAATTGAAGTGGTGTTTATTCATTTCTATTATATTCTGAAAGAAAATTGGAATAGAAGAATTGTATCAGGGAGAATCGTACTCGGAGGAAGTAGATTGGGAAAATCAGACCCAGGAAAATGGGACTCAGTTTTCCATAATAAAGTCCAAGAAGTTCTTACCTTATTATGGGTAAGAAAGTGAATAATTGTATTTCAATTGTATACATTTATTTAATTGAAAGAAGAAAAGGTAACATGAGTTGTTACAAAAATATTGTATTGCCCTATTTGTGTAAGAGGGTGCACACACACAATTGGAATTGATTACATAGTTTTATACAAGTGTAAGGGTATATACTACTCATTATAATAATTGGATTTATTTCTAGTGGATTGTGTGGTATTGGATCATTTCCAAACCATACCAAGGACGTAGCTATTCTTATTTAATAGCAAACCTTGTAAATATTTGTGTTCCTTTGGATGTGTGGTTGAATTGTTTTCAATAGGGAATTGAATCTTTAATAGGAGGCAGATATTATTTCAAGGAAACATAAAAGAAAAAGTATCACTGATTCACCCCTCCCCATCTCAGTGATACAATCATCCTAATTATTCAATTTCAAGTGGTATTAGAGCGTAGGTTCCCTTTTCTTATTACTTGCTGATGGAGAATTTGAATTGTGCGAACAGTAAAGGTATTCCTGTCTTCGATGGAAATAATTATCATATCTAGAGAGATATAATGTTGATTTATATTATATCTATTAGTTATGATGTTCTTGGGTTTCATCCTATTGATGATAAAGCTCCTCTTACAAATGTTGATAAGTACAATATGTATAATGATGGAAGGGAGAAAAATTATATATTGTCATCACTTTATAAAAGTGAATTCTTGAGAGTGAAAGGATTTTCTACAACCAAAGGTATATGGGATAAATTGAAAAAAATATACGATGGAAATACAAAATTGAAAAGAAAAAACTAAAAATATTGAGATTGAAATATGAATATTTGATGATGGGTGAGCATTAATCTTGTTGAACCCTCTGTGAGATGGTTATTTTAATAATCACAAATCATTTTTTTTGTTTATAAGTCAATTTAGTAAATTATTCAATCTGTACCAAATGTGTTTATATATGGTTAATCATGTCTAAATATGATTATTTATGGTCTTATATTGACCTGGAAGTATTCTAGTTTATACAGACACTCTGTGCGAATTTTTTGTTTCTGACTCACCATTAGTTATATTCTTGAGTCACTGTTAGTTAAAGTGATGACAACAGTCGCACCGATGACAACAGTCGTACTGATGACAATGGTTGCACAGATGAAAACGGTCTCACCGATGACAACGGTCGCACCGATGACAACGGTCACATCGATGAAAATGGTCTCATCGATGCTGATAAAATGACATACCGAAGCCGATGCTGATCAAATGACCTACCGAAGATGATGCTGATCAAATGACCTACCGAAGCCGATGCTGATCAAATGACCTACCGAAACTGATGCTGATCAAATGACCTACCGAAACCGATGCTGATCAAATGACCTACCGAAGCCGATGCTGATCAAATGACCTACCGAAGCTGATGCAGATCAAATGACCTACCGAAACCGATACTGATAAAATGACCTACTGAAACCGATGCTGATCAAATGACCTACCGAAGACGATGTTGATCAAATGAACTACCAAAACCGATGATGATCAAATGAACTACTGAAGCCGATGCTTATCAAATGACCTACCTAAACCGATGCTGATCAAATGACCTACCAAAGCTAATGAAAATTCAAAATGACCTACCGATCTCGTGACTCACCGATAGCCATGAAAACTTTTTGAATTTTTATTAACTCTTAATTAATTCCAATGGTCATATTTTCTTAGTTTAATACACCAGTTATTAATTAATGCTGGTTGTTGGATGTCAGGGAACCATACCTCATACCTGTCAAAAAGTAATCATTCCTTTTACCATATCTCAAGGAATAAAAAGGAAGATCTATCTACAGTAAAAGGAGGAGTAAAAATAGGAGGAAAAAGAGACACACAAGAAGGAGAACGTTCATGTGTGTGAAGACCCGCAAAACGAAATTGAAGAACACCTGTGAAAACCAGAGAGCTTCAAGAAGATCATTCACGGAACAAACACTGAAGTCGAGTTGCTGTGACTCACTAAACATCATATGCATAAGTCTAAATAACTGTAGTTGAGAAGAACAACAATACTCATTTTTGTGTCATCCTCACCAGAAAGGATTCAAATAGCATCTGTAACATAAAATCGAGTCCACAACTCATCTTCAATCACTTAGAGCATTCTAAAACTCATTATCCATGTATTTCCTCTATAGTATACTTGTGCTTAACATTTTTGAGAAGTGTGTGTGCATCTGTCTATTTAGACTCACACTGACTTTTGGGCTGAACTGGAGGATACTAAATCCTCACACTAAATTTTTTTCCACCTTATTGTATCCCACTGTGAATTGTGGAAGAGGTCAAGTGTGACCTGGACAGCCTGAGTGCTATTGTTTTTGTTTACCTACATAGAATTGTGGAAGAGGTCTGAGGACCTGAACAGTCTGAGTACTGTTGTTTTTTTTGATCCAGGGTGTGGATCAAAGTTTATATAAACTATTTGAGAGGACTAAGTCTCGGCTTGAGACTGAACCTCTTGTTTTACAACTGCTGTGCTTTTTTACCTTTGTTAAAACTATTTTGAATATTCTGCTTCTAAGTACTTTAAATATAAATCTGTTTTAGAGTAACTCTGATAGTTGAACTTGCAAGTGTTTATATTAATTGTGAACCAGTAAGTTAGTTTCAAAAGCTAACTTAATCTTCAGATTAAGTTAACTGAGAAGTAATCAATCTTTGAGAAACTGATTGAACATTTACAGTCTTTATAAATTCACTAAAGTTTAACTTGTTTTATGAATTGGGGGATTTTAATACAAATATTTTAAATAGAAATTTTTATTTGGAACTCAATTCACCCTCCCTCTTGAGTGTCCACTCTGACCAACATTTGGTATCAGAGGATTGTTTAGTTAATAGTTTTCCAAAACACTCTGTTTGTGAAATGTTTTCAACTGTGATTTTAGTTGTGTCTTAAAGATCTCAAAATTTATGTTAGTTCTAAATTTTTATATCTTTATAAATCTTTCTAAAACATAGGTATTATGGAAAACATATTATAATGTGTAGCTATCAATAGTCCACCCTTCTTTAAGGGTGTTAATTATGCCCATTGGAAACTAAAAATAAAAATTCATTTAGAAATAATGAGATTTGACATTTGGAATCCTATAGAGACTCAGTATAAGATTCCAGAAACTGAAATAACTACTTGGGATAAACCTACTAAAGTTGCTTACAATAATAATTGTAAAGCAATGAATTCTATGTATTGTGATTTAGGAGATGAAGAATTTAATTGAATATATGCTTGTAAAACTGCTTATGAAATCTAGGATACTTTGGCTATTTCCCATGAGGGAACAACCAATGTTAAGGAAATGAGATTGAATACATACACTATCAAGTATGATAATTTTAAAATGAAGCCTGATGAACCTATTTCTGACTTGTATCTCAGGTTCAATGAAATTGTAAATACAATGAGCTCACTTGGAAAAGCTGTTCCTACAAAAGAGAAAATCATGAGGATACTAAGATGTCTGTCAGACAGATGGAGAGGAACATCAGTTTCAATTAGAGAATCTTGTGACATTAGTTCTTTTCCTGTCAAGGAACTCATTGGTAAATTAATGATGTATGAAGAAGAACTGAAGGTAAATAGAGAAGAATATAATGAACTAAGAAATAAATCAATAGCCTTCAAGACCTCTACTTCAAAAATCAAGGACAAAGGGAAAATTCAAAGTGAAAGTGATAGTTCAAGCAGTGAAGAGAGTGCATCTGACAATAATACTGAAATGGCTCAGATAGCCATACGATTCAAGAAGTTTTATAGAAAGAAGAAGTTTTTCAGAAAATCAAACTATAAGGGAAAGTATGATAATAAAGGTCATTGGAAGAATGATAGGAAAAGAACTGGAAAAAGTGATGAAATAGTCTAATATGAATGCAAGAGGAAGGGACATGTGAAAGCTGGCTGCCCAAAATTAAATTATAAGAATAAATATGAGTACAAGGACAAAAAATATAAGAAAGCTATGAAAGTAACCTGGAGTGCTTCAGAAGACAGTTCAAGTGATTCTGATTCCACTTAGAATGAGAAATATCAAAAATCCAATATGTGTTTCATGACGAACACATCTGAGGTAACATTGGATACTCCTGCGTTAAACTCTTATTATTCTGGAGATAATTCTGATTCTAAAAACATGTATTGTGAATATTTATTTAAATACTGTAATATTCTAGAGGATACTTGCAATGAGTTGAAAGATTAGTATAAAGCCTTAAATAAGTAGTATGCATTAGCTAGCACTGTAAAATCTGCACTAGAAGTAGAAAAGGAAAATAATGCTCAACTACTCAAAGAGAATACTGAACTGAAATTTTCTAATAAGAAAATCAAAAAGTATTTGGAAAAATTTACAAATGTAAAGGGCATACTTACACAAATTCTAGGAAAACAAGTGGCACCAAATTATACTGCTGGTTTAGGTTATCAACCTGGACAAAAAAAGATTAAAAAAAATAAATTTATTCCTAAAACTGGACAGTATGATGCTGGTTATAGTTATGAAAATTCCTATGCCTGAACTATCTATTCACATAGTTATAGATCAAACAAAGTTTATCTTTTAAATTCTTTTGAATTTATTGATTATATTAAACCCATTAGACAAATATGGGTATCGAAAGCTTTGCTTTCTAACCTATCTGGACCCAAGAAAATTTGGGTACCAAAAACCATTTTCTATCTAATTTTTTTTTATAGGAAAATTTATTGAAAAGTTCTTATAGGAAGACATGGTATTTGGATAGTGGATGTTCAAGACACATGAAAAGAGACTTTTCATGCTTTAAAAGCTTAATCAAGGTTGATGGAGGATATGTCACCTTTAGTGATAACTCTAAAGGGAAAATCATCGGCTATGCCATATTGTTAACACTGATTCAATTGTAATTTCTAAACTTTTATTTGTAGATGGATTAAAATATAACTTGTTAATTATTTATCAGCTATGTGATGATGGTTTTAATGTTAAATTTTAAAATTATTCTTGTAATGTTTTTAATTCTATTTTTTTAGTATTTTCTGCCTTAAGAAATGATAATGTATATGCTGTAGATTTGAATGCTTTATCTAAGAATAACATTACTTGTTTAAATACTTTTCATAAAGAATCTTGGCTTTGGAACAGAAGATTAGGACACTACAATATACATTCACTCAGAAAACTGACTAGGAAGAACTTGGTTAGAGACCTACCTAAAATTGAATTCCTAGCTGATAAAGTTTGTGGTCCCTGTCAAAAGGGAAAGCAACATAAAGTTTCTTTCAAATCAAAGAAAGAAGTTTCAACTTATCAACCTCTCAAGTTGGTTCACATGGACTTGTTTGGACCATCTAGAGTTTTTAGTTTAAATGGGAAGCACTATGTTTATGTTCTAGTAGATGACTTTTCTAGATATACTTGGGTATACTTTTTATCTCACAAAAGTGAAGCTTGTTCTTACTTTATTAAATACTCCAAGTCTATAGAAAACCTTAGTGGACTTAATATTAAGACCTTGAGAAGTGATCATGGTCGTGAGTTTGAAAATCATGAGTTTGAATCTTACTGCTCACATAATGGCTATAATCACAAATTTTCTGACCCTAGGATGCCTCAACAGAATGGTATAGTAGAAAGAAGAAATAGAACCCTTAAGGAAATTACAAGAACTATGATAAATGAATATTATTTACCTATTTATTTTTGGGATGAAGCTGTTAATATTTTTTTATATTATAAATAGGGTCTTGATTAGACCTGTTTTTAAGAAAACCTCTTATGAGCTTTGGAATAATAGGAAACCGAAAGTTAGTTACTTTAAAGTTTTTGGTTGCAAAGTTTTTATTATGAATACTAAAGATAATCTAGACAAGTTTGCATCCAACAATGATGAAGGAATATTTTTAGGATATTTAATTACTAGCAAAGTCTATAGAGTTTTTAATAAGAGAACCAAAAGTTTGGAAGAATCTGTTCACATCAAATTTGATGAAACTGATCCACATGAACCTAAACCTATTGTTGAAAATACTAAAGAAGACTTGTCTATTATTAATCTTAATGATAAAGATATTGGTCATGTTGTAAAGACAACCAGCTCTATAAATACCCCAGAACCTGCTTCTAATAAACCTGAACCTAGAGAAGAACCTGAAATTTCTA
Organism: Viscum album; assembly: GCA_963277665.1. Lineage (NCBI taxonomy): Eukaryota > Viridiplantae > Streptophyta > Magnoliopsida > Santalales > Viscaceae > Viscum > Viscum album. Next base: position 1,102,636,215 of record OY728142.1, on the reverse strand, counting down.
GTCCAACCTTTACTAGATCAACTAGGATTCTAAAGAACCATCCTCTGTATGCAATTGTAGGTAACATGGATAGAGGAACACAAACTAGAGATTCTCTTAGAAATTAGGTTGAACATCAAGCCTTCTCTTCACAGCTAGAACCTAAAAATATCAATGATGCAATCAATGATGAATTTTGGGTAATGGCTATGCAAGAAGAGTTAAATCAATTTGAAAGGAACAAATTTTGGGAATTAGTAGAAATACCTAAGTACACATTGACCATAGATACTAAATGGGTATTCGAAAACAAATTTGATGAATCTGGAAGCATCATTAGAAACAAATCTAGATTAGTTGCACAAGGTTACAATCAAGAAGAAGGAATAAACTATGAAGAAATCTTTGCACCTGTAGCTAGATTAGAAGCCATTAGGATCTTACTTGCTTATGCATCTCATATGAATTTCAAGTTATATCAAATGGATGTAAAAAGTGAATTTCTAAATGTTTTTATAATTGAATATGTTTTTGTTGAACTACCACCTATATTTACAAACCACCATTTTCAAAATCATGTTTTTATACTTTCTAAAGCTTTATATGGTTTAAAACAAGATCCAATAGCTTGGTATGATAAAATTACAAATTTTATTATCTCTAAAGGTTTTACTAATGGAATTGCAAATACCACTATTTTTATTAAATTTTTTTTAAAGATATTTTTATTTTACAAATCTATGTTGATGATATTATCTTTGAATATTCAAAAAATTCTTTATGTACTAATTTTTCAAAGATTATGAAAAATGAATTTGAAATGAGTTTAATGGGAGAACTCAAGTATTTTCTTGGATTTCAAATTTTTCAAAAGAAAGATGGTATTATTTTAAACCAAAGTAAATATACAAAGGATCTTTTAAAACGGTTTGGTTTGGATAATAATAAGGGAAGTGATACACTTATGAGTACCACCTGTAAGTTGGATAATGTTGAAACTGGAAAACCAGTTGATCAAACCAATTATAGAGGTATGATAGGGAGTCTGCTCTATCTTACTGCTAGTAAACCATATATCATGTTTAGTGTATGCATGTGTGCAAGATTTCAAGCTAATCTTAAGGAATCTCATTTACTTACTATTAAAAGGATTTTGAAATATCTTAAACATACTACCAATTTAGGTTTGTTTTATCCAAAAGGAAAATACTTTGACTTAATGAGTTATTTAGATGCTGACTTTTCTGGTTGAAAGTTAGATAGGAAGAGCACATCTATAACATGTCATCTTTTAAGTCCCTAGTATCTTGGTGTAGTAAGAAACAGAACTCTGTTTCATTGTCTACTGCTGAAGCAGAATACATTGCTACTGGTAGTTGTTGTGCACAGATTATGTGGATGAAACACGCTTTATTGGACTATGGATATCAATTTATACATGTGTCTATAAATCATGATAACTCTAGTAAAATTAACATCTCTAAGAATCACGTGTATCACTCTAGGACTAAGCACATTGATGTCAGACATCACTTTTTGTGAGATCATTATCAAAAGGGTGATATTTATCTAGAATTTATTGACTTTGCACATCAATTGGATGATATTTTCACCAATACCTTAAGCTCTTAAAGGTTAGATTTTATTAAATAAGAGTTAGGTTTGATTGATCAGTGAAACCGATATGTGAAACCGATATGTGAAACCGATCTGTGAAACTGATCTTTGAAACCAATCTATGAAACTGATCTGTGAAACCGATCTGTGAAACCGATATGTGAAACCGATCTGTGAAACCAATCTTTTCTACCATTTGAGTTATACAGTATATGAAACCATTAGCATTTATCTAAATGACGTTGTTTTACTTAATCAATATTATATTTAATCTTTTAACCCTAAATGATAAAATTAATGACCCATGGCTATTTCATTTCCCAAGAACTGTTGACCTTCCATCTCTCACTGAACTCCACTTTTTCTGAATCCCAAAACTTTTGAACCTTTTGAACCTCTCTAACCTCTCAAACCTCTCGAACCTCCAAATGGAAAAGCAAAAGTGACAAGACAAGGAATTTTTAGGTTCCTCTCATGTGAAATGCGCTCGGGGAGAATCGATCAGCACGACTCAAAAGTCTGTGAAGTCGAAACTGGAGACTTGGGTGGTCACTGAAGAAAAGGAAGTAAGTTTTGAATGAGTGTTATCCAGTAAGTCTGCACTTTTGAAAGTGTTAGAGATGCAAGGATGGAAAGATAAGTTCTGTAATAATGACCGAGTATACTACCCAAAGCTAGTGCATGAGTTTTATTTGAATTTAAGTATTGAATTAGATGGAGCGGAAGCTGTAAGATTATCTTCAGTAGTAAAAGGGAAGAAGATAAATTTTTCATCAAATCAATGGGCTTAGTGTTTGGGGGTGCCTCACAACGGTAGATATGAGGATTATACTGGTAATATTCCTCCTACCACCAAATATTTTTTTATGAGTATGCTATGGAGATGTTGACTTGAAAATCTGAATCCAGAAGAATAACTACTGCTGAGTTAGATGGAGAAAGCAGAATCTTATTTAAGTTTATTCAGCACCAAATCTGTCCCAAAAAGGGTGATTTTGATTATGTGAAATATCAAGATGTTTTCTTGTTTTTTTTTATTTCTCAATGATGAGAAGATCGACTTGTGTAGATAAATTACTGTTCATATTGATGAGATGGTAAAGCCATCCAAGAAAGCTACAACCTTGTTATATTCTAAGAAAGTCTCTGCTATGTTAAAATCGTTGGGTTGTGTTAAAGATGGAGATGAGTGTATCTCATCTAGTAACAGTTTTTGTATTAGCAAGGATATCTGCAAAAGAATGAAAATTAATTGGAATCCATGGAAGAAGACATATGTCGCTAATGAAGATAGGTTGTATGAATCCTTTAATCCTACTGACCACTATAAGAGACCAAAGGGGATGAGAGATCCCGGTTTAAAACCTGATGAGGAAGTTGTCTATTCTGATGAGGAAGAAGAAACAGACGTTCCTAAGGACACTGGAGAGTCCAGTAAGAAGGAAACAGGGAAAGCTGGAGCTGATGATGATGTGGATACTGAAAAGAAACCTGAGTCACCTCTTGATGACATGAGTGATACTGATACTGTAAGTCCTAAGAAAAGAATGGAATTTGGACCAGCAAGTATACCTCTTAAGTTACCTGAGTCATAACCTCTTTTAGGTGTTGAAGAAGAAGCTGACACTGAAGTATCCAATTCTGACCAGTATGAATTCAATAACAAAGACAATACCAATGATACTTCAATAAACAATAATGGAAATGGTGATGGTGATGATGATGATGATGATGATACAAATTCTTGACCAGTGGATGGTCACAATATGATCCAAGATAATCCAAAACCTCAATTATATGAGCAAGAAACTGTTCCTGAGGCTGAAAGGACAGTGCATACAATGTTTGATGTAGATGGGGAAGACTCTCATGAAAATTATGGTAAAGATGATTTTGTAAAGCCTAAGTATACCTCTTATAAATCTGCATGGGAAGAATGCCCAGGTTTTGTGGTTCTAGGTATGGATTATTTAGAGGAAGAGGAAGGAGTGAATATTGCAAGGGTAAGCCATCCATTTAAGGCTGGACCAGTTGTTGAATAAGTACAAGTGACTGCAGAAAGACATGTTCCTTCTGATTCTCGATATGATTTTGACAGTTTTAAAGATGAGTTTCTATACGCAGTTAGAGAGGAAATGAAAGAGAAATTATCAAATGCTCCTACTCCTACTCCTATGAATCTATCTGAGGCTTCTATGGATGCTTTAACTCAAAGAGTGTTAAGTGTTTTTAAACCAGACCTTTGCAATACTTGTGAGATGATTGGAAAGAACATTACCTCTTTAAATCAAGCGCTCAAGGATTTGGACAGTGACTTAGTCTCTCTATCAGGTGAATTTAGATCAACCATCACTGGTATGATAGAAGTTTTGAGAAACTTGATAGAACACCTGAAGAAATATGATTTGAGAAAATTGAAGACTGAGATAACTCAGATTGTTGCTTAGGCTAGCTCCTCCAAAGTGACCAAGATCACTGTCCTTGAGACTAATGCCTCGAAAGATGTTATAAAATAAGAGTTAGCAGCCCTTGGACAGATTCTGGATTTGGACTCATTGAAAAAGATGAAAGAAAATAGTGATCATATTCACAAATTGGTGAAGCTATATTCAGCTAATGCTACTCAAGCTTAGAAGGAGATCAAAGAAAAGGTGGATCACTATTTTTCTAAAATTTATACCAAGCATGAGTTGAACCATCAGTTTAAAGTCCTGGCTAAGAATTTGAGGCTCCCTCCAGTCACTCAAGCCTTTAAGGCTCAGGTCCAACAGTTAAAGGATTTTACTCCCACTCTAGAGAGTTTCATGAAGAACAAAGACGATTTTGAGAAGGCTATGAAATATGGTGGTGAAGTCATTCAAGATTTTATAAATCTGCTCAAACCTTATCTTCATGTGCAGGAAAAAGCAATTGTTTTTCCTACTGCTGAGCCTCTCAGTCCATCCAGTGTTGCTCCTGGTCAGCTATCAGTCTCTCAAGCTCTATCTAGTATTTGGCCAGTCATTCAGTAGCCACCTTCAATAAGATCTTCCAGTCACCAGCAAGTAACCTTAGCACCCACTTTGCTTCCAGCCTGATCTATCTTACCTCGTATCTCCATCCAAACATATAAAGCTTCCACCAAAGCACCTTCTGGTCCATCTATTTCTCCCTTTGCTAAAGGGAATGCTCCTCTTCACCCCAAGAAATAGTGGTGCCTGTCATTTTTGATAGGGTGTCTTTTCCTTGTATATTTTTCTTGTACCTTTTTTAGATATTATTTCAATGTACCCTTCTTCTTTTTGATCTCTTTTCTTTCTCTTTTTCTTTTTGATAATCCCAAATGGGGATAAAATAATAAATATAGAAACGAATAAATATATATACAGGGGGAGAAAAGTAAATATATAGAAATAAAAATATATAGAAAAGTAAATATATAAATAAAAGTAAATATATAAAGGGCTCCTTATGCTCTAATGCCATAAATACATATAGCTCTGTTTTATTCTTAGATCTGATGCTATGTTGATATACTCTAACTTTGTTTATGATCTGATGCCATACTCGGATAACATGTTTATCTTTAGTCATATATTCCTTTTACATAGGGGGAGCTTATTTAATGTTATATCCTCTTCTCTCTCTATTTATTCCCTAGATATGTGATTATCAAAAAGGAGGAGATTGTTGAACCCTCTGTGAGATGGTTATTTTAATAATCACAAATCATTGTTGTTTTTGTTTATAAGTCAATTAGTTAATTGTTCAATCTGTACTAAATGTGTTTATATATGGTTAATCATGTCTAAATATGATTATTTATGGTATACTATTGACCTGGAAGTATTCTGGTTTATACAGACACTCTGTGCAAATTTTATGTTTCTGACTCACCGTTAGTTATATTCTTGAGTCTCCGTTAGTTAAAGCGATGGCAACGGTTGCACCGATGACAACTGTCGCACCGATGACAATGGTCACACTGATGAAAATGGTCGCACTGATGACAACGGTCTCACTGATGCTGATAAAATGACCTACCTAAGCCGATATTAATCAAATGACCTACCGAAGACGATGGTGATCAAAAGACCTTCCAAAACCGATGATGATCAAATGACCTACCGAAACTGATGCTGATCAAATGACCTACCTAAGCCGATGCTGATCAAATGAACTACTGAAGACGATTCTAATCAAATAAACTACCGAAACTGATGCTGATCAAATGACCTACCAGAACCTATGCTGATCAAATGACCTACCGAAGCCAATGCTGATCAAATGACCTAATGAAACTGATGTTGATCAAATGACCTACTGAAGACAATGTTGATCAAATGACCTATTAAAACTGATGCTGATAAAATGACCTACCGAAGCTGATGCAAATTCAAAATGTCCTACCGATCTCATGACTCACCGATAGTCATGAAAACTGTTTGAATTTTTATTAACTCTTAATTAATTACAACAGTCATATTTGTTTGGTTTAATGCACATGTAATTAATTAATGATGGTTGTTGGATGTTAGGGAACTTTACCTTGTACCTTTAAAAAAGTAATCATTCCTTTTACCATATCTCAAGTAATAAAAAGAAAGATCTATCTGTAGTAAAAGGAGGATGACAAACAGGAGGAAAAAGAGACACACAAGAAGGAGAACGTTCATGTGTGTGAAGACCCATGAAACAAACTTGAAGAACACCTATGAAAACTATAGATCTTCAAGAAGATCATTCAAAGAACAAACACTAAAGTTGAGTTGCTGTGCCTCACTGAACATCATATGTACAAGTCTGAATAACTACAGTTGAGAAGAACAACAATACTCTATTTTGTGTCATCCTCACCAGAAAGGATTCGAATAGCATCTACAACATCAAAAACGAGTCCACAGCTCATCTGCAATCACTCAGAGCATTCTAAAACTCATTATCCATTTATTTCCTCTGTAGTATACTTGTGATTAAATTTTTTGAGGAGTGTGTGTGCATTTGTCTATTTAGACTCAAACTGACTCTTGGTCTAAACTGGAGGATACTAAATCCTCACACTAAATTTTTTTCCACCTTATTGTATCCCACTGTGAATTCTGGAAGAGGTCAAGTGTGACCTGGAAAGCCTGAGTGTTGTTGTTGTTGTTTACCTACGTAGAATTGTGGAAGAGATCTGAGGACATGGACAGTCTGAGTACTGTTGTTTTCCCCAATTCAGGGTGTGGATCAAAGTTTATATAAACTATTTGAGTGGACTAAGTGTCGGCTTGAGACTGAACCTCTTGTTTTACAACTTCTGTGCTTTTTTACCTTCGTTAAAAATATTTTGAATATTCCGCTGCTAAGTACTTTAAATATAAATCTGTTTTAGAGTAACTCTGATAGTTAAACTAGAAAGTGTTTGTATTCATTGTGAACCAGTAAGTTAGTTTCAAAAGCAAACTTAATCTTCAGATTAAGTTAACTGAGAAGTAATAAATCTTTGATAAGCTGATTGAACATTTAAAGTCTTTATAAATTCACTACAGTTTAACTTGTTTTATGAATTGGGGGATTTTAATACAAATATTTTATATAGAAATTTTTAATTGGAACTCAATTCACCCCCCTCTTGAGTGTCCACTCCGACCAATAAATTTTTTGAGGAATTATTTAATAAGATAAATGAAATTGTGGGTACTATTAGATGCCTTGGTGAAAATATGGATGACTCCATAGTTTTTGAAAATATATTGAGAATCCTTCCTAACAAATTCACTGTAAAAGTTTCTTCATTATAAAAAAAGATCCTGAAAAATTATCTCTTTATGATTTTCATAACACTATTATCACTTATAAAATGAGGAGAGAGAAAGATATGAGAAGCAAAAAAAATTTGATAGAGAAATGTATTTTAAGGATGAAAAGAAGGATAAGTCAAAGAATATTCTTCTTGAAGAAGAAGATGGTGATTTTGACTCTAAAAATGAGGTATGTAAAAATATCAATGATATTTTATCCTTGTTTTCTAAAAATGTGAAAAGTGGTACATGAAAATAAAAAGGAAAACTGACCTTGAAATGTTTTTAATATGGAAAATTTGGACATTTTATGGAAAAATATTCCTGAAGAAAGAAAGAAGAGGATGGTGAGGAAGAAGAAATAAATCCAAGAAGATCATGGAAGAATAAGGGTGATAAAGGAAAATTGTATTCCACAGTAAAAGATAAGAAATTATTCAATTCCAAAAGAAGAATATTCTTATCTAAAGATGAAGAAGAAGAAGGTAGTGATGTTGAATCTAAAAAATCAGTTGAATATGGTATTGAAAATACTTTTATTACAATATTGAATGATGAAGAATATGGAATCAGTAGTTCAGAAGAAGAAGAAACTAAAATTGAACATAATTTGAAAGAAGAGTTGAAAGAATGTATGAGAATGACCAGAAGGCTTGAAAAGAAAAAAATTTGGAAGATGAATGCTCTTCAACAAGAAATCAAGAATATTTTTCTAATTATAAAGTGAATCTAGAGAAATATATTGATGATTTGAAGAAATATATTGAATAATAAAAGAATCATAATGATCATATAGAATTGAAGTTGAAAAAAAGAATAAGAGTCAGAAATTGTCCAATAAAAATTATCTAAAGATGAATTGAGAAATAAAACTTTACAAAAATCTACTACTGAAGTTGGTTAATGTTATCATAATGAGAAACCTAAGAAGGTTCAAAAAAATTTACCTTCAAAATGTGAGAAGAAAGATGAAATTGGTTATGAAAAGAAAAAAATATAAAATTCATTTATGTGGCCAAAGTGAATAATTCATAAGTTATAAAACATCCTAAGTTTAAAAAAAGGATTATATAGATCTAAAAATGTTTCAAATACTTCTAAGTCTATTAAGGATAAAAATAAAGAGAATAAGGTGGATGAGAAATGTATTCACAGTTTCAATCAATTTGGATGTTTCAGAGGCAAATACTCCTTCTATGGATATTGATGGTATTTTGGGGGATTCAGAAACATGGTAAGTATGTTTTGGTTCAACCAAAACATTAATATTATCCCATAGGTTATGAAAGGAAAATTTTTAGGGGGAGTTAATTCCCTTAAAAGAAGAAGACTTAGAAATTTTCTATGAAGAATTCTGAAATGAGTGGAATGAGGATTGAAAATAGGTTCCAACCCCTAGAAACTATTTTTGAAATATGTGAATAACCTGAGCACCTTGAAAATGGATGTCTTGTTTTTTTACTATCACAACAAAAGTCTCTTAACAATACTCACAAGATGTAAGTGAATAAAGAAAATAAAGGAGAAAAAGATCTTATTGTTAAAACTGTGTTGAATTATTTAAAGGGAGAACGACCTTGGATACTTGATAGTGGGTGTTCTTCTCACATGGAATGATACAATTTTTTTTTTAAGAATGTGAAAGATTTTAAAGAAGGCACAATGAAGTTTGGAAATAAAAAATCTATGAAAATCAAAGGTGCTGGATCAACCATCATTGGAAAAGAAAAGATGACATCCAAGAAAACATTGTATTTTGATGGACTGAAACAAAATTTTCTAAGTGTTTCAAAATTGTGTGATGAGGGCAACAAAGTTATTTTCTAGTAATATGTTTTTTTAAAGTGTGAATAAGATGGGAATATTGTTAAAAGAGGCCAACACACAAAAGGGAATTTATTTCAGGTTGGTGAAATATAAAACTCTTGTTACATAAGTATGGTTGAAGAGAATCAATTATGGAATAAAAGGCTTGGACATATGTGTCAAAAAAACATGAGCATGTTATCTAAAAGATAAAGTGTATGAGACATTCCTAATTTTCCAAGAAGAAGTGATTGGTGTTGCACTATCTTTTAGAAAGGAAATATTACAAATACTATGCATAATAAAGTTGAGATTTGTTCAAAATAACCCCTGGAGATGATTCATTTTGATATTTGTGGGTCAATGAGAAAACAATAAAAAATGGATATAAGTAATTCATTACTTTCATTGATGATTTTAATCTCATTACTTGTGTTATGTATATAAAACAAAAATCAGAAGCTTTGAATTTTTTTTAAAGTTTCAGAAGGAAAGATGAGAAAGAATGTGAGTATTCAATGAAGATGTTGCGAATAGATAATTGTGGTGAATATAAAAGTGAAGATTTTGAAGACTATCTTGAGAAGAATGGAATTTTGAATGAGTAAAGTTCTCCATACACTCCCCAAAAAAATGGGGTTACTAAAAGAAAGAACATAAGTTTAGTGGAAAATGGGAAGAACCATGCGACTTAAACATGGTCTTTCTCATTACTTTTGGAGGCAATCCATGTGTATTGCTATTTATATTCATAATCATTGTTTCTACAAGCCTCGATTAGGTATGACTCCATATGAATTGTTTTATGGAAAAACTCAAAGTTTGAATCACTTTAGAGTTTTTTGGAGTCCATGTGTCATAAAAAGGAAAGGTGGAAACTATGGTAAGTTTGAGAAAAAAAAGTGAAGATGAAATCTTTCTTACCTATGCTTCAGAAGAAAAATTATACAGATGCTTCAATAAAGAAACAAAAATAATTGTTGATTCAGTTGATGTGAAATTAATTGAAAAATAATAGGAAGATAAACATGCTCAGGCCAACAAGGAATTTGAGCAAGTTGAAGAAAACAATTCTAATATGGAAACATATAATTGTATTCCTAATCAAGAAGAAAACAATCATACTCATCTTTTTATAGGATGAGGAAGATACTCAAAAATCTCATCCTAGGATGAGGAATCAAGTGGAAGATCAAAATATAATTGGTGAACAACATCAAAAGGTTCAAACCATAAGAACAAAAAATGCTATTAAACATACTTCTCTATATTTAAAAGTGGAACTAAATGATGTGAAAGAAGATTTTGAGCATCCAAAATGGGTTTAGGCCATGAATGAATAATTGTATTAGATTGAAAAGAAAAATAAATGGGAAATTATACCCAATACAAAAAAGAAAAACATCATTGGCACAAAATGGGTTTTTTGGAATAAGCTAAATGAAGAAGGTGAATTTATAAGAAACAAAGAAAGATTGTTTTATAAAGGGTATTCATAGATTGAAGGAATTTATTTTGATGAAACCTTTTCTATAGTGTCCATATTGAAAACAATTCGAATCTTTCTTTCTATTTCTACACAATTAGGCTACAAGATCTTTCAATTGGATGTTAAATCTACATTCTTTAATGGTGATCTTGAAGAGTAGGTTTATATTGAACAACCTTGTGGATTTGTTGTTGGGAAAGATGAATGATTTGTATGTAGATTGAAGAAAGCCTTGTATGAGATAAAATAAGGTCTGAGGGCATGGTATTCTAAATTTGATACTTTCCTAAGGAATATGAATTTCAAGAAAGGAAGAGTGGAAAAAAAATATTTATATCAGAGAAAGTCAAGTGTATTCCCTCATTGTAATTGTTTACGTTGACGATATTATCTTTTCCGAGAATTATGAAAGAAGTTGTGAAAGATTTTCTAAAGAAATGAAGAAGGTATTTGAAATGTCCATGATGGGAGAAATGAAATACTTTCTTGGGTTACAAATCTTGAAAAAGAAAGAATACATTTTTTTCTCCCAAGAAAATTATGGTAAATAACTTCTCAAAGTTTCATCATGAAAAAATAAAAACTTGTTTCCAGACCAATTTTAGTGGGAACAAAACTAAGTAAAGACGGATAGGGAAAATAATTTAACCATAAAGAGTATCAGAAGCTAATTAGAAGCCTATTATATTTGAATACCTCAGGACCTGATATTTTTTATACTATTACCTTATGTGAAAGATTTTAGAGCGATACAAAGGATCACATCTTATTGATGAAAAAATAATTCTCAGATACATCAAAGGCACAACTGAATTTGGGATCAGGTATTGCAACTAATACAATATTTATTATTTTGGGTATTCAGATGCCGATTGGGTAGGAAATGTTGATGATAGAAGATCCACATATTGTGGAGTATTCTTTATTGGAAAGAATTGTGTTAGTTAGAATTCAAAGAAACACAATTCAGTAACTCTCAGTACGGCTAAATATGAGTATGTTTTTTCCACTCAAGATTCTACTCAACTCTTGTGGATGAAAAGTAAATTAAAAGATCTATTTATTGATGTGAAGTTACCCTTTCTATTGGGTTTTGATAATCAAAGCACAATCAATATCACCAGGAATCCAGTTCAACATTCTCATTAGAAACATATTGATAACAAATATCATTTAATTAAATAGAATGTGGAGAAGAATTATTTGAATTAGAAGTATGTTCCAACATTGGAACAAGTGGATGACTTTTTCACAAAACCTTTAATGAAGGAATCATTCTCAAAATTTAGGTTGAACATGGGTGTAAAATCTCTTTCTCATCAAGGTTGAGGTATATGTTTCTATCCCATCCCCCATATTACCTTTGGATTATATTTTCAAGGGGGATAATTATATTGTTTCATAAATATATTGCATAAAAGTGAGAGTTGTGGGTAATATTTGAATTCAATATTGTTTTATGAGTGAACTATTTAACTATTTGTTGGAGTGGTTATAGTAAAGAAGTTTTTTTTTGTATTCTAATAAGGATAAATAATATATGAGGAAGGAAAAAGAAAGAGGTTGTCATAATCAATACTTTTGGATAGAATAGTTTTTCCGTCAATGATTATTGTTTCCTACAATGACTTAGCTCATATAGGCTTAGAATTGTTGATATTTAATACATTTCTTGAAGATAAAAAGTTTATTGATTTATGAAAACTTATTTGAAAACAAAATACCAAGGGGGAGATTGTTAGGAACAAGATGATGATGAAGGTGATGGTTTTCATGTGTTGTATTTTGTTTTGAAGAAAGCTGTTAAAGAAAGGAATAAAGGAAATCACTTCACTTTTTTCATGGTAAAAATCCTATTGAGTTTTGTTTTCCAAAATAATCAGACTCATGTTTTCAAAACAATCAGACTCACTATGAAATTCCATCATAATGATAAGAAAATACTCAGAAGGAATGGTTTTGATCAGACTTGACTCAAGTTTAGAATGAAAGTGAATACATCTTGCTAAAAGTAAATGGTCATCGACTTCACTCTGGATCCAATGTGGAAGATGTAGTTGTTTTGGTGAAAAATCAGAGTCTCTGTGACTATGATGAATTAATTATGATGATGATTTTCTAATTTGTATTTCTTATAAATCATAAGTTGAATTGATAACTTGTGATGCATGCAGATTTAAAAGGTGGTGTAGATTGAAAAAGTAGTGTAGATTGAAAAAGTGGTGCATATTGAAAAATTGTTGTAGATTGAAAAGTTGGTTCCGATTAAATAGGTGGTGTCGATTGAATAGGTGGTGCTAATTTACTATAGCATCCGATTTCCATCGAAATATGTAAAAAAATTTTATCCCTAAAAAAGATCATATTTTGGAAAATTGTATCCAGGACAATTTTACTCAGAATGACTGTATCCAGAATGATAGTATTTAGAAAAGACTGTATTTGGGTTGAGAACAAAATAACGAAGCTATAATGAATAGAAAGTTATGATACATTCCTATTGAATTTTGATGATGCTAAATCTATTCTTAAATGAATTTAAAGTCATAAAGAAATTCATGATACAAGAATAGGGTTGTGAATAAAGGTTTTTTATATGGTTCAAGAGAAGATAAGGAGAGAATGAGATCAACAATGTAGTCAACCATTTTAAAAGGTTTGAATTACTTTTTAGGTTTTTCAATGGGTCAAGAGAAGAGGAGAAGATGAAGTTTTAAATCTCAAGTTGGCCAAGAGAAAGAGAGAAAGGGATTTCTGAATGAATTTTCAAGGGTGAACTATACATCCAAATGACAAATTTTGTTTCAAATTGGTTATCAGAATCATATTCAGAAAATTATAATGGTATCCATTTCTTCATATATTTGTTTTCAATTGATATAGAGATTTGTATTGAAGAAACCAGATTGAGAAAAATCAGACTCATGTATTGAAATTATCCTGACAATTGAAATAAAAGTATGAAGAAGTGATTGTTGTATAATAATTGATGAAAAAGTTAAAATTCACCTGATATTTTAGGGGAAATTGAAATTTGGGTGAATTTATGTGAGAGGGAAAGATTTTTGGGATTCCCACCCAAACATCTCGAGGGTCACCTATAAAAGGTGAAAATTACACTGCACTTTTCTAATGAAAAAATAATATTAATCACAATAGAGAGAGAAGCTCTGATTTTTAGAGAGAAGAATAAGTTTTATATTTTGATATTGTATTAAAGAAGTTTTGTAAGAGAAGTGAAAATTTTATTCGGATGATCATTGTATCTGGCTGGATTAATTGGTTTTGGGATTTTCATATTTGGACTCTTGGACTGAGGAAAAATCATACAGAGTTTATCATACTCAGTATATGAAGTGGTTCCAATTCATTTATATTGTATTATGAAAGAAAATTAAACTAAAATAATTGTATCAGGGAGAATTGTAGTCAGAGGAATCATACTGGGAAAATTAAACCCAGGAAAATCGGATCCAGGAAAATCAGAATCAATTTTCTATAACAAAGTCCCTAAAGTTCTTACCTTCTTCTGCGTAATAAAGTGAAGAATTTTATTTCAATTGAATACATTTTTTGAATTTAATAAATCACAGGTAACATGAGTTGTTAAAAAAACATTGCATTACCCTATTTGTGCTAATAGTATGAACATGCACTATTGGAATTATTTACATAGTGCTACATGAGTGTAAGTGTATATCCTACTCATTATAATCCAAAGATTGATTTCAAGTGGATTGTGTGGTATTGGATCATTTCCAGACCATACAAAAGATGTATCTATTCTTATTGAATATAAAACCTTATAAATAATTGTATTTCTTTGGATATGTGGTTGAATTGTTTTCAGTAGGGAATTGCATCTTTAACAGGAGGAAAAGTTTGTTTCAAGGAAACATAAAAGAAAAAGTATCACTAGTTCACCCCCTCCCTCTCTCAGTGATACAATCATCCTGATTGGGAACTTTTATAAATTATATTGAGTAGGATCTCATCATTTCCTTGAGTGTATGAATAGTTATTTCATATTGGGCATATGGTTGGGGGTGATGGGATATGCTAAAATTAAATTAAGTACTCAGAGTATACAGAAGTATTCTCTAGAATTTATAAGTGAAACATAGATCATGATCAGAGACGATTGAAAGTGGTTCCCCATGTAGCCTGACCACTTCCTTTATGTATATGTTGGTAAGTTATTTGAGTGATAAATCTTCCCAAGTAGAGATGAAGTGGGAAATCTTGGTGAGTCGATTCACAATAACCCATACCATATTATTTCCTTTGGATGTATTTAAGAGACCAATGAAAAATTCTTTGGTGATGTTCTCCCATTTCTACATGGGTATAGGTAATGATTTTATCATCCCCTTGGACTTCTATCACTATACTTTACCAAGAACTTTATGGTGTATTCAATGATCTCCATCTTCATTTTGTCCCACTAGAAGGGATCTTGGAGATCATGATACATCTTAGTGGTTCCAGGATGGATGGAAAAAAATGAGCTATGTGTATTATCCAATATCTCTTTAATTATCTCAAGTGATGAAGGCAAAAAAATCATATTTCCAAACCAAATCACAACATCATCATTAATATAGAATTCTTGAAGCTTCCCTTCCTTTACAATTTCAAACATTTGTGAAATTCTAGATTATATCTTTGTGCCTCCTTGATCTTCTCTTGGATATATAATTGGGAAATCATTTGGGAAAGGTTTCATGCTTTCCCTACCATTATGATTTACAGATCTATCCTTTGCATATCAATGAAGATAATGTCTTTCTTAATCCACATCATGGATTGAGTAATAGGTTATTTTCTTCTAAGAGCATCAACTAACTTGTTTTCCTTTCTTAGATTGCAGTGAATAGAGAAATTGTAGTCCTTGATTATTTATAACCATCTTCAATGACGCATGTTGAGATACTTCTATGTGAATATATACTTTAGACTCTTATGATCAGTGTATATGTCACAATTATCTCTATAGAGGTAGTATTTCCAAATATTTAAGGTGAAGATCTCAGTTTCAAACTCCAGATTATGCATCAGGTATTTATGCTAATGAATATTAAATTTTTGTGAGGCATAGACTATCAGTTTTTTATTTTTCAGGAGTAAATAACCCAATACTTTCTTTGAATAATCATTATATATCACAAAACATTATCCACTTGATGATAGTGTGAGTACAAGAGTAGTGATTATCCTCTCATTGATTTACTTAAAAATTTCCTCACATTCTTCTAACCAGACATACTTTATACCTTTCTATGTTAACTTAGTTAGCAGGCTATGAAATCAAGATAAATTTCTTGCAAAATTTCAGAAGTACCCACTTAATCTAAGAAAACCACGGATTTCCATGACACTTGAGGGTATGAAACATTATTCAATTGAATTTGTCTTTAAATGTTCCATAGAAATTACATCACTTGTGATCATGTGCCCAAATAATGTGACTTTCTACATCTATAAATCACACTTTCTAAGCTTAGCATAAATTTTCTCCTTTATTAATGTCTCAAGTACAATCCTTAAATGCTCTTCCAATTCCTACTTACTCTTAAAGTGAATGAGAATATCATCAATAAAAACTACCAAAAAATTATCAAGGTAGTCTTAAAGACTCTATTCATCAAATCCATGAATATCACCAGGTAATTAGTAAGTCTAAAGGGCATCACTATGAACTCATAGTGTCTATACCTTCTATAGAAATCATCCTTTTAAATATCTTCCTCATTCACCTTCAACTGATGATATCTATAATGAAGATCTAGCTTTGATAAGTGCTTAGTTCCCCATAGTGGATAAAACAATTCATCAATACTTAGCAGGGGATACTTGTTATTTAAAGTTATATTTTTGAGCTCCAGGTAATTTATACACAACCGCATTGATCCATCCATTTTTTTTACAAACGATCACTGGCGCACCCCAAGGTGATTTATTAGGGTGTATGAACCCTTTTTACAAATGATCTTTCATCTACTTCTTTAACTCCTCAAGTTCAATAGGGTCCATCCTATAGAAGAATTTGGAGATATGAGTGGCTCTGGGTATAAGATCTATTTAGAAATCTACCTCATGATCTGGTGGAATTCCAGGAAACTCTTCAGAAAATACATCAGTATATTACCTAAAAATGGGAATTTCCTCAGGTTGATTCTTTCCTTTAGATAAACCATTTTGGAAAGGTATTATTCTTCATAAAGTATCAATACCCACACCATCAAGGAATTCTCTGAAGAATATTCATGATCTTCCTTGAATTTGTACAAGAGAATTGGACAGTTCATAATATATAAATAGATATCTTTTTCCTGAAAATTAATGTGTGATCTATATAATGAGAGCCAATACATGATCAACATAGAATCTATTTACACATAGGAAAGGATTATGATATTCCCTGGAAGAATATTACCACATACTCTAATAAGAGATGATTCCAAAACTTGGGTTTCAATGATCGTACCACTCGGTATTTTTATAGATATCTCTACTTCAAGGTATCATGGCTTCGATTCAATAGTTCGAGAAAAGTTTCAAGATATAAAGGAATTCATAGAACTAGAATCAAATAAAACTTTTTACATTCTTGATTGAATAGGAATTTTTTTACAACTTCATTTTCACGCTCCACTTTAGCAGTAGTAATGACATAAGATTTCCCTTGAACTTTTGGATTTGGTGGTTGCTAATGCTGATTACACTCAAAGTACCATAGTTTAGTACAATGGATTGCATATTTTCCTTTTTCTCTATAGTTGAAGCATTAAACCATTGGTGGTGAATTATGGGGTTCCTTCCTTTCCTCCATCATGTTGTCCAGATTCTTCATGTCTCTTAAATATTCATAAGTTTTGTGGCATTCTCTCCCACACTTGAAGTATTTCCCCATCCCTTTGAGGAAATTTCCATGACATTTCTTCCCAATTTTTTAACATGTGGGTGGTTAGATCTTCTATCATCCAAATCACAACAATTTTTATAAGGATGCCAAACAAGCCATTTTCCAGCAACTCAGGCCAAAACATGTTGTTAACCAAAACCCATTTGTTTGTAAAACAAAATGCACATTATAAATACATATAATGACCCAAAAATACTATTTTAATGATTCTAATTCATTTATAAATTCAAATAAATAATTTTTAAATCATAGTTAACCCATAAAATCCAATCGGGCAATTTACTGAACACATGACATGCACTTTTAAACAAAACAATTTATTTTAAGAATTTGACAAGGAATAAAACAAAAATTTCATGCCATAATTTTATTCAATCTACTAAAACATGTTCAAAATAACATAAACTAGGTTCTAAACCTCACAAACTAGGTGCGAAAGATAACACAACATTTAAACAAACACTTGGTGTGCACTTTTATGAAAAAACAACACTACTTTGCACAAAACAAGGCTTAAACAACCGTTTTGAAAACCAAGAAAATTATAAAAAGGATGAAAAAAAATAATAAAAAAATAAATTAGGTTATAAAAATAATAAAATTATGAAACATAAATGATAAAGGCACATTCAAGGGATATCTTACCTCAAATCCTTGGGGAAATGGAAACGCACACCCGATATCACCATCTGAGGGTTTATAAAACCTAAACTTGTGAACACCAGACCCAAATGAAAAAAAACCCATAAAAAATCATGTTATAATAGAACCCTAGGTCTATCATGACCAGAGGAGAAGATAGAACCAATAAATAGTGGAAGGAGGAGGAAGAGGGAAGATAAAAGAGAAAAAATATCCCCTTGGAAACTAGAAAACTCTTCATCTTCCCTTAGATACACACCCTTAGAGGAGAGGTAATGGCTTGAAACTACTTGGATATTCTCTTCAGGTATGGAAGAAATAGGGTAATAATATTTGAGGGAAAAATTGTAAAGAAATAATTATTTATGAATGAGACAAATTACCTTTGGAAAATCTGGAAGATTTGAGAAACATTGAGAACTTTTTCCCTAATCCGTGATTAAGATGACTCAAAAGAAGGAAAATGGAACATAGGGGTTAGAGTAGGGTTCTTGGTCTAGTGTGGGTGGTGTAATAATTTAATATTATTAAAAATTTAATAATATATAAAAGAAACAAATTATTTTTTAAAAACGGGAAATGGGCCCACGAGCTGACCCAATACCTAAATAAATAACCCAAATTCACCATGTTTATGAATTCCTAAGGGGTAAAAAAGGATATTGTGGTTTAAATATGTCAATGGAGGATAATTTTAAAGTTTAATGGGTGAAAAATGTTGAAAAAATGAGTTATAAAAGAAAAAAAATTTGTTTTCAAATCTGGAAATGGGCTCACGTTTTGGCCCAAATCATGAAGCAACTACCCTTCTCCAAAAACTCCCAAGAAAACTATGGGAAAACAATGGTAGGATGTTTATATGTATATTTAAGTTCAAAAATAAACTTTAATTTCACCCAAAACCCAATAAAAGTATCTATATTTCCAATAAACAGGATCAAAACTAAGACATGAAAATCCGGGTGTGACATTGCCCACTTCGTTATTTCACTCAAAATTCACTATAATTTATCTTAAGGTTATATTTTTATTTTCATAATATATTGATTGGTTTAATAATATTTTGTTTTATTTATATATCATTTTTAGTGGGGGTGATGATTCTAGTAGACTGGGGTGATCCTTATTTTCATATTTTAGCTTTTCTATTTTATATTTTTGGTCCAATTGTAATGTTTGACATTTTAATTGGTTTCATAACTTACTAATTTAATGATATTTATTAATGATAGAAATTTTTTGGTTTAACTTTATTTTTCACATGTATAATATTATATAATATGTAATAAAAATAATTCAGGAAAAAAATATCATTTATCAAGTCTAGGTTATTAGATTTTCCCCCCTTAAGAAACTTCATCCCCGAAATTTAGACTCATTATATCAGTTGAGAAAAGGTGAGGTTACTTCTTTCTCGTTGTCTCCTATGGTTCCCATGTTGATTATTAATATTTATAGTTCCTCTATAACAGTTTTACAAGGTGGTTAGTCATGCTGTGTAGAACCTCATCTCTGTGGTCCAAGATCTGCACCGACTACTCCTCGTAAGAGAGGTCATGTTCCAGTTGTACCACCTCTAAATTCAGTACATGTGAGAGATTAGGTATGTAATTATTCAATAGAGATACATGGAATATATCATGATCTTGAGACATATTTAGTGGAAGTTCTAGATGATAGGCTACTTCTCCTATGTGATCAAGGATTTCATAGGGGCCAATGTACCTAGGGATAAACTTCCCTTTATCTCTAAATCACATGAATGTATTCCATGGTGATATCTGAAGGAAAAATTTATATATAAAATCAAACTCCAAGTACCTTAAACAATTGTAAACATAACTATTCTTCTAACTCTAATTAACCATTACAAGTTATTGGATGACATGAACCTTTTCTATCATCTATTTCACAAGATCCGGTACAAGAAATTTCCTATCACTAACTTCATCCCAACAAGTAGGAGTTCTAAATAACTTTCTATATATAGATTCATATGGAAATATTTAAATATTATATTGTAAGATATTTTTGTATGAGAAATAAACTAATTGGAGGTGTTGATCCCATCCATCTTTAAATTCCATTGAGCATATTCTCAGCATGTCCTGGAGTTTTTGGATATTCCTTTCAGATTATCCATCCGTTTGAGGGTGATAGGCCGTATTGAAATTCAATTCTATATTCATATAATGTAAAAGACTTCTCCATAATTTTGATGTGAACCTTGGATCATGATCATAAATGATAGAAAGTGGAACCCCATGTAACCTCACTACTTCCTTTATGTACATCCTTTCAAATTGGTCAAGATAGAAATATTCCTAAATTGTGATGAAATGGGAAGTCTTGGTGAGTCGATCCACTATAACCCATATAACATGGTTTCCTTTGGATGTTCTTGGGATACCAATGATGAAATCCGTATTGATATTATTTCACTTCCATGTTGGTATGTGTAATGGTTGCAATACCCCTTTAGAAATTTTTCACTATGCCTTCAATTGCTAACATAACAAGAAACTTGTAGTGTAGTTGGAAATATCCTTTTTCATATTATCCCACCAATAATGATCACAAATTTACCTATATATTTTAGTGCTACTTGGATGTATAGATAATGTAGAGCCATTTCTTCATCCATTAGCTTTTTCTTTATCTTCAGAATAGATGGAACACATATCCTTATATGAAATTCTAATTTACCTTATTGCTCAATATTTAACTCAGGAAACTTCCCATTATCCATATCCTCTATATTTTTTTGTAACAAAGGATCTTCTCTTTTACATTTCTTGATCTTCTATAGTAATGATGGTTGATAAATAATTTGGGATAGGTTTGATGATGTCCCTTACCTTACGATTCCCATGTCCAATTTTAACAAGTCCTTGATCAAATGATCTCCTTGAATCCTCATCATTTCTATCATAATATGGTCTTTCCTACTTAATGAATCATCTAATTTGTTTTCTCTTATAGGGTGATAATTAATTGAATAGTAATTGTCTTTAAGAATTTCCGACCATCTCATTTGTCTCATGTTCAATTCCTTTTATGTGAAAATATACTTCAAACTTGGGTGGTCAGTGTATATATCACATTTCTCTCCATAAAGATAGTGCCTCTGTATTTTTAGAGAAAAAATAACCACAACTATATCTAGGTCATGCATAAGATAATTCTTCTCACAATGATTTAATTATTGAGATGCATAAGAAATAACTTAGTAATTTTGCATGAGGATGCACCCAAGCCCTTTCAAAGATGAATCACTATAAATAATGAATCCTTTACTAACAGAGGATGGAGTTAACACAAGTGCAGTAACCAATCTATTATTTAGTTCTTGGAAGATTTATTCACAGTCCTCTGTCTAGATGAACTTAGACCCTTTTCGAGTTAACTTGGTTAGTGGATTAGAAAGTCATGAATTTTTTTTCACAATCCTCATATAATATCCCACTAAACCACGAAAACTATGAGTCTCATTTACTATTATAGTATTAAGAAACTCCTCTACAAGATTTTTCTTTACAAGGTCAATTGATATTCCTTAATTGGTTGCAATGTGACTTAAGAATGAAACTTATTGTAACCATAATTCACATTTTTTTAATTTTCCAAAATGATTATCCTTCATCAAAGTTCCTTAAATAACCCTTAGATGATCCTAATTCTTCTCATAAATTTTGGAATATATCAAAATATCATTAATAAAAACTACCAAAAATTTATCAAGGTAGTCCTTAAAGAATCTATTCATCAAATATATAAATATAACATGAGCATTAGTCAAGTCAAAGGGCATTACAACAAACTCATAATGTGAATATCTTTTTTGGAAGGAAGTCTTTAGAATATATTTTTTCTTCACCCTCAATTGATGATACCCATATTGGAGTTCAATCTTAGATAATAATTGATCCCCACAAAGACGACAAAATAAATCATCAATACTTAGGATATTGTACTTGTTCTTCACTATGATCCCATTAAGTTCTCTATAATCAATACATACCCACATTGACCCATACTTATTATTCATAAAGAGAATAAGTTCTCCCCAATGAGACACAGTTGGTCAGATAAATTCCTTATATATAAGATCTTGAAGTTGTTTACTTAATTTTTATACCTCCAAATTTTCCATTCTATATAGGGTCTTTGATATCAGATTAGATCCATCTATCATTTCAATGGAGAACTATTCCTCTCTTTCTGAGGGAGTTCCATGTAACTCTTCAATAAACATGTTAATGTATTCTTGAATCATGAGGACATTCCTTATATTTATACTTTATTTCCTCATCCCTCTTTACTGATTATCTCCTTAAATAAGGATATGGGAGGTGCTTTTAGACAAATATCATGTTGGGATATCTCTCATTTGAAAATTATTGTGGGTTATCCATTCAAGACTAATGAAATTTCCCTACTTATGCAGTTGATATTAGAATTATAATTTGAGATCCATTCCATACCTAGTATAGTGTTGAATTCCACCATGGGAATGACTACTAGATTTTCTATGAGATTGTACTCACAAAAGTTAATACTAGAGTTTGTATATTCTATTGATGCTAGGATAATTAGTCCAGGAGTATTGACTAATAACTCTAATTCTATAATTTCAAGGATTGATTCTATATTATTTTCAAACTTGGATAAAATAAAGGAATGTGTATATTTAGAATCAAACAAAGTGATTACTAGCTTTGAGAGTACAATGAGTGTACTTACCAACATATTATTCAGAGCCTCCACTTCAGACATTATGATAGAAAATGTTCAAACTTGATCCCTTAGAATATGATGAGGTTGATGGTGGTTCCCATCCAATATCTTCTAATTAGGACATTGATTGGAAAAGTTCTCAAGCTATACACACTTGAAGTATTGAACTTCTGGTAGGGCCTGAACCATCTTCCCTTTGTCATTAGTGTTGAGAAGTTGAGGCTTCACCTCACCACGAATGTTTTGAGCTATATAACCATCTCTTCCGCACTTGTATCGCTATAAAATAACAAGAATGTAGTTCCCCAGATGATTATTCCCACATTTTTTGTACTTGGGTAGTTTCTCTTTTTTCCTCCTCTTCCATGATCAAAGTTCCTCCTTGATTTCGGCTCCATTGATATCTTATTTTCATTCAATATATGTGACCACTACATCTCTCAGAAATCCAATTCAACCTTCATATCACTCTATACTATCTCTTCATAGCTTTCATAGTCACTATTTTCTAGATTCCTCCATAGATGTGGTTTCATTCCACCAAAGAATCTATTAACATTTCCATTAGGATCCATAACAAAGCAAGAGGTGTATCGAGAAAGTCTTGTAAAGATCATTTAATAGACTCATACCGATTCACTTTCCTTATACTTCATTTTTATGAATTCCTTATCTATTTTAATTTGCATCAAATAGGGTAAATATTTTTTGAAAAATATTACCCTAAACTCTTAACACTCCATAGCATCCATATCCCTTCTTGGATTCATATCAGTGTCTATCACTAATCAGCTTCTTCTTCTTAGCGATATACTTCTAGGGTTACTTTCTATTTCTCCAAATAATAGAGCACATAAAATATATTTTCTATGGAGAATATCCATTGTGCAATAATCAATGGGTTAGTAGATCCACTGAAAGAAGGTGGTCATTGATACATGAAGGAATAAATAGAAAGTTGTTCCCTTTGAGGTGAATCTGGTCACTCGACTTGATTTAAGTTATTATTAATAACTCTAGTTAGTTGATTCATCATCATCATAATTTTTTCCATTCCTACTTCCATGAGAACGCCGTCAGTGCATCATCCGTTGCACTCATCATTTATGCAGTTCCTCCTATTTCCCAACATTTTTCAAAAATAAGAAAAAATTAATGAGAGATGTTTTATTTTTATAAATATTATAATTCTAAATGGATTTTATGTCTTAAATAATAATTTTTAAATATGTTATCATTCTATTCTAATAACAATTAAATTTTCTATATATCTTTCATAATGGATCATAAAAATCTTGTGATTAACTGAACATATCCCCAAAGAGTGTCAAACCAGGAGGTAAGCAAGGCCCGTTTTCATGAACTAGTTCCTGTTTGAGTCTAGATCAAAGCGATGTTTTAGGTTTTTACCCCTAGATACACCTGTGATAGATCCACATCCACTTTTTCATATCCAGATAGAGATTTATTTTCTCAGAAACAACTTACACTCACCAAAATAAGAGTATTTTTTCTTATATTTAGACTTGTCCCTAGGGTTATTTATAAGGTTTTCAAATCCTAATTTCCACAAATAAATAATCCATAAGTTGATACCAACTATGGAATCATGCCTTTTTTATTACATAAATTTTCATTACATTGTAAAAAATAGAGAATCTTTTCAAGTTTAGTTTCTTTGAAAAAAGGTACATAATACATGAAAACATAAAAAATTATTCTAAATCCACTTGAAATATATCTTCATGGGTTCACCCTAAGTTATATTTACTGCATCTCATAACCTAGGGACATATATCAAAGGAAAGGGGAGATCATGAATCCCTTTAAGGGAATAAACAAGAGAGACATATAACATGTGATCTTGAGAAATGTCAATAAGAACATAAGGTATATTGATAAGGCATGAGAAAGAGGCATATCATAATAATAATAACATGAATCATAACATGTAAATATGAATACAACATTTAAATAATATATTCATAAGCATATCACCAAGTTTTATCTCCAAGGTTTCATAAATAAAAATTACCATGGTTATTCACCAAGGTATTGTAAAACATTCCATATTTAGAGATTAAGTTCTTTACCCAATGAATTGGAGTGATATTAATAATAAAACTTAATATGTATTAATTTCATGTGAGACACATAATAAATCATTTCATTAATAACCCATGGAGAATAAATAATGGATTTCTTATAAAAAATCTTGGTATACAAAAGAGATTAAAGACATGATAATTACATCATTTTTAATGCCTGAAAGAAAATGTGGGTTTAATATATGTAAAAAACCAAATAAAAAAATAATTTTTAAATCTAGTTGAACACCCATTGAAAATAAAAGAGGTTTGGGTATTAAAATAAAAAGGAAAAGAGAATTTCTCATGTAAAATAGGGAAATTTGCAAAGTAAATTCAACAACATGACAGGTATAAAACAAGGATTTATAAAATGGTAAAATGAAAGTGGAAAGGGTCTCCCATTGAAAAAATAAAATTTTTACATTAATGGGGGTATAGAAAGTGTACATATGATTTTTTTTGGAAATTAGAAGACATACCACAAAAAATACTCTTGAATGGAAAATAGAAGTGAATATTTTCCCTTACCTTGAAGATTTGTTACTAAAACTTAAGGATGAGACCTTAGGGGCTTGAGGATACCTTGGTGGGACTCCTTGGAAGAAAAAATCACCCTAAATTCATGGATGATATATTGATAGTGAATGGAAATAGAGAAATGGGTGGGTATTTATAGGAGAAGTAGAGGAATTCTTTAATAATTTTCAAATATAGGTCTTAGAAAACTAGGTTGTAGAAAATGAAAAACTGTTGACTTACCCATGGTATTTTCTCATATTTTTGGAAATTTGGGTAAAATGATTTGATAATGTTGTCCTCCATATCTAAACACCATTATTTAATACATATTTTGGAATGGAAAAGTAAAGATTCCATAAATGAATGCTTTTAAAAATCAAATTTTCATTTTTTACTCTTTGTTAAGTAACATATAGTTTTAAAAATTGAATAAAATATATTAAAATACTTAATATTAATAAAATAATATATTTTAGGTTTTATATTGTGTTTAATTAATTATTATGTAATTATGACATAAATATGATGTCATAAAATATACCAATACCCTAAAACTATATTTTTACTATTCATAAAAAAATAAAGTATTTTAGAAAATTATCATAAATTCACTCTAACATAAATTAGATACACTAAATTCAAAAATAGTGTTTATTTCTATAGAATAATTCGATAAATATGTGAATTTTATCTTTTATATATAAAAATCATTATTTATTTAAATTTTACCAGTTTTTAAAGCACAATTAAATTTCGAACACTTATAAAAATTTACCAGGACATTATAAAATTATTTTATCATTTATTAATTAAATAAAAGTGTTTTAAAAGACTATTTCATTAAAAATTTACTATTAAAAATACCTTGTTTTATTATAAAAATTTTATATATTTTATATAAAAATACAATTATGTTTTATTTTCATCCAAAAAATAAAATTATAAAATTCATCTCAATTAAACATATATTTAATTAAGAAAAACTATTCTTAAGAGGAATTTATGGAATAAACATTTTATTTATACAAAATAATTTAAACTTTATATAACTAAGTTTTTTACACATAACCCCTTATTACACCCGCATATTCCCTAAGGGTAAGGTGTATGATGGTGGTATTTTCATGGGGTGCCTTGACTAACATCGACCGAGTGGTAATATACTCTAACTTGAACTTCTTCCTTATGTTATTTAATTAAAGCTTCAATTGTTGAATCTATACTTGGTCTTGGCCAAGGAAAAACCCAATTGATGATATCTCACTCTCAAGTTCTGAAAAATGGGTTTGAAATGACAAGACTCTACTGGTTGAGACCATCGATTCTTTTTTCTATATCAATTATCTTATGTCACCACTAATTATAAAAACTATTTATAATGGTAAAATTATAAACCAAGGGTATAGTTTTCAATGTTTATATTGAATAATGGTCATATAATGGTCGAATCCCAATGGCCAAATTTCTCTTTATACCCTATAAATACCACTTCATTCTTTCACTCAAAATTCACTACAATTTCTCTTAAGGGTATATTTTCATTTTAATAATATGTTGATTAGTTTAATAATATTTTGTTTTATTTCTATAGAATTTTTAGCGGGGTCGATGATTCTAGTAGATTGGGGTGATCCTTCTTTTCCCATTTTATCTTTTATATTTTATATTGTTTTTCTTGTCGTAGTGTTTGTCATTTTAATCTGTTTCATAGTTGAATGATGTAATGATCTTTATTAATGATATAAAATTTGATGGTTTTTATTTATTTTGTATGTTTATAATATTATATAATATATAACAACATTTATTCAGGAAAAAATACACTTTATAAAGTCTAGGTTGTTATAGCATGGAATGTGGAATATTCATAAAAATGAAACATCATGTAACAATAGTCAAATTCCACACATAGTTTTGAATAAATCTATCATCATGTTCACACATAAAATCTATGCATAAATCATAACATCAACATTACGAACAAAGATAGCATCATGTTCATGAATAATACACATAATATCTTGAGATATATCACATTACCCAATGAATTGGAGGTATATATAATTCAAGTTCCACTTGTTACATCATAATTCTCATTATCATGCATTCCACATAGAACATATAACAATCATAGTCATAAAATAACCCCTGGAAATTAATTGGTTTCATAAGGATTTTATAAAGCATAATTCTATGAATAAACTTTGGGGTTCCAAAATGAATAAGGAAAAACATATTTGGAATAAACATCAACACTCTTGATAGAAGAAGAAACAACTCAAGATGATTCTAAGATGTATTTTGGAAAGAAAATTATTTTTTTTAAAAATCATTGTATTTGGATTAAAAATCAATTTTGAAAGATAGTGAAAATGTATATCCCCAAAAAGAAAATGGAAGAATAGTGAAAGTATATTTAAAGAATATTATGGGAATATATATACTGAAAATGATGAGAAATATAGATAAACCAAATAAAAGGATTTGGGTTTGAGAATCTCCTTACCTTAAATCCCACTTTATTTTGTCATTTTTACACCTCATAAATAATAAACTTTGGTTTATTAAAACATTCAAACATAAGTAAATTATTTACATTTTTGTCACTATTTATAAATTATAATAAAATTCATATATTTAAACAACCATCCATATGGTTGGTGATAAAGAAATAAGTTGGAAACTTCCTCATTGGCGGTTAACCAATTATTATCGGGAATGTAATCTAAAGGAGATGAAAGAGAAGTATAATATATAAATACTTTTAAAATATGATTTTTACAGTAGGATAGAATCATTAATATAATGTTAACAAACCAACTAATTAATATTATATTATTTTCTTTTTAAACCAATAGGTAATGAAAGAGAAGAGAGAAGGAAAACAAAAGAAGAGTTGTTAAAAAATTACCCTTTTCTCGGTGTTGCTTCTCTTGTACGACACTAGAAATCCTTAATGAATGGAGTTTCTTTACTATATAATTGCCCAAATTTTTATAAGGGATTAATGGATAGGATTTGGGTAGATATTTGGATTTAGTAAGTTAGGGAGGTTTGGTTTTCCAAGGGGAGGGAGAGGGGTTATTTATACTTGAGGAGAGGGTCATTTTTGAGTTAACATATTGAATAAAATACTATATCCAAGGAAAACCTTGTAATAGTGATATTTTTCACATAATGAATCATAAATAAATAAAATATAATGTTTTTAGTACTTTAAACCCATTTATAATTCTAATTAAATAGTTTATTTAAAAGGGAAGTGTAAAAATGAGAAAATTGTTTTTAAATGAATACTTTCAACTTTAGACTTTGAAAAATGATTTTTAGGTTCAAGAATCAATTTTATTGTATTTTAATGACTCATATATAAAATTAAATATTTTTTTGGTCAATACTAAAATTCTATAAATTATTAGGATATTATTACATCAAGAATAATGTAATTCAAGATACACTGATTACGAAAAAAACTGTATTTTTACTATTTTCTTAAAAATTGAAGAATTTTAGGAAATTACTATTCTAATGAAAACATTACATCTTTTAAATATTAATTCATTACTTCATTCATTATTCACCTCAATTTATATCAAGGATTTATATTTACATTTTTTAAAATTTCTATTGGTTTACTAATATTTTGTTTCATTTATATAATGTAGTTCATGGGAGAGATTATTCTAACAGATTAGGGTGATCCATATTTTCACATTTTAGATTTTAAATTTTATATTTTTTATCACCTTATAATATTTTAAATTTTAATGGGTTTAATTACAAACTTATGTAATGATTTAAATTAATGAAATAATGTGTTCTTGGTTTCTCTATGTGTTGTATGTGTATAATACTATATAATATAATATAATACAAATTTATTTCAAGAAACAAATATAATTTATTAAATATAGGTTGTTAAATTGTATGATTTTGTTTACATGATAATTTTCTTTATAAATTTACATACCATACTAGGAATGAAATCATATGATATAGTTTTCATCTACTATTATTGCAGTTTGTACTTGAAGTTATGTTCTTAAACTTAGTTGCTGAGTATAATTTATACACATTAAGTGTTAGAGTTATAATTAATTGGATTCTCTATTAAGGAAAGTATCCCCAATGAGATATACCTGAGGTTAGATTTTCCAATGGATTTGAGCCTATTCCTTGTTATAGAAAGGTGGGGGTTGTCTATCTATCACTCCTGGCATAATCTTATAGAGATTTTAAATCTTATATAATTATAAATATTTTTAAAAAGAGTTCATGTACATTATTAATAAAATTAATTTGGATATATATAGATATTTTTGAAATCTATATTTGGGTAAGTAACACAAACAGTGGTTTATGTGAAGGGTTACACATTAATATGGTTTGATCATACTCTTTTGGTGGATGAAATATGTTTCTAATTTTTTTAAAATCATGTATACATAAAGGAAAAAAAATTAAATAATATATGATATTAAATCCACTTCTAAATACTAAGTATAACAACTAGAAATTTCATAAATGAAACTCTATTTTTTAATAAATAAATTTTATTTTAAGAAATGTAGTTATAGAAAACACATTCACTAATTCAGTTATTTTGAAATAATTATAAAATATAGTCTGTCTGATTTAAAGTTCCTTTAGGAATCTTAACCATTGATAATATATCCACTGTACAATAACTGATAAGATTAGTATATATTAAGGGTTATGATAAAGTCTAATTTACATATATGGAATGAGAAATGGCCTCAACTAATAGGATCTTACCCTATGAATCCCATCCATTGAAGCTTCCAAGGTAGATGGAATTACTGGAATTTTCCCTTAATCAATCCCAAGCTAAAATTTAACAACTAAATCATGAATTAAACCACTTATGGTAGAAGTTCAAGATTATTAATATCATGGCCCAAACTATGTTCATTGAACCACCCCGAGAAAGTTTCACCATCACACTCCTTACCCTTAGGGCGTAAACTAGTGTAATAAGGGGTTATGTATCTAGACCCTAGAAGTATGAATTTGTATATTTTATTTTAATGAAATAATTAGTATATTTATTATATTTTTATTACTTTATAAATTATTATATAATGAGTTTTATAAAAAATAGATTTTGATATGAAGAAATAATTTTTTTGGAAAGTATACTCTTTTAATTAAAAAAATCTTTTTGATAAATTCAAGAATAAATGCTATGTTTTTATTATTCCATTATTGAGATTTATAGGTCACCCCTTTCTTATGTATTCCCACAGGTTATCCTATGTGGTAGTAGAAGATCAATGGATTTTATAGGAATGTGCAGAGTCTTTAAATAATGTAGTTGTATCCATGTTTCAAGTAATTTTTTATGTACCTAATTTCTCAAAGACACTAGGCCTTACAATATTTTGGGATTGTAAAAAATTTGTTTTTATGTAATAAATCATGAATTTAGGTTTATTAAAATATGGTATTTCATAGTTGGAATCAAAGGAAATTTTAGTAATTTTTTGGAATTTGGATGAGAAAACCTTAGTGAAATCCTTAGGGATAAGAATAAACATAGGAAAACATCCCTAAATTTTGGTAATGTATATATTAAGTAGTTTCTAAGAAAAAAATCAATGTCTAGTGACTACAAGTGTGTGTGTATCTAGAACAATTATACCTAGGGGTAATAACCCTATAAATGTAACTTTGGTATTTGACTCAATCATCACCTCGCATACAAAAGAAAGGCCTTTCTGCACACATGGTTTAAGACTCTTGGGGGATATGCTTTAGTAAATTAATAAGATCTTTATAAACCTTTATAAAAGTAATAAATATGCCTACAATTTTTTTTCTTAGTAAATAGACCATAAATATCTTATATTAAAACCTATAAATTCATAGGGTAAGGAATATATGTAATCTATGAGTTATGCCTTCAATGTTAATAGTTTCCCCTTTTTTTCCTAGATTAAAAATTATCATCCCTAATTTTCCCTTTATTTTAGTCAATGGATAGAAATAGAAGGAACCATGTTAACAACCAATGGGAGGAGCAATGTGATGACTTCCAAAGTGAGGTGCCCATCCCAATGAGAGTAGGTTTTAGGAACTTCACTACAACACTTTCTCAAATAACTCATTTGTTTAACAAAACTTAAATCCGGAGGAACACCTACATATCACTAAGAAAGAGAAAGCTGAAATTGTTGGGCAAAAATCTCTCAAGGTACAATTGAAGCATTTTTGAGGTAATTGTGTTTATTGACAAAGCAGACCTCCGTATTAATAGAGCAAACCATGATGTTAATTTTTTGACAAAGGGGGTTTTACATGGTGATTTTTCGAACTACATATATATTGTTGACAACCTATATTGAAATATAATGATGAAAAAGTATTGGAAGACCTAGAGGCAGTATAAAAAGAATAGATCTAAGGTGGCCCTGTTTTCTAGTGTTTGCCAAATTTTTGGGCCTCAAAATCGGAAAATGGGGAAACATATTTTTGGAAAAGAAATTTGCACAGAATATCTATGTTGGTTTGGAATCTTGAATGCAAGGCAGGTTTCAAGAGAAGAAGGTCGGCATGAGGTGCACAAAATATTAGAGATTTAGCACGAAAGAGGAGGCTGTATGAAAGATTTGAACATTGGCACGAAAGAGGATATTGCGCAAAAGATTTAGGAAGGGCGCGAAAGAAGAGGTTGGCGCAAAAGCAACTTCCACGCTAAAGGTGATGTAAAATGGGATTTTGCGTGCCAGACATGATTCACGGTCCTAACATCAAAAAATGGAAAATGAAGGAAGCATACGAAAGATTCAAGATGGGTGTGAAAGAAGATGTTGGCGCGAAAGAGTCTTACGTGCAAAAGGCGACGTAAAATGTGGTTTTGCGTGACACGTCAGAAACTTGGGCGACGCGTCGGGGTTTTTGCGTGCAGGGTTCAATGAGGTCTATAAATAAGTGGTGACCCCCTCACACTGAGTAAGCTCGATACATAGAGAAAATATGAGCACTGAATCGTTTAATAATTTCGCACAAATGGAGTTGTGAGAAATATTTTTGAAGTTGCAAAAAAGATTGAAATTACGCGAAAGATTTGAGTGGCATGTAAGATTTTCATTTCATGGAAGATTTGAGTCACGTGAAAGTGTTGAGTTGCGCGAAAGATTGAAGTTGCGCACAAAGGGTGTTTTGCGACAAAAGTGGAATCTTGCGCGCAAGGCATTAAAGCTGCGCGCAAGTTGCAGTAAGGGTTGCGCGATGATTTGAGGTTGCCCGGTACGCCTGGTGCAAAGAGGGATTCATCTACGTGTGAAAGCTGAATGTCAACATAGCATCTATCAACAGTTAAGGATGAATATTTCATTAAAGATAATGAAGAGAACTACAGGTCTATAAACTGTGAGAGGATCCCTTCCAAGTGTAGTGAGCAAAGGAAGAGGAAGAAAGTTATCCTTTATACTAGTAGTGAGCCAAAGAGAGAGAAATAGGGAGTGTCCCTTGGGAAAGCAGGGAGCTGACCCTAAACATTGTAAAGGCAGTGAGCCTGGGCATAGAAGTGATCTAGCCTGAACATTATTGGAAGTTAGATTTAGTGGATTTGGTATAGTGTCACATCACCATTGTATGCTCCTTGGACGTAGCCCAGTGAGGGTGAACCAAGTAAAAATCTTTGTGTTTTCCTGCTTGCTTCCCTATATTGCATTCAAAGCATCATCATTAGATAAAGAAGAAAATAAGTGATCATGATAAACACACAAGTGAAAACAAAGTGACCCTTGTAATAAAGAGGTCAAGATCTAGTGGGGTAGGAAGAATTTAGAAAATAATATCCATACCCTGATTCACTCCCCCTTTCAGGGTATATAGGTCCCTATTGATCATAACATAAATTGATACCTTTATGTGACAAAAGTATCAAAATTTCAGTGGATCTTCCAATCCCCCAATCATGGAACAGTGGATTAAATCCATTAAAATATATTATCCATCCTTCAATGATATTAGTAATAGAATTTCATGCTGAATGTTTATCATATAGAGAGGGAATCATATCAACGACGTATATTGATAAAAAAATGAACATTGAGGATGATATTGAATTGATAGAGAGGAAAGAATTATGTAAATTTTTTTTTTGATAAATATTTTATTTTCTATCTACAAATTAAAATAGAGAGGGTTTTTCTTAGCCTCAAGAAAAAGGAAGACGAACCTTCCGGGGTGTATATGGATAACTTCACAAGACTTGAAAGACATTCCTATGGATTTATTATTGAACCTGAAAGTAAATTTTTCCTCTTATTTGGTGGTATAAATCCAAGTATATGAAAATATTCGGTGATTCATGATTTTTAATGCTATGATGAAATTATATTATGTGCCCTCATAATCGAAATTAATATTAGTGAATCTCATGGGTATCATGGGTCTGGAGATATGATGTGAAGAATGGATTTTAATTCTAGTGGCATGATGAAGAAAACTCAAAATGGTAATAAATTTAAACACCACACTTGTCAAAAGTGTGGGAAAATCACCCTGAAAGCCGCTTGAAGGGGACATGGAAATGCTTTAGGTGTGGGAAGGAAGGGCACCTAGCTTGTGAATGATGATGGGAGAAAACCACCAATGTGATAGAAAAAATGAATACTCCAGTCAACCCTTATCCTTACATCCAATGTTTCAACTCCAAGGAATGAGGAAACTATGTAAATCAATGCACTAATCCAAGTGTTTTTTATGATAACCGATGAAAACAACCTCCAAGGCTTATAGATCAGTGAAGATATTATACCATGACAACTACTGAGGTGGATCCCAACAAAAAGTGGTGAAAATTATGCTAGTTTTTCATTCAAGGAAAGTGAATATACTATTTAATTGTAGTTATACATATTATTTCATATCACACAAGTTTAGTATAACTATTCAAACACCACATCAAAACATAGAATTCAAGTTATTAGTGATGATGAAAAATGGGTCAATCATTGCACCCCGAGCATATAAGTCAACCCATGTCAAAATTTATGTGATAAATTTCCCAAAAAACATTCTGATACCCCCTTTAGAGTAATTCCATGCTATTCTAGGTACGTATCGACTTTCCTTGTACAAATCCAACATAAATTACCAAGAGAAGAAAATCACTCTCCGCATCTCAAATATTCCTCTAATTCTATACAAGTTCAAGGAGGTGGATGAATATTTTTTGGTATCATCATCTCAAGAATGGATATTATTTCCTTATGATCAAGCATATCTTAATAAAATGATTGAGACTAAAAAAAATATTAGTTGTGATGGAATTACCATTGTGATTGAATTCATTGATGTGTTTCCGGAAGAATTCTTGGTCTTCCTCATAGCCGAGAGGTTGATCTCTCAATAAAAATTATACCTGGATATTTTCTAATATTCAAGACTCTATATAGAATTTCCACTGTTAAACTTGAAGAGATGAAGAAGAAACTACCATTGAATTTTTATAAAGGATTTATTTTCCCAAGTGCTTCACTATAGTGTGAAATAGTCCTTTTTGTCAAGAAGAGGTATGGTTCAATGTTCCTGAACATTGATTATCATGAGCTCAATAAGATCATGATAAAGAACTAGTATCCTCTTCCATGGATCGATGTCCATTCAATTATCTATGTGGACATAGTACTTATCTAAGGTGTATATTCTACCAAGATATTATAAAGTAAATGTGAAGAAGAAGAATATTACCGAGACTGCTTTTCATACAAGGTACATGTACAAAGAGTTTATAGTGATTCCATTTTGACTCACTAATGCTCCATCCATCTTCATGAACTTAATGAATAGGGTCTTTAGGGATTAAATTGAATTTTTTTTGGTATTATTTATATACGATATTCTTATCTACTCCAAAATCAAGAAGGAATATGAAGAGGATTTGAATGTTATAATAAGGACCTTGAAAAAGGAAAATTTATATGTGAAGTATAGTAAATAAGAGTTATGGATGGAGTAAGCAACATTCCTAGGGAATGATATCAATATAAAAGGGATATACATGGATCCTTCAAAGATATATGTAATTTAAGGATGTCTTAGACCAAGATCTACGATAAAAATCCATTGTTTCCTTAGATTTACTAGGTACTATCATTAATTTGTGAGAAAATTATCATGATTTTCATTCCCAATTACCAAGATAACTTAAAATGGAGTTAAGTTTGTCTGTACCAATGAATTCAAGGAAATATTCAAAGAGTTAAAAAAAAAGATAATAACTATAACTATGGTCACATTACCCACCAGTGGGGAAGGTTTTGTGATATATATTGATGAATCCAAAAATGTATTGGGTTGTGTACTCATGAAAGATGAAAAACTAATAGAATTTGACTCTCATAAATTAATTATCCATGAGAAGAACTACCCAATGCATGATCTTGAATTGGATACAGTGGTATTCACATTTGATATTTGGTGAAATTATATCTATGGGTAGAAGTGTGACATATATATGAATCATAGAAGCCTAAAGTATTTATTCAAAAAAATTGATCTCAATATTCATCAATAGTGGTGGTTAGAGCTAACAAAGGATTATGATTTTTCAATCCATTACCATCCTAGGAAGGTAGAAAAAATGGTAGATACTCTAAGTAGAAAAAATCCTACAAAATTATCCATGATGAGGATTGAAATGGATCTATTCTTCTTGGACATGAAAAGGATGAAAATGGGAATAATAAAAGTACCTTCATCCTACTTTTTATCAAATAAATTCTCAACCATCCATTCTTGAGAGGATCAAGGAGGCCCAAAAAGATTATTTAAATCCATATAAAAAGGTATAAAATATTCCAAAGTTCAAATTTTAGAAAGATGGAGTTATAAGGTTTGGAACCTAGATATGTGTCCCATGAAAATTGGAGCTAAAGTGGGAAATTATGGATGATGCACATAAATAATCCTTCCCTTTTTATCTAGGAAGAACTAAGAGGTATATAGATATAAAGAAAAGATTATAGGGGGATAAAATAAATAAGGATATTGTAGAATTTTTATCTCGATGCTTGGTATGCCAACAAGTCAAGGCTGAAAAAATTAAGTCTAAGGATATGATACAACCATCACCCATAATAGTTTGAAAATGAGAAAACATAACCATGGATTTAATCATGGGACTCCCTAAGACATTTAATGGAAATAAATCCATCTGGGCGGTAGTCGTTCACCTTATAAAGATAACACATTTAATTTTTATCAAGGAAGATTTTTCTCTTAAAAAACTCACCAAGATATATATAAGGGAAGTGGTAAGACTGGATATAGTTCCACTATCCATTATATCCGATCAATACCTGAGGTTTACCTTGAGGTTCAAGAGAATCCTTCCACATGAGTTGGATATTGAGATGAGTTTTAGTACTATTTATCACCCTAAGATGGATGGTCGGTCTGATAGAACCGTCCAAGCTCTAGAGGATATGCTAATATCTAGTTCAATTGATTTATAAGGATGTTTCTATTATCACACTTCCCTTGTAGAGTTCTCATATAACAATAGTTTCCATTCAATAATTCAAACTAAACCTTATGAGGCTATGTATAGGAAGAGGGATTGGACTCTAACATTCTAGGATAAAGTTATAGAGAAGAAGCTGATGGGGATTGATCTTATCCAAGAGATGATATAGAATTATTGAATTATTTATATTTATATAAAACCCACATAATTTTGATAGATAATCTATACATACAATCATATATGAGACCTGGAGTTTGAGTTTAGAGATATGGCGTTTCTTTGTATATCTTTATGGAAGAAAGTCGTGAGGTTTTAGAAGAAGGGAAAGAATAGTCCAAGATACATCAGACCCTTTGAGATCTTTGATCACATCAGAGCGGTGAGCTATCGAATATCACTCCCACGTAACCTATCTCAAGTACATGATGCGTTCTCTGTACTATTTTGAAGAAGTACATACTAGACCCTTGTATGTATTGATTCCAAAAGTGGTACTATCAGAGAATGATTTTCACATAAGGAGCATCTGATGAAGATCCTAGATCATAGAGAAAAATATATATGAAACAAGACAACTCACTTGGTCAAATATCTGTGGCAGAACCATAGGTTTGAGGATGCGACATGGGAACCAAAAGAGGTGATGAAACAAAATCACACTCATCTATTTTAGTGTGTGAAATAAAATTTTGAGGGTAAAGTTTCTGAAGGGGGATGAATGTAATGACCAAAAATTTCATAAATTAAACTCCATTTTTGAATGAATAAATTTCTTATTAATAAATATAGTTATAGAGAAAAAATACATTATTTAGGTTATTTTGGACCAATTATAAAATATAGACTATTGGATTTAAAATACCATTAAACACATTAACAATTGATAATATATCTACTATGCAATGACCGATAAGATTAGTATATATTAATGGTTGTGATAAATTCTAATTTTCACAGATAGAAGGAGCATTGGCCTCAACTTGTAGGATCATACCCTATGAAGCCCATATATCAAAGCTTCTAAGGGATATGGAATCACTAGGATTTTCCCTTAACCAATCCCATTTTGAAATTCAATAACTAAAGCATGCATAAAACCATTTTGTGATATAATTTCAAGCTTATTGAGATTATGGGCAAAACCATGTTCACCAAACCACCCTAAGAATGTGTTACTATCACACACCTCACCCTTAGGGCATATGCTAGTGTAATAAGGGGTTATAAGGAAACCCAAATTGTATTTTTAGAAAATATATGGTTTTAATTATTATTTTTTTGATAAAATCAAGAATAAATGATATTTTCATGAAGTATCCTTATTAAATAATATATATTTAAATTAAATTATAATATAATTTAATAAATTCCAATGTAATATTTATAAGGGTTAGAAAATTGTTATTACCGTAAAAACTGGTAATCTTCAATAATTAAGGATTTTTATTTAAAGGATAAAATTCTTAAATTTGGAAAATTATTTTGTTAAAATAAATTTTATTTTTAAAATCCGAATCTCAAAATTATCCAATGGTGAATTTTCCATAATTTTCCAAGATAGTTGAATTTTTGGGTTAAAATTAAATATGACACAATTATACATTATGGATTATGACATCATAAAATTCTAAAAGTGATGTAATAAATAAAATAAAGAGTATAAATGAACAAAATTATGCTTCCCATTTAAAATAATTGATTTTTTAAGTTAATTGATTAATTTTATAAACCCTGAATGAGTCCTTCAAAACCTATATTATATTTTAAGGTTTTAAAATCAATTATTTATAAAAACAAATCACTTCCACATCCCCAAGGGTATTATTTGAATGATTTTTATTATTACCATTATAAGATATTGAAAAAAATCCTTTTTAGCAGAAACCATGGGAAAAAACTATGTAAAGATTGTAGTTTTGATTATTTTTCCATAAAAATTCCAAAACCTATGTTTAGAAATTAATTAAGAATTACCTTTCATTTGGCTATAAATACCAACCCATCATCCCACTCCTTGCAACAAACCGAAGTTTTATCAATGAAAATTCCCTTCTTATAATTATTTCATATGGTATAATCATATAAAATCACATAGAGAACACAATAAAAACTTTATAAATGATGAATGAATGAAATAAAAGGAATTTCTATAAGTTAAGGAACATATACCGATGAAATAGTAACTTGACCTTTGGAATAGTAATGTGACCCTTTTGAATATTAAATTGAAAAATTTAATAGTAACCTCCCTAATTAAATTATAAATAAAATTTATCTATCTTATAAGTAATAATATAATATAATTATATAATATTATAAGTAAATAATTATTTTAAAAATTATTAACTAAGTGTTGGTATTTTTGTAAGTCGTAAATATTTAATTATAATTTTATGATTAATTTAATAATTTAAAATAAAATAAATTTTCATAAAATGTATTTATAAATTAATATTTTTTTGTTTTATTATTATAAAATAATTTTATGAGACCTTATTTAATTTTTCACTCTGTTATAAAATCATTTATAATTTTAGAATCTGTATTTTCTTAGTAAATTATGATTTTAATAAAAAATTAAATTTCTCATATTTATAAAATTATTTTCATAAAATGGAGTTCATTTTTGAATTATACACATCAAAAAATGTTTAGGCTGATTTTTTGGGATTTTTCTAAAATACTTGAATTTTTGGTGAATAGTGAAATATGGTAATTTACGGTATTTATACATTATAAGTTAAATACACTATTCCTTGACTCATCGCTTATGTAAGAACCATAATATCGAAAAAAAATTCATTATTTTAATATTTTTTTATGATAATTCTCAAACTATTCATAGTATTGATCCAAAATAATAAACTAATGAATAAAATAATGACAAAACACCCCTCTCCTTTACTATAAATACCATCCCTCACCACCTCTTATCTTAAAACCTATAAAGCCTTGAGCCTTGTCCAAATTCTACTAAAATATCTTCCCTATCCCATTCCCCATTTCTATAAGCCTTTTGTCTTAACAAAATACCAAAATCAATCCTTGAGGAGGTTCTCAAGAAGAAGGAATCAAGAGGTAAAACCCTCTTCCTTTTCTTCTAATTTCTTTTCAAGTCACTTTTTATTCTTTTTCTCTATTCATACCCTCATACCAATGGTATGATAATTACAGTAATTTAAATATAATGTAATTTTATTATTCTAATATAATAATTGATCATAATATCTTTTCCACCTCCTTTTATACTAAAAATGAAAGCATCATTCGTGATGTGTTACTTTATTGCATTCAAGGACGGTGAGTTTTTAATTTCTATTACCATCTTAAAGGATGGTCATTAAACCATTTTTATGGTTTAACCAGATTATAATATAATTATTATATCTTATTTAATGTTTTGGAATCAATTTATACACATTATATTAATTTATAAAATAATATAAATTCGTTGTGATCGAAAACCGCCAAAATAAACCCAAACAATTATCATTAACTATTTATCTAATGATTCATAATTATTCCATAATATTTTTTAAAGATCAATTTAACCTATATAATATCATTAGTAATATATAAGTTCAATTCTAGTTAATTAACCCCACTTTACATGACCTTTCGTACATATATACCAGTAAAAAAATCGTAAAAACCAAGGAAACCTACATTTCTAAACGATGAAATTGAATCTATTAACCCATATAGAAGGCCATAAATGAACTTAATAAAGTTATAATAAATCAAATACTTGTATAATGGGGTATTTATTTATTAATTAATGAATATAATTTGATTATCCAGGACATTAAGATCAAGTGAGGATCACCTTCGGACTTAAGGTAAGGGATTCTACCTAAACCTCCATTATTCCTTCGGGTTATTCTTTTTTTTGCCCAAAAGAAATTATATTTTATTTTTATGTAAATATTATAATTTATATTTATATATTCCAAACTCATGTATCAAGATTATTTCATTATTTTTTGGGATATAAATGTTTTTAAAAGGTTCCATACATGATTCTTCCTGAAAAGCAAGCCCGATTTGAGGGAACTTCCTAAATCCTTACCCATTTTTAAGTGTGATATATAATATGTTTAATCCCCCATTATTTTTCTAAAACAACTCATTTTATTATAAAAAATTTCTTGGTTAATTTATGGTTTTATATAAAATATTATTCCCTTTTCCACTTTAAATTCTCTTTAATATTTTCCTTAAACCACACTAAAATGTTTTATTTATAAACATTCTTAAACACCATTATTACATGTATTCACTTAATTTTGACATAACGTATCATGATATATGCCTATTTTACATTAATAATGTCTATTTATGATTTAAATCCTTTATTTGTTTGACACCATTGTGATATTCCCTAATGTTATGCCTTTTGACAAGATTATAATACCCAATTCTTACCATGGGTAACCCGTATGTTTATGTTTGATTCATTATGTATGATTATCCTTATTGCACACATATTCATGAACATGTTATGATGGGTGAACCTAGATAGTGATCCAATGCATTGGGTAATTTTTAGTCTCATGATACATCATGTGCAACGGTCTTGGTGGTTAGCCTTGACTCATTCTCCATGTGCAACGGTCTTGGTGGTTAACCTTGAATCATGATCCTTCATGTGAAATTAGACTTTAATCATGATTATTCCA
Source organism: Viscum album (assembly GCA_963277665.1). NCBI lineage: Eukaryota > Viridiplantae > Streptophyta > Magnoliopsida > Santalales > Viscaceae > Viscum > Viscum album. The sequence continues at coordinate 1,102,594,470 of OY728142.1, read as the reverse complement.
TGTAGTATGTTATTTCCACATATCTTATAATACAATGATTACATATTTTATGCTTCCTTATGTATATCCATGACTTTTAGGTTATCTTATTATGCCTTTTAACCCACATGCTATGCTTTACTCTTACGTTTATTCCCTTAATGGGATTTTTAGATCATCCCTTTATTCATGTTATCCCTAGGTTATCCTATGTGGATGTAAGGGATCAAAGGAAGTTAGAAGATCAAAATAGATGATAAATAAATAATTTTTTTTATTTAGTCCCTTGTTTTCAGTTTTATGAACCTTGTCTTCCTAATACACTAGAATTTAGGATACTTGGATTTTAATTTTATAGTTAATTATGTTTTAAATAATGTAATAATATGTGAAAAAGTCTAGGGTCCCTATAGTTGGTATCAAAATATGGTCTTGTTATTTTTCGAGATTAGTAGTAGAGAACTTTAGTAAGAACCTCAGGGATATGACTAAGTCTATAAAAACATCACTAAATTTTGGTAAGTATAGAGTAAGTGGTATATCAATAAAATAAATCCCTATCTGTATACTACAAGTGGATGTGGTTATGAAACAAATTTACCTAGGAGTAACAACTTTGAAAAGGTTTTCTGGGCCTATCTCAAGGTAACTGGTACACAAAAATGGGCCTTACTGTGCACTTTGTTTGAAACTCCTGTGGAATATGATTTGGTAAATTCATAATCTCATTATGAACCATTATTAGGGGAATTAAAAAAATCCCATAATAGTATATGTTAGGAAATAAACCTAGGATAAGCAATATTGCAACCTAGGATTCACAATTTAGGATATAATTTTCCTTTAAAAGTTTAACCTTTTTTATGTTCAAATTTTCTTTTTTACATTTATATCAGTTAAGTATTCAAGCCCCCTAATTGTACTTTATTTTTCTTAGTTAATGGAAGGAAATATAATAACATGTACCAATAATCAATGTGATAGGGAATGTGATGATTTCCCTAATTAAATTCCATATATGATGGGAACAGGTTCTAAAAAATTTATGATAGTACTTTCTTAGCTGGCTTAAGTTATGAATAATAATTTGAATTTCATAAATAACCCTCATTATCCTAATATAGAGAGTGTTTCTGTCGAATATTTCATATGGAAAAGGCCTCCTAGGTTTAGTGTATCTTCTGATCCCCTCACAGAAAAATGGATTAACTCCATTGAAGAGATATTCTCTATCATCCAGTGCTCAGAAGAAGTTAAAGTTGTGTTGTAAGTTTATAATTTGATGTGGAATCTTATTAATGGTGGACACTAATCAAGAACACAAAGTCCAAAGATAAAATTTATTCCATTGAATGAGAAGATTTCAAGAAAATATTTTTTAATAAATATTTTCGATGAACCATCCGTCTCAAGATGGAAAGGGAATTCCTTGGACTGAATCAAAAGGAAGATGAGTATATCATGGAATATGAAGCAAAATTCACAAGGATTTCAAGATATGCCTCCATATTTTTCATGAACATCGAAAGCATGGTGGATTTATTATTTAGTAGACTAAAGCCGAGCCTACAAAAAGAGTTGAAAATTTAATCCTTTGAAAGATACGAGAATATTTCCCATTTTTCCCTTATGGTTGAAATGGAAATATGAGACTCATAGTGGTCTCATGGGCCTAGTGAAAAAAAGAGGAAAATAGACTCTAATATGGGTGGATCAACAAATAAATCCCATGATGGAAAGAAGACCAAATATCCCTTGTGTAAAAATTGTGGGAAGAAGTATCCTCTGAACTGTCTAATGGGAACCGAGAAATGCTTAAAAAGTGGATGAATGGGGAATTTGGATAAAAACTACTGAAGGGATATGAAGAATTCCACTAATGTGGAAGAATAAAGGAAGGTTCAGATCAACACTCAGCCTGTAGTGTTGTGTTTCAATTGCAAGGAGCATGGTCATTTTTCAAACCAATCCCCTAAGACTAGGGTTTTCAGATGCAATAAAAAACAACCTCCAAGGAAAAAATTAAGGTAATATGTTATCACTACTGCTGAAGTGGATCCAGAAAATGATGTTGTGACATGTACGCTGGTTATTCATTCAAGAATAGAGAACATACTATTTGATTCTAGTTCTATACATTCTTTCATATCTTTCAAGTTTAGTATAACTATTCAAACACCACCTCAAAATATAGAGGTTGAGTTATCTATGAGAATAGAAAATGGAGTAATTATTTCATCCAAAGTATATAAATCCTCCTCGGTTTATGTTTGTGGAATGAACCTCCTGAAAAATCTCATCATACTTACTTTGGTAGAGTTCGATTTTATATTGGGCAAGGATTGCCTATCTTTATACAAAGCCAATATCAACTTTCGGGAAAGGGATATCACTATTTACATAATGAAGAATCCTCCAATTATGTAAACGTGTAAGGAGGAAGATGATTCACCTTTAGAATCATTATCTCAAGTTCAAATATTACTACCTTATGAGAAATCATATCTAAATCAAATGAATGAGACAAAGGAGAGAATCATGCTCTAAGACATGCCCATTATAAGGTACTATACTGATGTGTTCCATGAATATTTGCATGATATTACTTAGGACTGAGAGGTTTAGTTCTCAATTGAAATTATTCTTAGATATCTACCTATATCAAATACACCTTATAAAATGGAAACTATAGAGCTGGAAGAGAAAAAGAAGCAGTTATAGGAGAATTTGGACAAGGGTTTGATACGATCGAGTGCTTCAAGATGGGGTGAACCAGTCCTCTTTATTAAGAAGAAGTATGTATCAATGAAACTATGCATTGATTATTGTGTTCTCAATAAAATCATGATAAAGAAAAAGTATCCCTTACCTCGAATAGATGAATTGTTCGATCAGATACACGGGGATAGTTATTTCTATAAGGTGGAAATTCGGTCAGGATATCACCAATTAAAGGTGGGGGAATGAAGATATTCTCAAGACCTCCTTTCAAATGATGTATGAAAAATATGAGTTCATAGTTATGCCCTTAAGATTCAGTAATACTCTAGAAATATTCATGGAATTTTTTAATAGAGTCTTTATAGATTAACTAAAAAATATTTGGAAGTATTTATCGATGATATTCTGATATACTTCAAGAGAAAGGAGGAACATGAAGAGCATTTTAATACTATACTGAAGACTTTGTGAAAGGATAAAATCTATGCAAAGTATAGTAAATGTGAGTTCTGTATAGTGTTGGTTATAGTATATTACTTAAGAGGGGGGGGGGGGGGGTGAATTGAGTATCTATAAAAATTTCTGTTAAAATAGGTTCTTTAAAATAACACCCCCCTATAAATATAATAAAAAAGTCAGTTTGTAGTGAATTTATAAAAGTTCAGAAAGTTCAATTAGTTTCTCAGAAGATAGATTAGTTCTCAGTTTTACCAATCTAAGATTATTCAAACTCTTGAAACTAATCTATTGATTCAAAACATATATAAACACTTGCTAAACTAACTATCAAAATTCAGTTTATCTTATTATAAGAAATACTTATCAAATTAAAATAAAAGTCAAACAACAACACAACAGATAAAACAAAAGGTTCAGTCTCAAGATAAGACTTAGTCCTCTCCACTTGGTGATCAACTACCACCAAGCTGTTTATATTAAATAAACTTTTGATCCACACCCTAGATCGGGGTTCACAACAGCACACAGGGCTGTCTAGGTCACACTTGACCTCTACCACAGTTATTCATTGGAAAAAACATCAAACAGATCACACATGATCTCTTCTATAGTTCTACATGGGATATAATATTAAAAAGGTATTGAGTGTGAGGATTTTTAGTATCCTCTAGTTATGCTCAGAAGACAGTGTGCGTGATACAAAATGATATACACACTACTCAAAAAGTAATCAGAAGGACACAACATAGTTATTAAAATGAATAGGGTGAAGGAATCTTTGTGTGTTGTGCAGTTATGCTTCAAATTCAATAGATGTAGAGGAAATGGTATTAGAGTCCTCTTTTGAAAGTTGGATTCAGAACAGAGTGTCGTAGTTTCTTATAATCTTTCTTCCAGGTGTGTAAAGTTTTATCTATTCTTTTTTGAGGATGTTCAGAAAGCTTCAATAGGTTTTTTCTTGAAACAAATTCTTGTGAGCACAAGATTTGAGTTACTCTATTTTTAAAATTGTGCATTCACTCAGTCTATATTTTTCAGTGTGTTATTCGAGCTCTCTCTTTTTTTAAGTTGAGGTTTTAGTCCTTTTATACCTCAAGGTCTACTAGGCATGAAGATCTCTGCACGTGCATTTACCTCATACTGTCTACAGATAGTCCTACAGACAACATTAAACAATGTCAGAAACATTAATTTGTCTAAATATGAATGTTAGAAATAAATTTGAATTAATAAAATAGAAATAGTTATTTATGACTATCAGTGAGTCATTTGCATTGGTCTTTCATCTTTGGTGTGTCGACTTCGGTGTGTCAACTCCGGTCTATCAACTTTGGTGTGTCATATTCAGTCTGTCAAATTTGGTATGTCATCTTTGGTATGTTATCTTTGGTATGTTATATTCGGTATGTCATCTTGGGTATTTCATCTTTGGTTTTTCATTTTCGGTATGTCATCTTTGGTGTTTCATATTTTGTGTGTCAAAAATCAGTTTGTCGAACATTGGGGTGTCGAGCATCGGTGTGTCGAACATCGACATATCGAACATCGTTTTGTCGAACATCGGTGTGTCGAACAAACTATCAGTGCCACATACTCAAAAAGTTTATGAAGTGCCTGTATAACACAAAACATTACAATACTTTGTGATATCCAAACATACATGTAAAAATGCACTGGTAAACATATATATTCAAAATAATATTGGTTATTGGATTATTAAAGTACATTGTTCTATATGGAATAATTGATTCACTTAGAGATATTAAAGAGAATGAAAGAGTAGAATCTGTAGATTGACATTATTTGTGATTATGAAAACTACCATATCATAGAGGGTCTAATAATCTCTGCCTTTTCAATAAACACAAATTAAGACATATATACAAATATAAGGAATAGAAATAACATACAACACTGAATGAGATTATCCAAAACAACTAAGGCCTTCCCTTATTTGAGGTTTTTTTGTTTTTTTAAAAAGTAAAGACCCCCCTCAATAAAAAGATTATAATGAGTACATGCCATGTGTCCTATACTAGAAAATATCCCCCTTAGATAAATAATGTATGTCGTATGCCTATTCTCTCCCTTTTGGGATTAGCAAAAAAAATAAAAGCAGGAAGTAGAAGGAGAATTATCATAAAAGAAAGACACCATAAATATTTCCATTAAGATTCAGAAAAGTAAAATCCAAACAAAAGATAAAATCCCAATAAAATTTACAATCCATCACTAAGGGTGTGACTTTTGAAGGGATTTTCCTTTATCTAAAGGATCCAAAGGAGGAGGAGAAGGTTTGGGAGTGGCTGAGGGTAGAGGTGGTCTGAAGATAACACCAGGAAGGGCAACACCTATAGGGACATCTTCTGCAAGGCTAGGCCTTCTTTCTGAAAACACACAACTGGGAGTTTTCTCTGTAATGATCGGTCAAATCTGAGACAGGGCCTGAGAGATAGTCATTTGAGCAGGAGGTCAAGAGGTAGTACCAATGCAAGCAGTAGGAGGGACCAAAATTGCTTCATCTTGAACATGTAAATATGGCTTAAGGAGGTTGATGAAATCATTGATGATTTCACCACCATATTTCATGGATTTCTCGAAGTCATCCTTATTCTCTATAAATTTATTTATCAAAGGGGTAAAATCCTTCAATTAAGCAACTCGCTTCTTTAACACTTCTGTGACAGGAGGTATTTTGAGATTCTCTACTAGTAATTTGAAGCTATTGATTAGATCATGTTTGGTATAAATCTTAGTGATGTACTTATCCACTTTTTCTCGAATCTCTTTATGAGCAGTAGATGCTTCATTTGTTCACCGACTTACCATGTTGTACACAAGGTCTATATTTCTATGCACCCTTTCAAGAGTTAATTTGTCTGAAATAGTCTGAAGATGTTGGAGTTCCGCTCTCATCACGTCCTTGAATGACTCCAGATTAGCAACAACCCTTTTCCACTCCTAGAATTGGATGGGCTAGTTAAAATTTCGCTAAGATCCACTTTCAACTTTTTCTGATCTACACTTAGTAGATGAGTCACCAAGTTCCTAAGAACTTCCAGTACACCACTAAAGGAGGTATTGAAGTTATAGGTTAGAGAATTTAACTCATTGCTCATTTTTCTTATTCTCTCAGCAAAGTATTGTGCCTAATAATGGTTTCTACTGTGGTAATGAGATTCAGTTGAATCTTCTGGATCAATATTCTTGCAATACTTACTACATCAACATATGAAATACCTGATGAAGTGGGGGCTTTACTTCCAGATCCCACTGAAGCTATCACTGACTCACATATATCCTTTTTGAATTTCTCCAAATCAGCCTTAGTGACATAGTCACTAGGCATTGTCTGTGCTACTGACTCTATTGGAAGAGGTACAACTGGTGGAATAGGAGAAATAGATTTTAGTTTAGCTTGGACTTGTGAAGTAGGAGGAGGAGGAACCCTCTCCTCATCTGAGTCATACTCCAATCCAAAAAAGAATGTATCCTGGATCATTATTCCACTATCTAGTACAAGTCCAATATATTGGCTCAACAGTTTCAATCCAGATCCTTCTTCCCCGAGTCTTAGGAGAAACTTCATCTTCATCAACTTCTTTATCCAGTCCTCTAGACAAAACAACATTTTCGGGTAGAAGAACCAACTGAACTTTAGGTTCTGCATGAGCTCCAGCCACTATAACTTCTCCAGGCACTTCGTCAATTTGAGGCACTTGATCCTCAACCTCTTCCTCATGGTCACCATCCATAAGTTCATTCAATTCCTGAATGATTTATTTATTTTCAACATTAGTATTGGGTGATCTGTTCTCATGATCAACATCTCTATGGTCACCATCCTATTTCTCAACAGGCTTAACACCATCACCAGCTCCATATACAGATTCCTCACTGGATCTGTCAACCACTAGTTGTCCCACTTTTAAAGAATCACTTACATACTCATCATTTTCTCCTTCATCATCATCATCATCATCATCATCATCATCATCATCATCATCATCATCATCATCATCATCATCATCATCATCATCATCATCATCATCATCATCATCATCATCATCATCATCATCATCATCATCATCATCATCATCATCATCATCAGACTCCTCATCTGATTTACTTATATAGCCTTTAGCTCTTGTAACCTCAGTCTCTTCCTCATCTTCATCACCTAGTAGAGTTTCTCTTAAGGGTAAGTCTAAAGGTGGACTAGAGGGTCCATAAGACATATCTTTGGTACTTTCAGCGATATCAAGATCACTTCTATCATCAAAAGGATATCCTTCTTCTCTTGGCACTTCAGACTCATCTTTATCATCAGAATTAACAGGTTCTTATCTTTTTTTGAGACCTAGATCAACTTGAACCTTTGGTCTGGTAGGATGGTGAATTGGATTTAAATCCTCATACATCCTTTCCTCATCACCTACCCAACATCTCTTCCATGGGTTCAAAAAGATTTTCATCCATTTTAAAAAATATTTTTGAAGACAAAATCCACTACAAGCACTTATCACTTCATCTTATTTTACTACACAACCTAACTACTTCAACATGGTAGAGATCATCCTCGGATAATATAGACATGTTTCCTTCTTGGATGGATTTATCAGATCAGACATATGTACCATCAGATACCTGCATAGGTTCAATTTTATGACATGTTTCAACAGATAGATCAAGAATACATCCTGATACTTCACAGTAGAGAAATATCCCTTCCTTAAGAAGATTTGATGTTGAATAAAATTAAAAACCAATCTTACTTCTCCCTCAAACTCACTTGTAATAGTTCTTATAGATTCTACATTATCAGTCAGCCTCTTTATATCATCTTCATAAGAGGACAAATTAAAGAAAGGTGGAATATTACCTGGAAAATCAGCATAAACACCTTCATGAGGCATCTCCAAACACTCAGCCTATTCCTTAGATGAAAAAGCTACTTCCTTTACCTTTACCACTAACTTTATTCTTTCTGCCTCAGATTCATCCAGAGATATCTTCAAATGTTGATAAAATTCATGCACTAGCTGGGGATAATAAGGTCTTTCATTATTAGCAAACCAGCTCATCCACCCTTGAGATTCCAATACTTTTAAAAGAAACAATTTTCTTGATAGTAGACACTCTGTAGACACTTCTTTTTCAGCCGTAACTACTCGAGTTTCTAAGCTCGGTTTTTCAATCCCACTGGACTCAACTTTCTATCGCTTAATAGATAGAGATTTTCTTGGATCTTCTATAGTGAACTTCGTACTTTCCACGTTGAGGTTTTGAATTCCAAAATAATTGAGAATGAGGGTCTAGATATAGAGTAACAAAAGGTAGAAGGTTTTACGACAGTGGGAAGGTGAAAGGTCAGGATGAATTAGACTAAATATATCATTTAGGGATTGTAAATCGTAAATCATAAAAATTTAAATGTGGAAAAAAGAAGAATACAAAAAATCATTGTTTTATTCTAAAATAGATATAATTAAAAAAGAATCCTTAACTATATCACTGTCATTGAATCAATATTACATGATCAGTTTCAAGGATCAGTTTCATGAGATCAGTTTCAGGGACCGGTTTCATGAGATTGGTTATAGGAGATCGATTTCAAGAGATCGGTTTCAGGAGATCAGTTTCAGGGATTAGTTTCATGAGATCACTTTCAAGGATCAGTTTCATGAGATCAGTTTCACAAGATCAGTTTCAAGGATCAGTTTCATGAGATCAGTTTCATGAGATTGGTTTTAGGGATCAATTTCATGAGATCAGTTTCAAGGATCGGTTTGAAGGATCAGTTTCGTGAGATCCTACTAATTTATCATTCCTAGTTCATGTATGATGTAATTCATTCTCTCAGAATTTAAGGGTTTAGTGAATATATCAGCAAGATGATGTTCAGTCTCAATAAACTCAAGAGTTATATCACCTTTTTGATAATGATCTCTCAAAATGTGATGTCTTACATCAATATGATTTGTCCTAGAATGATAAATTGGATTCATAGAAATGTTAATAGCACTTGTGTTGTCACAGTTTATGGGGGATATGTCTGAATTGAAATCCATAGTCTAATAAGCTGTGTTTCATCCACAAAATTTGTGCACAACAACTACCTACAACAATGTATTCTTCTTTAGTAGTTGATAATGAAACTAAATTTTTCTTTTTACTACACCACGAAATTAGTGACTTTACAAAAAAGTGACACATTATAGAGGTACTCTTTCTATCTAACTTACATCCACTAAATTCAGCATCTAAATAGCTAACTAAATAAAAAGATTGTCCTTTAGGATAGAACAATCCTAAAATAGTTTTATATTTGAGGCATTTGAAAATTATTTTAACAACATTTAAATGTTTCTATTTTGGGTTTTCTTGAAATATCTCACACATACACACACTGAACATAATATCTGGCCTACTAGAAGTTATGTACAACAAAATCCCTATCATTTCTCTTTAAGCAGTTTGATCAACTGATTTTCCATTTTCATCAAGATCTAACTTACATGTGGATCTCATAGGGGTTTCACTACACTTAATTAAATAAAATCCATATATTTTTAAAAGATATTTTGTGTACTTACTTTGATTTAAAATAATACCTTCTTTATTTTTAAATATTTGAAATCCAAGAAAATATTTAAGTTCACCCATTAAACTCATTTCAAACTCGTTTTTCATTATGTTTGAAAAATCATTACATAAATAATTTTTAGAAGATCCAAAGATAATATCATCTACATATATTTGGGCTATTAAAAATTCTTTTGAAATTATTTTTATAAATAAAGTAGGAACTGTAAGTCCTTTTATAAAGCCTTTAGAAATAAGAAAATTACTTAGCCTTTCATACCAAGATCTTGAAGATTGTTTCAAACCATATAAATCTTTTGATAATTTGAACACATGATTTGGATAATGTGGATTTTTAAAACCTGGGAGTTGTTCAACAAAAACATCCTCAATTATATAACCATTTAAGAATTAACTTTTGACATCCATTTGATAAAGTTTAAAGTTCAAGTGTGCTGCATAAGCATGTAAGATCCTAAATTCCTCAAGACTAGCTACTGGTGAAAAGGTCTCCTCATTATCAGTTCCCTATTCTTGATTATATCATTGTGCAACTAGTCTAGCTTTATTTCTAATTATATTACCAGCATCATCTACTTTGTTTCTGAAAAACCATTTGGTTCCTATGGTCAAAGTATCCTTCGGTCTATCTAAAAGTTTCCAAACTTTATTTCTTTCAAACTGATTTAGTTCTTCTTGCATGGAAATTACACAAAATTCATCATTGATCGCATCATTACTATTTTTAGGTTCAATCTGTGACAAGAAGGCTTGATGCTCAACCCAGTTTCTCAAAGAATCTCTCGTTTGTGTTCCTCTATCTAAATCTCCAACAACAACATCTAGGGAATAATTCTTAAGGGTCCTAGTTGGTCTTGAGAAGGTAGGACTTGATATTTTAGGATGATCAGGTTGACATGGTTCACTATGGTTAGGATCAGAAAAATTTCCAGAACTGGATGTTTTCACATAATCCTTCACCCGATGATTTGAGGTTTCATCATTAATGGTCAGATTTGACATATCCTCTTCAACATTTTCTAGTGAGGTCTTGGGCTCATGTGGATCTGCTTCATCAAACTTGATGTGTACATATTCCTCCACACATTTGGTTTCCATATTGAAGAATCTATAGGCTTTTCTCAATGTAGAATATCCAAGAAACATTCCTTCATCACTTTTAGAGGAAAATTTATCTAAATTATCTTTAGTGTTCGGAATATAAACTTTACATCCAAACAATTTAAAATAACCTACTTTGGGTTTCCTATTATTCCAAAAATCATAAGGAGTTTTCTTAAGGATATGTCTAATTAAGACTCTATTTATTATGTAACAAGCTGTATTAACAGCTTCATCCCAGAAATAAATGGGTATGTAACACCCCAATCTTCCACGGTACACTTCTCTTTGAATAATACAATGACGTGTGTTGTACGCAACAATGAGTTCAAGTACACCACGACTTACCAAACTAGCCGTTCAAAAGAGGTTATGAATAGTATTAAATAAATTTTAAATATTATATTATCCTTATAATTTTAATCCATATTATGAGTTTCTAAGATATGATTTATGAACAAATTCATTTTTTCAGATAAAAGAAGTATTTTTCAAAAAATGAAAATTTACCTCCTTTTAATGGCGAAGCCTTTTTAAAACCAATATTTGAAACTTTTATATATTAAATTTGACAAAATTAAATTCTTCTTTAGAATCGGGACATAAGAATTTAGTATCAATAATGTTTTGGTGTCTTTCTGATAACTTTCATATTTGGGTGAATAGTGAAACATTACTAAATTTTAAATGAAAACAACTCTTTTAATCAAAATAATTTTTATTGTTAAATTATACATTTAATGGTTTGGAAGTATAAATATATTATATTTTTACTATTTAATCCAATGATGTTCATTTTAAGTAATTTCACCTTGAAATTGGACATAAACAAGTGTCAAACTTTTGATAGTTATTATTTCTTAAAAATACGCCTTTTGGTTTTGAAAGCAGGAATAAATTTTAAATTAATAAATGAAACTTTTATGTTTTGAATTTGGTAAAATAGACTTCATTTTTGGATTCGGAATAATGAAATTATCCTAGGGTAAAATTCTGGTACTTTTCGGATAACTTTAATATTTTTATGAATAGTGAAAATTACTAAATTTTAATTAAAAACAACTTTTTGAAAGTTGTTATATCTTAAAAACACGCTTTTTGTTTTGACAGCGGGAATTAATTTTAAATTAATTTCTGCCAATTCTGTATTTTGAATTTGGAAAAATGGATTCCATATTTGGAATCAGGATATTCATATTTTGTAAATGGGTGACTTTTATTTTTAGACATTTTGAATAATTACTTCGGTAAATATTTTATTTACCATGGTTAAGGGTAAATCCGGTAAATAAGGGTTAAAAAAATAATATTATAATAATAATAAATTACCCTAAAACGTTTCCTAGACTTATTGTTTGATACATGTTCGACCATAGACATCTTTGGGTCAATTTGGGGACCCCATGGAGCCACTTGTAGGTAATAGGGACACTTTATTTTAATTAAGTTAAAATGAATACAAAAATGACACAAGCATATATCTTTTAGAATTTTTTTTACATATGGTTATATATATTGTATTTTCAACTATAAATATTAATTAGAAAGATAAAAATATTTCATACATAATTATATTTTATTTATAATTTTTAGAGATTAAATAATTTAATTTATGTATGACACAATGATGATGTAGTAATTACCATAATAGTGAAAAATTAAAATAATTGATATTATAAATACCCAAATAAATATAATTTGAGACTTTTATTGAATTAAACTAATTTTATAGGTTAATATGACATATTAGTATTGATTTAATTAAATTTTTTCTAAGTAATAATTCTGTTATGAGTTTCACAAAAATCAACTATTGAATAGTGTCAAAATTGACATAAAAGAGTTTTTAAAACAAATATTATATTATTAATTGATATTAAATTCCTAAAAATATAAGTTTCGGCCAAGAGACTTATATCATGATAGGTATATCATTAATGGACCACTTGGGGGTCTCTTGTATATAAATGGTAAGTTTATTAACCATATAATATAAAAATACCAAGAGACATTGTAAAAGTGAAACTAATTAACTAAGAGTTAATACTTAAAGATAAGGGTAATATAATGACCCAAACCTGTATAAATTCTATTGGTTGAGTGATTTTAGACCCATAACTACCTTAAACTTTAAATAATCAACTTTTGGGCTATTATAAACCGAATATGAATTTATTATAAATTAATATTTCTAGCTTTTCCAAAGGTGCCCCTCACCCCTCTTATAAAAGGGCACTCATCCTTCTCATTTATTCACACCTTCAAAAACTTTTTGTTCGGCCAAACCCTACTGAAATACTCTCTCAACTCCCCTCACTACAATCTAGAGGCATTAGTTTGATCATAAAGCCATCCTAAGGAGCCCTTTTGATCAAATCAAAAGGAAGAACCCGAAGAAGAGGTAATGTTTTCACCACCCCTTTTCAAGTTCCTTTCTTCCACTTCTTCTTTCTTTGTTATTACCATTATAAAATAATAACTCCTGTATCATATATATATATATATAATGTGATGTTATTATAAATATGGTACAACCATATTCAGTATTCTATCCACCCTTTGAATAACATGTCACCATACGTGCGTACGTACGACTTACCGTCTCCACGTCATGGTGTAATTGTTATTCAATATATTATTATTTTGGATGGGTATAATAATGATGTGTAACTCATTTAAATAATAAATATAACATTATAATTATTCTGTATATATGATATACCATCCAATTATATATTATTTTAATATCAAAAGAATGATATTGTCGCTCGTGCGTACGTACGGACTACCGTCTCCACGAACGCGATGAGATTCATTCTCCATCATATCCATTAAAGTATAATTATCATTTGATGATTTAAAAATAGTATCTAAGGACTTGATATCATTATATATATGAATAATATACATCCCATTAATAACGAATATGGCTCACATAACAAATAATATAAAGTAAAATGAACCCGTTAACACCTGAAATGACGATAATACTAAGTTATTATTAACAAATTAATGTTAAAAGATCATATATGATATCATATTAATGTAAATTATTATTTTATAATTCAATAACAATTATTTCACCATTATACATGAGGTTAAACTACCGTCGACCAAGGAAAAATTACAAAGTAAGGGGTTTCTTATCTCACTTTTAATTCCGTGAGAATTCCATTGTTCACCACTTATTTATTACATGTGGTGTGTGTACTGCCCATGATTGTATTCATTATGTAATATACTTTAATTTATGTATATTGACATCATCATGGTATGATCATTCTTTCATGGGTGTATGTTTCGTAAGTTACCTAATCGATAAGAGAATTTGAAATTTCAATTTCCACTCATTCGGCTTTACGCATACTTCATTGATTATTTTACTCCAAGATTATGTGTGGAATCATTATTCATTTGATTATGTCATAATTTCCACTCCCCTTTCTGTGGATATACTTTTTATACACATAATCACTCCAATGATAAATTCTCAAGTCATCGGTATGAACTTGATAAGAGTAATTTTTACTCAATCTCGATTTGTTGAGATAAACATCCAATTCATTGGTGTCGTTTTTACTAGAATATGTGTGAATGTCCCTCGATTGTTTTACACTGAATATCCAATCATATTTAGTGTATTTATATTTGTCACACATAATTATGTCGTTGATTTTTCCTTAACCTAAGGATACAACCTTTATGAGAGATTTCATCTCAATTTACATTCCATTGAGACTTCTTTGTTATTATACACCAAATCACTTTTATGTGGTGTATATAATGTACTTTGACATATTATATCATGAATCCCTTTATTTCCATGATATTACAAAGTTTTTATTACCTCAATTATTTGTATTCAAGTGTCTCTCTTTTGGTTAGAAACTCTAACTAAAATACCATTTTTAAATGTTTTGAAGACCTATTCTTCTAAATCTTGCTCATTAATGTCCATGTTTTAAAAAATGGTTTTAAGGATTTATTTATATGAACATTAAAGTTTTAAAATTAAAACTCCCTTTAAAAGTTTCAAAGTGGTATGAGACACTTTGATTCAAAAATCTATTTTTAAATGGCTTCTTGACAAATAGCGTGACTTTTAAATGATTTCAACAAAAAGGGGGATATTTCTCTCAAATAGTTTTGATGATTATTTTCATCTATTTCAACATCCTTCATTATTCTTGATTGAGGTCAATGTGATATAATACAATCTTCCATATTGTATCGAATGAGTTATGTTTGACTATGGATGTGCTATTTTTATACCGTTCATGGTTTGTGGTTAAAGTATTGATATTTCGTATGCTAGTTTTAATACGAATGTTTATGTTATATTTAAACCTGTTCATATGAGGAATGAATTGGACTTAATAAGTGACGGGTGGAGCCCTCTATAGCTCCTCGATGCATCGGTAGGTCTCATGAGACAAACTAGTGTCTTGGCACAAGGCCTTGGAAAAATCTTATTTGTAGTCTTGGCACGAGGCCTTGGCTATGTGGTTATAATAGTCTGACATTATGCATTCCATCATTATGAAAGTGGTTATTGATATTTCATGTGATTGTTCAACTAGTAGAATATCCATGTGAATAAGTAAATGACATTACTTCATTTTATCTTTTCCATATTATATTGAAGTTCAAGTTTAAAAGGCTTTTGTTTTAATTATAAATTGCCTTAAGTGTTTATGCTTATCTATGAAAGCTTCTGCTATAATATTATCCTTACTAAGCATCTGAGCTCATCCATTTCAATGTAAGAAGTAATTTATGAATGACCTGCAGGGATAGTATGAGGGGATATGAATACAAGATGTTTTTTTATGTAATGTAAAACTTTATGATTGTATCTAGTGTTTCTAAGGCTACTAAACCAATCGGTCTTTCGAGACTTGATCCTTCTTGTGATCATACCAATGTTATGTAATAATGCACCGACTTTGGGTAACTGGGGTTGGGGCGTTACAGTGTAGATCATATTCATTAAGCATAGTCCTAACAATTTCTTATAAGGTTCTATTTCTTCTTTCTACCACACCATTCTGTTGAGGTTTCCTAGGAGCAGAGATGTTATGATTATAGCCATTAATTGAGAAAAAAGATTCAAAATTATGATTCTCAAACTCATGGACATGATCACTTCTTAAGTATTTAATTTTACGTCCATTGATATTTTCTATAGTCCTAACATACTTGGTAAAGTGTGAGAAAGATTCACTTTTGTGAGCTAGGAAAAATGTCTAGGTGTACCTAGAGAAATCATCTACAAGAACATAAAAATATTGATTCCCATTGAGACTCAAAACTCTAAATGGTATAAACAATTCCATGAGAACCAACTAAAGATGTTTAGAATTAGATACTTCTTTCATTGGTTTGAAAGAGATTTTATGTTTCTTTCCTTTTTGACAAGGATTACATACTTTGTTGTTTGGAAACTCTAATTTGGGTAAGTCTATAACTAAGAATTTTCTAGTTAAATTCCTAAGAGAGTGTATGTTGCAATGTCTTGGTCTTTTATCCTAGATCCAAGACTCTTTGTGAAAGGCATTTAGACAAGTGACATTCTATGAGGCTAATGTGTCTAGATTTATAACATATACATTATCATTTCTAAAAGAAGTAAATACTAAATTATTCTTGGCATAAAAAATATGGCATGAATAATCTTTTAATTTAACACTAAACCTATCATCACACAATTGAGATATGTTGACCAGGTTATACTCTAATCCATCAACATACAATACTTTAGAAATTGAATTAGAGTTAGGGTTACCAATTTGTCCTAGGCTGATGATTTTTCCTTTACCATTGTCACCAAATGTGACATGTCCTACATCAATCTTGATAAGATTTTTAAATCTTGAAAAATCCCCTGTCATATGTCTTGAACAACCACTATCCAAGTACCATAACTTTTTACAGGATATCTTTAGGTAGTTTACCTACAAAATAGTTTAACCAAGAAATGAAATTGGTACCCATATTTGTCTGGGTCCATATATTTTAGTGATATAAGATTTAGTAACCCATAAATGTCTTTTGGATTTAATACATGTAGAATATAACATATTTGAAAATTAAACTCTATTTGGTCCTAAATAATTGGATACAATAACAGAATTTGTGGAACTGGAACTTGCTGTAAAATTCTGATTTTTGAAAATAGCAGTAAATTTTCCAAATTGGGTTACAAAATGTGATTTGAATAAATTCCTTTGACCTGGTTGATATCCTATCCCAGAAGTATACTTAGGATCTATTTGTTTACCAAGCATTTTATTAAGAGTATTTTTCCCATTAGTAAAATTTTCTAAGTCCTTTTTCAATTGATCATTAGACATTTTTAACTCATTGTTTTCCTTGAGCAGTTTAACATTTTTCTCTTTTTTAGTTACGAGTTCAGAATTAGCAGTTACAGTAAGTGCATCTTTTCTCTTCAATGATTTATACTTATCTTTCAAATCATTACATGTTTCTTCCAACATGTTGCAATATTCTAATAACTATTCATTTTTCATATTCTCAGACTCACTTTCAGAATAATAAGAGTTATGTATAGAAGAGTCTAAGGTTACCTCAGTTGGGTTTGTTAAAAAACACATATTTTCCATATCATCTTTCTCATTATGATAAGAGCCAGATTCACTTGATCTGTCCTTAGAGGCACTCCAGGTGTCTTTCATTGCTTTATTATACCTTATATCCTTATTTTCATACTTTTTCTTGTTTTTTAGCTTTGGATAGTTAGCCTTGACATGTCCTTTACTTTTACATTCATAGAAAACTATCTCTTCTGATTTCTCAGTTTTCTTCCAATCCTTTTTCCAATTGCAATTATTATCATACTTTCCTTTATACTTGGTCTTTCTGAAAAACCTCTTTATCCTATAAAATTTCTTGAATCGTCTAGCCAACTGGGCCATTTCTTCATCAATGTCTGAAGCTAATTCATCACTGCTCGAGCTTTCTGTAGAAGCTTGAACTTTCTCCTTGTCTTTAATTTTAGATGCTGTTGTGTTGAAAGCTACAGACTTTAGTTTTGGTTCATCCTATTCTTGATTTACATTAAATTATTCTTCACACATCATTAATTTGTCAATAAATTCCTCCACTGACATCTTATCAATATCAAACAATTCTCTAACAGACATAGATTTTTCATGCCATCTTTATAATAAGCATTCCCGAATCCTCATAATCTTCTCTTTGGCCATTACTTCTCTTCCTAAGGAAATCATGGTATTCACAATTTCATTTAACCTAAGATACATATCATAAATTGACTCATCAATATTCATTCTAAAGTTTTCATATTTAATAGTATAAGTATTTAATCGCATTTCTTTAACATTAGATGTTCCTTCATAATAAACAAATAAAGTGACCCAAATTTCATGTGCAGTTTTACAAGAAGAGATACAGTTAAACTCTTCATCTCCTAGGGCATAGTAAAAATCATTCATTTATTTATAATTATTATTATAGGTAGTCTTGGTAGGTTCATCCCAAGTGTTTCTAGAAGTTTCAGTAATAACATATTTACTTTCAATAGTAGTCCAGATTTCAAATCCCACGCTTTCTAAATGTATTTTCATTTTAAGCTTCCACTGAGCATAATTAGTTCCATTAAAGAAAGGTGGTCTATTGGTAGCATCCCCTTATAATCTATTTTTCATGATACAAATTTTATAATAATTTAATGGAGATAAAAATTTAGAAATAACAGAAATTTTGAGATCTTTTAAATACAACTATAATCACAATTGAAACGATTTGAAAAACTAACAATAAATTTTAAATTCCTTTGATACCAAATGTTGGTCAGAGTAGATTAATCAAGAGGGGGGGTGAATTGAGTATCTATAAAAATTTCTGTTAAAATAAGTTCTTTAAAATAACACCCCCTATAAAAATAATAAACGAAGTTAGTTTGTAGTGAATTTAAAAAAGTTCTGAAAGTTGAATTAGTTTCTCAGAAGATCGATTAGTTCTCAGTTTTACCAATCTAAGATTATTCAAACTTTTGAAACTAATATACCCATTAAAAATAGATATAAAAACTTGTTAAAATAACTATCAAAGTTCAGTTTATCTTATTGTAAGAAATACTTATCAAATTAAAATAAAATACAAACAACAACACAAAAGATAAAAAAATATGTTCAGTCTCAAGCTAAGACTTAGTCCTCTCCACTTGGTGATCACCTATATTAAATAAAATTTTGATCTATACCCTGGATCTGGGTTCACAATAGCACACAAGGATATCCAGGTCACACTCAACCTCTACCACAATTATTCGTGGGAAAAACTATCAAACAGATCACACATGATCTCTTCCACAGTTCTATGTGATATACAAGATTAAAAATGGATTGAGTGTGAGGATTTTTAGTATCCTCCAGTTATGCTCAAGAGATAGTGTGTTTGATACAAACAGCTATACACACTGCTCAGAAAGTAATCAGAAGAACACAACAGAGTTATTAAAAAGAATATGGTGAAGGAATCTCTGTGTGTTGTGCAGTTATGATCCAGACTCAATGGATGTAGAGGAAATGGTATTTGAGTCCTCTTTTGAAAGTTGTCTTCAGAACAGAGTTTCAGAGTTTCTTGTAATATTGTTTCCAGGTGTGTAAAGGTTTAACTCTTGTTTTTTGAGGATGTTCAACAAGCTTCAGTAGGTTGTTTTCTTGAAACAAATTCTTGTGAGCATAAGCGTTGAGTTCCTCTATTTTCAAAACTGCACATTCACTCAGTCTATATTTTTCAGCATGTTATTCAAGCTCTCTATTTTTTTAAGTTGATGTTGTATTGCTTTTATACTTAAAGGTCCACTAGGAATGAAGATCTCCGCTTGTGAATGTACCTCATACTATCTACGGATAGTCCTACAGACAACATTAAATAATGATAGAAACATTAATTTGTCTAAATATGACCGTTAGTAATAAATTTGAATTAATAAAATCAAAATAGTTATTTATGACTATTGTTGAGTCATTTGCATATGTCTTTCATCTTTGGTGTGTCTACTTCGGTGTGTCAACTTCAGTCTATCAACTTTGGTGTGTCATCCTCAGTCTGTAAATTTCAGTATGTCATCTTTGGTATGTCATCTTCGGAATTTCATCTGTGATATGTCATCTTCAGTATGTAATCTTTAGTGTGTCATGTTTGGTGTGTTGAACATCGGTGTGTCGAACATCAGTGTGTCGGACATCAGTGTGTCAAACATCGGTGTGTCGAACATCAGTGTGTCAAATATCGGTGTGTCAAACAAACTTTCAGTACCAAAGACTCAAAAAGTTTATGAAGTGTCTGTCTAACACAAAACTTTACAAGACTTAGTGATATCCAAACATACATGTACAAATACAATTGTAAATATATATATTTAAAATAATATAGGTTATTGACTTATTAACGTAAATTTTTTTGTATGGCATAATTGATTCACTTAGAGATATTAAAGAGCATGAAAGAGTAGAATCTATAGATTGACATTATTTTGGATTATGAAAACTACCATATCATAAAGGGTCCAATATATAGAATAAGATCATTCTTGGGGCATGTTATCACAAAAAAATTAATATATGTGGACCCTTCTAAGAAAAATGTAATCGAAGAGTGGATTAGGTCAACATCTGTAACAAATATCCGTATTTTCCTTGGACTATCTAGGTATTAATGATGATTTGTGAAGAACTTCTCCTGATTGTGAAACCTAATAACCAAGATGACATGAAATGGACTGAAGTTTTTTTGGACTAAATAATGTGAAGAAATATTTAAGGATCTTAAAAAGAGGCTTATCACTATGCCAATACTCACACTCCCAACAAGTGGAGAACTCTTTAAAGTATACAGTGATGCTATAAAGAAGGTCCAAGGATGTGTACTAATGCAAAATGATAAAGTGATATCATACGCCTCAAGGTATTTGAAAATATAACAACCCAAATCTTTATTTCATATTTAATCACGATTTATTACGTGGATTTTTAGTTAATACAAATCAGAAGACCAAGAGTTCTAGTGTATTGGGAAATTAAGAACATTAAATAACAATTTAAGACATGAAATACAATATCTTTATTGAAAACATCTTTTACATGACCATAATATTCCTTCATACTTAACACTAAATGGGATAACCTGAGGACATACATAATAAATTTCACCCTTGAAAGAAATTTTTATTCATTATAGTTTGGGTCATTACTACATTACCCCATTAAGAAATTTTCCCCTCAAAATTTCTTTTACCCACACTAAAATAGATGAGGGTAACTCTACTTCTTCACTTCCTCTGGTTCCCACATTGCTTTTTCGAACTTGGGGTTTCTCTACAAAACCATGATCATGGGAATTGAATTATTTCATAGAACATTTTCTCTATGATATAAGATATTCACCAGATGCTACTCATAGAAAAGGTCATTATCCAATGTTACCACCTCTATATTGAGTACATGTGATGGGTCTAGGATGTGCTCCATTAATAGGGACACATAGAATACATCGTGCACTTGAGATATGTTCAGTGGGAGTTCTAGTCGATATACCACTGCTCGAATGTGATCAAGGATCTCAAAAGGGACAATCTACCTTAGAATAACCTTTCCCTTTTTCCAAAATATCATCACTCTCTTCCATGGAGATATGTGGAGGAATACCATGTCTCTAACATCAAACTCTAGGTCACATCGATGATTGTCAGCATAACTCTCTTGTCGACACTGAGAAGCTTTGATGTGCTTCTGGATAGTCTTATCCTTCTCCACCATTTCTTTAACCATTTTAGGAACTAGAAGTTTTCATTCCCTGACTTCATCCCAACATCCCAATGTTCTACACCTCTTCCCATAAAGGGATTCATAGGGGTCCATTTGGATGATTTAGTGGAAACTATTGTTGTAAGAGAACTCCACCAAAGAAATATATTGGTCCCATCTGCCTTTGAATCCCATTTATCAAGCTCTCAACATTTCTTAAAGTGTTTAGATTATTTTCTCAGATTAGCCATCATCTTGAGGGTGATAAGTCATACTAAATTTTATCTCAGTGTTTAGATCATTCTGGTTACTTTTCCAAAACTTAGAGGTGAATCTTGAATCTCGATCGAACACAATCGATAGTGGTATTCCATGAATCCTTACCACTTCTCTAATGCATATCCTTGTAGGTCGATCCAGTGAGAAATCCACTCTAATCTCAATGAAGTCTGTAATATTTGTAAGATGATCCAAAAAAACCTAAATATAATTGTTTTCCTTGGATTTCTTTGAAATTTCGATGACATAGTCCATGGTGATGTTTTCTCATTTCCATGTTGGTATGGGTAATGGTTTCATTATCCCCTTATACTTATACCTTTAATCCTTCACTTTATGGAATATGAGACACTTTGATGTATATTTTATGATATCCTTATTCATGTTATCCCACTAATAGTTCTCTCAGAGATCTCGATATATCTTTGTGTTTCCTGAGTGAATGGAGAAATTTGTACTATGTGCATCATCCAAAATTTCTTTCTTTAACTTGGTATTAGATATAACACGTAGTCTTGACCCATATCTCACAATTCCTTCTTCATTAACATTGAACTCTAAGTATTTATCTTTTATGATAGTTTCCACTTTCTTCTAAATTCCCACATCATATTTTTGAGCGCTCTTTAACATTTCCAGAAGAGATGGTTTATCAATAATTTGTGAAAGGATTTATGATGTTCCTTTCTTTATGATTCACATATTCATCTTCTTCAAATCTAAGAATATAAGATCCTTTTCAATTCTCATCAATGATATAATTTCTGGGTCCTTTCTACTTAGATAATCTGCTACCTTATTTTATTTTCTAGGATGGTAGTGGATCGAGTAGCCATAATCCTTGATGAGATCTAACCATCTTCATTGGAATATATTCAGATCTTCATATTTGAATATATATTTGAGACTTTTGAGATATGAATATATTTCACACTTCTACCCAAAGAGATAATTCCGCTATATTTTCAATTCAAAGATAACTACTACTAACTCCAAATCATGTGCTAGATAGTTTTGCTCATGAATTTTCAACTTCCTTGAGGCGTTGGAAATGAATTTATCATTTTTCTCCAACACACATCTTAATACCTTATTTGAATCATCACTGAAAATTATGAAAAACTCCCCACTTGTGGGTAGTGTGAGCATAAGGGAATTGATAAGAATCATTTTAAACTCCATGAATATTTCTTCACATTAACAATTCCAAGAAAATTTGACTCCATTCCAAGTTATCTTGGTAAGAGGGTTTGAAAATCATGAGAAATTTCTCACAAATCCACAATAATATCCAGTTAACCTGAGGAATCTACAGATATTTATCATAGATTTTGGACTCGGCCATCCCTCAATTGATTTTGTCTTTGAGAGATCCATATATATCCCATTGATTGTGAGTATATTACCCAATAATGATACTTAATTCAACCATAAATCACACTTGTTGTATTATTCATAGAGCTTCTCCTTTCTCAAGGTCTTTAGAACATTTCTCAGATGCTCCTCATGCTCCTCCTTGGTTTTGGAGTATATTATAATATCTTCTATAAAGTCTACCACAAATTTTTCTAGGTAATCTCTAAAAACTCTATTCATTAAGTCCATGAATATTAATTCAGCATTAATTAGTCCTAAATACATCACTATAAACTCATAGTGCCTGTACAATGTAATAAAATCAGTCTTAGGGATATCATCATTCCTTACCCTTGGTAATATCCTGACTGTAAATATACCTTGAAGATGTATAGTTCTCCACACAGTTGATCGAACAAGTCATCAATTTTTGGTAAAGGATACTTGTTCTTTGTCATGATTTTGTTGAGCTCATGATAATCAATGAAAATGTGTATTGACCCATCCTTCTTCTTAATGAAGAATACTAGTGCACCCCATAGTGAAGCACTTGGGCAAATAAACCCTTATATAGATTCTTCTATAATTGTTTCATTTTCTCCTCAAGTTCCACAAAATACATTATATATAGATTATTGGATATTGGTAGTGCCCTAGGTATAAGATCGATTGAGAATTCAACATATCTGATAGGAGGAAGACTAGGAAATTCCTTGGGAAACACATCAAATAATTCCCTTACAAAATTCATGTATTCAAGAATGGTTCCTTCTTTAGAATAAATCATTTTAGCTAGATATTATTTCTCATAGGGCAATAATATTCGTTCTTGAGATTATGGTGTTAAAGGAGATTCATCCTCCTCCATTAACATGTATATAATTGGGGTTCGATTCTCTATTTGGAGAGTGATTTCCCTATAGGGTAAATTTATGTTGGATCTATATAAAGAAAGCCAATCCATACCCAAAATTGCATCAAATTCTACCAAGGGAAGTATGACAAGGTTCTCCAGGAAGTTTAATCCAAAAATTGTGATAGGGGAGGATTTATATACATTGGATGTAATAATTTATCCATTTTAAGTCTTCACTAAAATCACTACTTCCATGATATTTGGTGGCGATTGAATAGTCATACCAAACCTTCAAGATATAAAGGAATGTGTTGAACCATAATAAAAAAGTATGTTCGCTATTCTTGAATGAATAAACAGTGTACCGATCACCAATTTGTTGTTAGGATCCAACTCAGTGGTGGTGATGGAAAAATATCCCCCATTCTACCTTGGAGGTTGTTGGTTGCCTCTAAAAACCCTTGTCTTAGGGAACTATTTTGAAAATTTCCCTGGTTCCTTAAAGTTGTAGAATTGAAAAATGTGTTGAGGGTCGACTGGAGAGTTCATTTCCTCTATAACATTTGTGGGTTTCTCCTGCTAGTAATTATTGTCCAGGTACCCTTCTCTTCCACACTTGAATCATTTCCTTGATTCTCTTAGGTAGTTTTTGGGGTGCTTTCTTCTACAACTTTGATAAGTGGGGTGCTGGAATTTCTTAGCACCGTTGGATTTATCCATCAGACCAATAAAATTAAAGTCCACATTCCACTTATAATCCCCATTATACCCTTGAGATTCACCAATATCCATATCAAATTTGAGGGCACATAGAACAATTTTCTCATAGCTATCAAAGTAACATATTTCCAGGGCTTTTCATAGGCTAGGCTTTAGCCCACTAAAGAAGAGTTTAACCTCGAATTTGGGGATAATGAAAAAAACAGTGGTGTATTGTGAAAGTTTTGTGAAGTTTTATTTTTACTCCCCAATAGATTCATCATCATTGTTATTGAGTGCAAGTAAATCACTTTCCATCTTTAGACGGAGGGTTCAAGGAAAATATTTATCAAAAAACATTTTCCAGAATTCCTTCCACTCCATTGCTTTGATATCTTCCTTAGGATTTGTATTCTTGATCAATTTCCACCACTGAATTGATTCACCCTCTATATTATAAACATCTATAAGAACCTTATCTTATTTAGAACATTAAAGGATGGAGAATATTTGTTCCATGGAATTGATCCATTACTCCACGATTAAGGGATCAGGTGATCCACTGAAAGTAGGAGGCCTTTGTCGCCTGATGTTCTCGACTACGGGTTTCTCTCTCTTAGGGTGGGTTGGGAGATCCTCCTGGTCAAGGTTTCTATTCATAACTTGAGTTAACTAAGAGAGTATCATTACAAAGTTTGAAATTTTTTCTCCCCTCTGGTTGGGCATCTCATTGGGGAAATCATCACAATGCCCTTCACATCAGTTGTTAGCATGATTCCTCCTATTTCTGTCCATTAGATGGGATAAAAGGGAGATTAGGGATGATAATATTAAAATATTAAACACATAAATGGGAATATAATGACATTAAAGGGATAACTTATAAATTATATTTATTTCTTTAACTTATGAATTTATAAGATTCCGTCTATGTTATCCATGATCTATCTCCTAACTTATATTCTTATGGGATCTTTTTTTGTTCTCTTAATAATGGCTCGTAATGAGAGTATGAATTTACCAAATAATATCTCTCGGGAGTGTCATAACAGATGCAGAGTAAGACCCATTGTTGTGTACTAGGTTACCCTGATTCAAGACCAAAACACTTTGTCAGAGTTATTACTCCTAGGTACATTTGTGCTAGTACCACGTCCACTTTTAGTATCTAAATAGGGATGTATTTGATTGATGAAAAACTTACTCTATACTTACCAAAATTTAAGGATGTTTTCTTACACTTAGTCTTATACCTAAGGGTTTTTACCAGGGTTTTCTAATCCTAATCCCAAAAATAACTAAACCTATCCTGTAATACCAAATATAGCAACCCGACTCTTTATTTAATATTTAATCATGATTTATTACATGTATTTTCACTTAATAAAACTCATAAGATTGATAGGTATAGTTTATTTGGAAATTAGGAACATTACATAACAACTTAAAACATGAAATACAACATCTTTATTGAAAACTTCTTTTGCATGACCACAACATTCTTTCATACTTAACACTGTATGGGATAACCTGAGGATATACATATGAAAGGGGTGAGATATAAATTCCATTAAGGGAGTAAACATGGAATAACATGAAGAAGACACTACACTTTTCCAATAAGAATATCAATGAGGCATAAAAGGATCATGAATATAATGGCATGATAAATCATGATAATCATAACATGGAAATGTTGCAACAACATACAACATGATATTATCATGAGCCAAGGCTCATTGAAAATGGAGTAGAATGAGTCAAATACCATTTAAAATGAATTATAATGATTCAACACTCATTTCACATGAAGTATCTTGAGTAAACACCCATTTCACATGAAGTAGTATGAGTAAAAACACATTGCACATGAAGTAGTGTGAGTCAAAACCTATTACACATGAAGTATCATGAGTAAACACTAATTGAACATGAAGTATCATGACTCAATACCCATTTCACATGAAGTTTAATGAGTTAACACTAATTTCGCAAAACTTATTATGATACTAAACATTACCCAATGCATTGGAGTGCTATTAGGGAACACTCTTCATCGGTCGGTCGGAATGGACCGAAGGCCTTTATTTTTTTATTATTTTGATAATACACCTTTAAAGGGGTGAGGTGGACCCCTTACAAGGCCCGAAGGCTTAGAGACAATTACATGACCCGTAGGTCTTAGAGGAAATCAACCAGATAAGACAACTTGGAACTACTCCTCCCCAGCATATGTCATGATATCAACACTCCACCTTCATAGGGCTGGTCGGATAGCTATCCTATTAAAAGTTGTGTAGTCCTAGTACCAATGGAAAATCCATACCCTCTCATTCTTCCAAATCCGATTAGATCTGCTCTAGTGGATGTGCCTGCCCTGAATCCTCATCTGATTCCTTGTTCCTTGTAGTCAATCTCAAGTTTAAGTGTACCATGTAGGTCATATAACATGGATTCATTCAACATAATATGTTATTACATGACCAAGGAATGTGTAATAAATACATATAATCCCCAAATCAATAAGTATATGATCATAAAGGTTAATACCCTTGATATAGAAATGGGTATGGTATTCACTACATGATAGAAAATTGCAGTGTAATTTCAGCAGCATAACTATGTCAAATAGAAATTCATAAAATGGGTTGATGAGAGAGAATGGGATATCTAATAATTTTAAAATAAAATGGATATTAATGGGGATAAGTAATAATGTATCCCATATTAAGAAATTGTAAATTAACGGGCATATCGTAAATGAGTTTCTTTATAAAAAGAGGAGAGAGAGAAATCCCACAAGGAATTTTGGCATTGTAATGACTTAGGTATGGGTCCAAATGGGGGATGATAAATGATAACTAATTAAAATAACATCAAATGGATATTAGGTAATTGATTATAAAAGGATTAAAATATAACTAATTGAAATTAAAAAGACTAATTTCAAACACGGTTCTTGAATTTAAAGGAAGAGAGGAAGGTTAGGATCCCTTACTTGGATGTGTGACACCAAAGGATTGAGAGAGGATTATTGGGATCTTGGGGTGACTTTAAAAGACTATACGGAGTAGGGGGAAGAGGGTGGTAGAGCTTAAATGATCTTTAGTGAAGATAAATGGTAGATTAGGTAGGTTTATATAGGAAAGGAAGAGGATTTCTTTATTATTTTGGTTTTGGACACTTCATAATAAAATATTCAAAAATACAAACATTCCCATGGTTTTTGCCCATGGTTTCTGGAAAGGGGAGTGGTATAAATTATTTTATAAGACCAAGGGACTAATATATTAAAATATTTACCTTTATTATGTGGAGACGAGTCATAATTTCGAAGAAATGATTTTAAAATTTTAAAATATATTATAAGTTTTGGAGGATTCACTAAAGCCTTGTAAAATAAGTCATATATACCTAAAATTACATCATTTTAAAGTAAAAAACATATATTTTTTAGAATATACCTTTTATGGTATTTATTACATCATTATTGATCCATTATGATGTCATAAAACACACCGTATATTTATACGGTATTAAATTTTTACCTGAAAATTCGACTGCCTCAGAAAATTATGGAAAATTTACCATTGGATTATTTAAATATACTGATTCAAAAAATAATATTCATTTTATCTAAATAATTTTATAAATATATGAATTTTGACCTTTAAATTAAAAACCTATATTTATTGGAAATTGACAGGTTTTGACAAAAATAGTTTTCAAACCCTAATGAAAATTAATTTTGACATCACAAAAATTATTTGATAATTTATATTTAATAAAATTTATTAAATAACAATATTTTATTAAAATTTTATTTATATAAAAAAATCCATTAATCCATCAAAATATATTTCTCAATTAACCAAAAATACCATTTATTCTTTATAAAACATTTACAAACTAACAATAATAGAATGAAAATATATTCATTATTATATAAAAAATGTACATAATATTATTTATAGGGTATTGATACATATCCATTTATTACACCAACATACTCCATAAGATTAAGGTGTGAAATGGTGGTGCTTTCATGGGGCTGTTTGGTGAACATGGTTTGGGCTGTGATCTCGATGATCTTGAACTTCTCCCATAAATGTTTTCATTCATGCTTAAGTTGTTAGATCTCATCTTGGGATTGATCTATGGAAAATAACATAAATGCTATCTCCCACAGAAGCTCCAATACATGGAACTCATAGGGTATGATCCTACTAGTTTTGGCCATCACTTCCTTTGTTTGTATTAAAAGGATTTTTAAAACCCTATATTTATACTAGTAATGTGGTCATTATTCAAAATCTACATTTTCAATGGTAAAGATACTTAATAGTAATTTAAAATCCAATTAGATATAGTAAAAGAAGTGCATATGTTTTATATAACCATAAGACATTTAATTAAGTCAAAATAAAGGGAATTTTATTTATAATTGTTTGGTCCGTTATAGACAATTCATGAGAAAAACTATCCTATGCATGATCTGGAGTTGGAAGCTATGATATTTGCATTAAAAATCAAAAAGAATTATCTCTATAGGGATAAGTGTGAGATATATACTAATTACAAGAGTCTCAAATATATATTCACATAGAAGGAGCTTAATATGAACCAACAAATATGGTTAGATCTCATCAATGATTATGACTGCTCAATCCACTACCATCATGGTAAAGTAAATAAGGTGGCAGGTGCTCTAAGTATAAATGATCTCGAATATTTATCAATGATGAGAATTGAGAAGGATCCAATCTTCTTATATTTGAAAAGGATGATCATGGGAATAATTAAAAAAGAACACCATCATTCCTTTCTCAAATGACTGCTCAACCATCCCATATGGAGAAAATAAAGGATGTTCAAAGGAATGATGTGGAAATTCAGAAAAGGGTGGAAACTATTAGAAATGGGAAATACTAAAATTTCATGATCAATGAGGGTGGAGTCATAAGATTTCGGTCACGACTATGTGTACCATCTTATATAGAGATAAAGAAGGAGATTTTGAATGACACACATGGTTCTACCTTCTCTATTCACCTAGGGAGCACAAAGATGTATCAAGATCTCTAAGAGAACTATTGGTGGGGTAATATGAAGAAAAAGATTTCTGAATATACATCAAAGTGCTTGGTATATCATCAAGTAAAGTATGGAAGGAAAAAGTCTAAAGGGTTGATGAAAACCATTACCCATACCAACATGGAAATGAGAAAACATCACCATGGGATTTGTCACTAGACTTCCAAAGACACGAGGAGGGAACAATGCTATATGGGTAATTATGGATCATATTATAAATACATAACACTTTATTGAAATTTGATAGGACTTCTCATTGGATCAAATTTCATAGATATACATCAAATAAGTGTTAAGGATGCATGGAGTACCACAATCGATTGTATTTGATTGAGATCCAAGATTCACCTCAAAGTTCTGAAAAAGTCTCCAACATACTCTAAGCACTGAGATGAACTTCAGTATAGCCTATCATCCTCAAACTGATGGCCAATCTGAGTGAACTATTCAGATATTGGAAGATATATTGAGAGCATATTCTATAAACTTTAAAAGAGGATGAGACCAACATCTGCCTTTTGTTGAGTTCTATTACTATAATAATTTCCACTCAAGCATCCAAAAGGCTCCATATAAATCCCTTTATGGGAATATGTGCAGAACACTGTCAGAATGGGATGATGTCAGTGAGCGTAATCTGTTAGGACCTAAAATGGTTGAAGAAATGGTGGATAAGGTGAAAACCATTCAGAAACACATCAAGGCATCCCAAATTCCATATAAGAGTTATGTAGACAATCATCAATGGTACCATGAGTTTAAGGTTGGATACACAGTATTCCTTTGCATATCTCCATGGAAAAGGATCATGAGATTTGGGAAGAAAAGAAAGCTAAGTCCTAGGTACATTGACCCCTTCAAGATCCTTGATCGTGTTGGAGCTATAGAATATCAACTAGAACTTCCACCAACCATGTATCAAGTACACGATGTATTACACAAATCCCTATTAAGGAAGTACATACCAGATCTCTCAAATGTACTAAATTTAGAGGTGGTATAGTTGGAAAATGATACGTCATACAAGGAGTATCCAGCTAAGATCTTGGATCGTAGAGATAAATTTCTACACAATAATACTACTCACCTGGTTAATGTACTATGGTGGAACCATAAGTATGAATAGGAAACATGGGAACCATAGGAAGCGATGAAGGAAAATTATCCACACCTGTTTTCAATTTAGATTGTAAAATGAAATTTCGAGGGTGAAATTTCATAAGGGGGGAAGAATGTAATGACCCAAAGTTTTATCAATGAAAATCCCCTTCTTATAATTATTTTATATGGTATAAACACATAAAATAACATAGATAACACAATACAAACTTTATAAATGATGAATGAATGAAATGAAAGATATTTTTACAAGTTAAGGAACCTATATCGTTGAAATAATAACTTGACCTTCAGAATAGTAATGTGACCCTTATGAACAGTAAATAAGAAAATTGAATAATACCTCACAAATGAAAGTATAAATAATATTTATCTATCTTATAAGTTATAATATGATATACTTATATCATAGTATAAGTAAATAAATATTTTAAAATTTATTAATTAAGTGTTAGTATTTTTGTAAGTCATAAATATTTAATTAAAATTTTATGATTAATTTAATAATTTAAATGAAAATTTATTTTCATAAAATTTATTCATAAATTAATATTTTGATTTATTATGATTATAAGATAATTTTATGAGACCTTAGTTAATTTTTCAAAGTGTTATAAAATAAGTTATAATTTTAAAATCTGTATTGTTCATGTAAATTATGATTTTAACAAAAAATTAAATGTATCATATTTAATTTTTTTTCATAAAATAGAGTTCATTTTTTAAATCTACATGTCAAAAAATAGTTATAGTGAATTTTTGGGATTTTTATAAAATACTTGAAATTTTAGTGAATAGTGAAATATGACAATTTATGATATTTATACATTATAAGTTAAATACATTATTCCTTGAGTCATCACTGATGTAAGAAGCATAATATTGATATCTCATTCATTATTTTAATATTTTTGATGATAATTCTCAAACTATTCATAGTATTGAG
The DNA here is from genome assembly GCA_963277665.1 of Viscum album. NCBI lineage: Eukaryota > Viridiplantae > Streptophyta > Magnoliopsida > Santalales > Viscaceae > Viscum > Viscum album. The sequence continues at coordinate 1,102,562,462 of OY728142.1, read as the reverse complement.
CCAAAATAGTAAACTAATAAATAAAATAATGAGAAAACGTCCCTCTCCTCCACTATAAATATCACCCATCACCATCTCTTCTCTTAACACCTCTCAATCCTTAAGACTTGTAAATTTTTTGATAAAATATCCTCCTAAACCCCTCACCCACATCCATGAGATTTTGTTCTTAATAAAAGACCAAAACCAATCTCTTAATGAGGTTCTCAAGAAGAAGGAATCAAGAGGTAAAACCCTCTTCCTTTTCTTTTAATTTCTTTTTAATTCATTTATTTTCGTTTTCTCTCATCACCTCCACTAATCCAAATGTTACGATAACTCCACTAATTTAAATATAATATAATTTTATTTTGTTAATGTAATAATTCATCATCATCTCTATTTCCTCTTCCTTTTATACTAAAAATGAAAATATCGTCTGCGATGTTGTAATTTATCACATTCAAGGACGACGAGTTTTCAATTTCTATTACCATATTCAATGCTAGATATGGAACCATTTTTATTGTTTAACCAGATTATATTATAAGTATTATATCTTATTTAATGTTCTAGAATCATTTTATACACATGATATTAATTTATAAAACTAAATGAGTTCCTTGTGATCAAAAACCGCCAAAATAAACCCAAATGATTATCATTAACTATTCATATTATGATTCATCATAAAGCCATAAAAAATGATATATTATTCCAATTTAACCTCTATAATACCATTAATAAAATATATGTTTAATTATGGTTAATTACTCCCACTTCACATGACCTTTCATGCATGTAAACAAGTAAACCGATCTTAAAAACCAAGGAAACCAACACTCCCAAACGATGAAATTGAATCTCTTAACACATAAAGAAGGCCATAAATGAACTTTATAATGTTATAATAAATAAAATAAATGCATAAAGGGTTATTTAATTATTAATTAATTAATCTAATTTTATTATCTAGGACATTAAGATCAAGTGAAGAACACTTTCAGACTTAAGGTAAGGGATTCTACTCAAACATTCATTATTCCTTCGAGTTATTCTTTTTATCTGTTTACCCAAATGAAATTATATTTTATTTTTATTTAGATATTCTAAATGCTGTTTATATGTTCCAAAATCATGTATCAATATCCGTGAATCCTTTTTTATGGGTATACATGTTTTTAAAAGGTTCCATACTCGATTATTCCTGATAAGCAAGCCCAATTTAAGAGAACTTCCCAAATTTTTACCCATTTTCAACTGCACTCCATAATCAATTTATATATAAAATTATTTATAAAAATAATTCATTTTATTATGAATAATTACTTGGTTTACTTCTGGTTTTATATAAAATATTTTTCCCTTTTATTCTTTAAATGATCTTTAATATTTTCTTAAACCGCACTAAAATGTTTTATTTTTAAAGTTTCTTATACTCTATTTTTACATGTGTTTACTTTAGTTTAACAAAACTTATCATGATCTATTACTATTTTCCATTATCAATGCCCATGTATTATTTTAATTTTTTCTTTTATAGACACCATTGTGATATTGCCTAATTTTATGCCTTTTGAAAAGATTATGATATACAATTCTTACCATGGGTAACCCTTATGTTTATGTTTGATTCCTTATGTATGATTATTCATGAGGAACACATATTAATGAACATGTTATTATGGGTGTGACCATATATCACTCAAATGCATTGGTTAATGTTTATTCTCATGATATGTCATGTACAACAGTCTTGGTGGTTAACCTTGACTCGTGATCCATGTGAAACGGTCTTGGTGGTTAACCTTGACTCATGATCCTTCATGTGAAATGATCCTTGATCCATGATTATTTTATGTCATATGTTATTTCCACATCTACTATGATACCATGATTTCATATGTTATTCTTTATTATTTATATCCATGTCTTTTATGTCATCTTATTATGCCTTTTAACCCATGTTATATGCTTTATTCTTATGTTTATTTCCTTACTAGGACTTTTAGAACATCCCTTTATTCATATTATCCCCAGGTTATCCTATAAAGATGTAAGGTCTCAAGTAAAGTTAAGAGATTATAATTTATGATAAATAAATAATTTTTTTATTTAGTCTCATGTTTTCATTTTTATGTAACTAGTCTTATAATGACACTAGACTTTACGATCCTTGGCTTATAATTTGATATTTAATTAAGTTTTAAATAATGTAATAGTATGTGAAAAAGGATAGGTTCTTTATACTCCTCTTCACTAAAAAAATATTTATCATGAATTTAATATATCTATCTCTCTATATACATCCCTTAAAATGGGATCCCAATCTTTAAAAAGCTCCTACCAAACTTTTAGAAGTGCTCCCTCAAGGTAAGAGATCCTATCCTCCTCCTATATATTCAAGCACTTTCATTATATTATTCCTTTTTTATTTCCAATTTTTCATGTTGGAATATTTTTTTACACATCACTATTTTTTTTTATTATTTAAAATTATTTATATACCCCCTCTAAGTCTCATTAAACCCTTCCATGAATCTTTTTGTACACCTGTTATGCCGCCTAAATTATCCTATGATTTTCCATGCCAAACATTTGTGTAGAAAATATCCATCTCCGTTTCCACTCAAAGGCATTCAGCTAGATTTACCAATCATTTATTGATTTGGTACTTCCATGTATGTAACTCACACTCCTTAATCATGTGGAAAAAAGTGATGATAGGTGTTCTTATTTTGTATGATCTATGTGGTGAACAAATGCATGTACATGATATGAATGTGATGGATAGTCCTGAAACTCTATAGCCCTATAATTCATTGAGTAATATTTTTATCTCATGAGATACCATTTATGGTGCACGAGTGATTATCCTAAGTACACTATGTTATGATTTCTCAGTGGTTATCCTTGACTTATGTTTCTAATGTCATGTTTTATGTTGTTTCAACATTCTTTATACTATATTGATGTTATCATATTATACCATGCTTTGATGTTCATGACTATGATTCTCACACTTCTATGTCACCATGTTATTCCTCTTAGCTCACATGTATTTATTTACCTTATTATATTATTTGATTATTCCCTTACTGGTATTTATAGATCAATCTTTTCTTATGTATGTCCTTAGGTTATCCCATGTAGTATTAGAAGATCAGTGGATTTTAAGGGCATGTGTAGAGTCTTTAAATAATGTCATTATGTCCATGTTTCGGGTTATTATTTTATGTACCTAATTTCCCCAAAACACTAGGTATCATTATCTTCTAGGATTGTATTAAGTTCATTTTTATGTAATGAATCATGAATTAAGGTGTACTAAAATATGGGTTATCATAGTTAGTGTGAAGGTAAAGTCTAGTCATTTTTGGGAATTAGGATTAGAAACCCTTAGTGAAAGCCTTAAGTATAAGAATAAACATAGGAAACTATCATGAAATTTTGGGTAAATTATAGAGTAAATGGTATCCAAGGAAAAAATCCCTATGTGGATAATACAAGTAGACATGTCTCTAACACAATTATACTTAGGGATAATAACCTCCAAAATGGAGAATTGGGATTTGAATTGTTTTTCACTTATTTCATAAAAAAGAGTCCATGTTTCAAACAGGATTGACACTCTTAAGGGATATGATTTGGAAAAATTACAACATATTTATGAACCATTATAAAGTGAATAAAAATGATCATAAAATTTTATGTTAGGAAATAGACCATGGATAACTTAGATTAAAACCTAGAAATTCACAGTGTCACGACCCGTCCTCGGGGCCCGTGCCGTGACTACCCCAAGCCCGCCTTCCATAGGCCATGGGCTGGCGACTAGCACCAAGGCGTAAATCCCAGAAAAAGGGAAGGCATTGCCTTTGAAAAGTAAACAAGCACCACAGAGTAAGCAAGAGGAAAAGTAAACACTAAGTAAAAACTGTAACAAGCTGTGCTGAAAGTAAAAGGGGCCGGAAATACAAGCCCAACTGTAAAGTACAACTGAAGGGAAAAACAGCAACTGAAAAGAAAAGCCGCAGCGTCGATCCGTCCTCTGGAAGTCCCACCTGAAGGGTGGGTATAGATAGCCTCCACTGCTCCTCGGGTCCACCTGAACGCTCCAAGTACTTCCTGACTAGTGGTCCACCTCCAGGTACCATCCTGCTCCTCAAGCCTCCACTACGATCAGCGCTGTCCGTCGTCTGCAACCAACACAACGTAGTGCGGGCATAGCCCGTGCAGGGGTGAGTATAAGCTACTCAGTAGGGACCCCGAGACCCCCGAAGGTCTCCCGAAATCCACAAAGGATAATCCAAAAAGGAAAGATACAATCATGAAGTAACATCTGACACAGCTTAGGTATATGCCCATACATATACCTAAGTCATCAATTCCCGTTCGGCTCCAACGTCCGAGCCCAAGCACAACCCATTCCACACAGGAAAGCAAACGTATACCCACACAGGATAGCACAACACAATCCACAAAGGAGAGTAAATAGTAAATCCACACAGGATAGCTCAACACAATTTACAAAGGAGAGTAACACAGGATTCAGCTCACACAGGTATACTTCTTCGTATGATGATAAAGATGATCACTGATCCATCTAAGTCGTCGGACCCACAAAGGATCGAAATGTACTAACCCCCGCAATGACCCAAACAGAATCGGGCCCACACAGGACCTGTAGGCGCTGGCTCACATAGAATCACTGAGCGCTGACCCACACAGGATCGAACCCACACAGGATCGGGCCCACACAGGACCTGTAACACTGATCCACGTAGGATCGCTGAGTGCAGTAGTCGTCGCAGTCCACTGAGGACCTCTGCACAGTCGTTGTCGTAGTCCACTGAGGATCTCTTCACAGTCGTCGCTGTCGAAGTAGCAGTCGCAGCAAGCACTAGGGTTCCTGCACACAGCAAGCTCGTTCGGGAGGGTCCGCTCCACGAGCCGAGAGGCTGATACATCAACTGACACAAAGTCCGAAGTTGGTGTATCCAAAAGTTCCTTATCGTCAACAGGAACTCAACGTCGCAGACGGCGCGTCAATCAGACGCCCGGTCTGAGAGTTATTGGCTTTTTCGTCCCAGGGACCCAGTTGGTTTTTAAGGCAAAACCAACCCGACCGTACTCCACCTGCGTCCAAACCTCGGGCGGAGTATGCCAAAAGATCCGTCTCACTTATAGGAATTCAACAAAGCCGACGACACGTCAATCGGACGTTCGTAGCTTAAGATATGAGCGTTTCCGCTCCGAAGGCCCGGTTGGTTTCGTGTACGAACCAACCAGGCCGAACTCAAAGTATTCCAAAACCTTAAGTGCGATATACCGAAACGACCGTCTCGATCCAAGGATCGCGTTGCCGCTAACGGAGAGTCGTTTGGAGGCACGTAGATCAAGTTACGGGCATTTGACCGAAAATGGTCCGAAGACGGGGGGTCCGAGCCCGGGCCGACCCCCCCTGGGTCGGCCGAACCGGGTCGACCCGACCCGGTCCGACCCGGTCGGACCCGGTCGGACCCGGTCAGACCGGCCTGGCTCGGCACAGCCGAGCGGCTGGACGCCGCGGGGCGCCGCCCCCGCGGCTTGGAGATGCCGTGGCCCTCGAAGGGGCCGCGCTGGACAAACGGATGCAGCTTCAGCCGCGTCCCGTGCGGGCAAGATGGACCCGCACGGCCGCGGGTCCGTTGGCCACCGCCGCGCCGACGACCCGCACCGCCAGAATCTTCCGCGGGCCACCGGAGTTGCTCCGGTGGTCCATTTTCCTTCCCGTCTGCGCCGGTGCTCCTCCCGGGACACGTTCTTCACTGCAGAATCAAAAAATTGCCCTTGCGTCACGTTTTGTCATCGCCCTCCAAATCCGCACAACCACGAAGAACGACGGAGGGTTGTCGGGCCGTGTTCGTTTGGCCCGCACCCTCCGCGTTAGATAACAACAACGGGAGAAGATAATTCAACACATGAACCAACAATTTTAATAAAATAAAATTGTTCATATAAACCAGGTTCTTTAACTTTAAAGAAACGTTCACCGGAATATGAAAGAATTATTCACAACAACCACTACCTCGCCAAGTCGTCGCACGCATTTTTCGCAGAATTGTTCGTCGCGGAAGGAGGGGATCGTCGCGTCGTCGCGGAAGGGCGTCGCGTCGTCGCGGAATCCGGCGTTGCGTCGACGAACTCAACGGACCAAGAAACAACAGATTTAATTATAAATAAATAAATCTGTGTTTTGTTAAAAACCACAAGGGAGATTTAAAGAAAAACCCAAGATCTCTTACCTCAAGCAGTTGGAGATTGGAGATCGGGGCGGGGAAGAACGTATCGGATCAAGCGTCGTCAAACTCCGAGGGTGACTATGTTCTTCGCGTTCTTCACGTTCTTCTTGTTCTTCGCATTCTTCGTGAAGGAGGATAAAGGCACAAGAATCCTGTCAGAGCCTCTCAACGTGTAATCCTCCAAAGTCGTTTTGGTCTTATTTTATTATTACGCCAACAAACGAATACGAGGTAGGTAACGACCCATCAATTCGTAGAATTAATTCAACGAAAGAAACCGCACATTTAATTCACGAATAAAACCGCCCAATTAAAAGGTGTATTAAGAATTTAAGAAAACATGTCAGTTGACTTTCTTAATGACGGGTTTTCGCGGGTGCGTTACTTAGCGGAAAAGAAACAACGGGGCTCGTGTGGGCCCCACCTCGCAAATATCCTACCAAGAGGGTAGGATATTTCTGGATAGTACCCTATCCGTTTTAACTCAGTTTAAGTGGCTTTCAAGTGGCTTCAAGTGACTTAAGTGAAATAAAATAAAGTTTGTCGAACAAATTATTTTATTTCTTAACTTTAAGCCCAAAAATTAAAAACCACACCCAAGAAAATGAAACTCCGGAAGAGGCGTTTCTAAGAAAATACCGGCACTGCGATTTCATCGGTGCCCTCAGAATTCGATTCCGGGCACCGGTTCAAATGTTAGAAAAACCCGTTCGTCCGTTCACTGAACGTACCCGATCCAAACTTCGGAAAATGATTCCGGGCACACCGAGCCTCGGAATTAGGTGCCGTCAGAAACTGCGTTCTTGTAAAATTCCAAAGAAAATTAAGAAAAAAATTTCCTTGAAATTTACGGGTCTTTACATTACTCCCACCTCAGGGCTTTACGTCCCCGTAAAGATACATCCTAAACTAGGGAAACAAAAGTGGGTACTGAGCACGCATCTGAGCCTCCCGCTCCCATGTGCTCTCTTGGAGGTTCCCGTGCTTCCATCTGATGCGCACAAGAGGAATCAATCGCTCATGTAGGTCCCGCTCCTGTCTATCCTCTATCTCCACCGGGACCTCCGTAAAAGTCACCCCATCATCCACGTCTAGCTCCCCATGGTCAATGATGTGTGTCAGGTCGTGCACGTATCTCCTCAGCTGAGATACGTGGAAGACGTCGTGCACCCGATGCAACTGAGGTGGTAGAGCCAGGCAATAAGCCACCTCGCCAATCCTGCTGATGACCTGGAATGGTCCAATGAAGTGTGGAGACAACTTGCCGCCTTGGCCAAATCTCCGTAAACCACGTCGAGGTGAGACTCGCAAGAAGACGTGGTCTCCATCCTCGAACTCTAGTGGCCTCCGCCTCCTGTCAGCATATGACTTCTGCCGGCTCTGAGCTATCCTCATCCGCTCCTGGATGACCTGGACCTTCTCTGTCATGGCCCGGACCATCTCTGGTCCCACAAGTGCGGACTCCCTAGGGTCTGTCCAGCACAAAGGAGATCTGCAAGGCCTGCCGTACAACGCCTCGTATGGTGCCATCCCGATGGTGGAGTGGTAGTTGTTGTTGTACGCGAACTCCACCAAGGGTAGGTGGTCCTCCCAGCTACGACCAAAGTCGAGGACACATGCGCAGAGCATGACCTCGAGAGTCTGAATGGTCCTCTCCGTCTAACCATCCGTCTGAGGGTGAAAGGTGGTGATCAGACGTAGCCACGTCCCGAACACCTCCTACAACCCCTTCCAAAGCCGGGAAGTAAAACGAGCATCCCGATCAAAGACAATAGTCGATGGCACACCGTGAAGCCGTACAATCTCCTGAACGTAGAGATGCCCCAAGCTCTCCACTGAGATCTGCTCTCTGATGGGTAAGAAGTGTGCCGACTTGGTGAGTCGGTCAATAATCACCCAAATGGAGTCGTGACCTCTGGAAGTGCGTGGAAGTCCAGTCACGAAGTCCATAGATATCCCGTCCCACTTCCACTTCAGGACCTCCAAGGGCTGTACCAAGCCTGCTGGTACCTGATGCTCTGCCTTCACCTACTGGCAGGTGAGGCATCGAGAAACGAACTCTGCCATAACCTTCTTCATGCCCGGCCACCAGTGCTGTCGTCTGAGATCCTGGTACATCTTCGCCACTCCAGGATGTACCTCCAAAGGAGAAGTGTGAAACTCTCTCAGCACCTCCTCTCGTAAAGCGACTGGTACCAAGGTACATCCTCTTAAAAGGATGTCGTGCTCTTCCCCAAAGGAGAAGCCATCAGGTGCCTGTCCTGAGGATAACTGCGCATGCCATGCCTCACAGTCAGCGTCCTCAAGCTGTGCCTCTCTGACCCGCTGCAGTAGTGGAGGGGTGACTGTGAGAGACTGAAGGAAGGCTACTCCATCTCTATCCAAGAAGGATATCCGCAAGGCGCCTAGCTGCTCTGTCGCCTCCTCAAGTATTTGAATGCCCGTCCTCCTGCTGAGGGCATCGGCTACTACGTTCCCCTTCCTAGGAGTATAGACTATCTCAAAGTCATAGTCCTGGAGGAACTCGAGCCATCGCCGCTGTCTCAGGTTCAGGTCTTTCTGAGAGAAGATGTACCTGAGACTCTGGTGGTCAGAAAAGACTGTAAAGCGCTTGCCCATCAGATAGTGCCGCCAAGTATTCAGAGCGAAGACCACTGCTGCTAACTCCTGGTCATGGGTAGCGTAGTTCTTCTCATGCGGCCTCAAGTGACGTGATACATAGGCAATCAGGGACCGCTCCTACATCAGGACACATCCGAGCCCGGTCCCTGATGCATCGCAGTAGACTACGTATCCAACTCCCTCGTCAGGAAACCTCAAGATAGGTGCGCTGGTCAATCTCTGTCTCATCTCCTGAAAGATCTGCTGACATCTGTCTGACCACACAAAGGGTTTCCCCTTCTTTGTCAAAGCTGAGAGTGGGACCGCAACTCTAGAGAAGTCTGGCACAAATCTCCGATAGTATCCAGCTAGACCCAAGAAACTCCGCACCTCCGTCACACTCCTGGGTGGCTCCCAAGCTAGCACTGCCTCGATCTTCACGGGATCCACTGCAACTCCCGCCTCAGAAATGACGTGCCCCAAGAAGTGGACCTCACGTAACTAGAACTGGCACTTTGAGATCTTCCCATAAAGCTGGTTCTCTCGGAGTGTGTCTAGTACAACTCGCAAGTGGTAGGCGTGCTCCTCCTCCGTGGTCGAGTACACCAAAATGTCGTCGATGAAGACCTCAACAAATCTATCGAGGTATGGATGGAAGATAATGTTAATGAGGCTCATGAACACTGCTAGAGCGTTGGTTACGCCGAAAGGCATAACCAAGAACTCATAGTGGCCATATCGACACCTGAAGGCCGTCTTCTGCACGTCCTCGTCTCGAACTCTGAGCTGATGATAGCGTGACCTGAGGTCTACCTTCGAGAACCACCGTGCTCCCTTGAGCTGATCAAAGAGGTCATCAATCCTTGGTAGCAGATACTTGTTAATCACTGTCAGCTGGTTCAAGCGACGATAATCGACACACAGTCGCAAGCTCCCGTCCGCCTTCTTGGCGAACAATATTGGCGAAGCCCAGGGTGAAATACTGGGTCGGATGAACCCCTTCCCCTGCAAGTCCTCCAACTGTACTCGTAGCTCTCGAAGCTCAGCGGGGGCCATCCGATACGCTGGAGTGGATATCGGGGCTGTCCCAGGGTATAGGTCAATGTAAAAGTTTACCTCTCTGCGAGGAGGTAGTCCTGGAACGTTGTCGGGGAAGATGTCCACATACTGATCCACCACTGCAGGAAAACCAGGACTCGCACGTCAACTGCTCCAAGGATGAGGCTAGCCAACTGATGAGTGATGGGCTTCCCTCTCCTCTACGGGAGTCCATCCTGTGCTGCGAAGGCTCCCTTCTCGCCGGTGAAGGTGAACCTACTCCCATCGGTGCGCACACATCGCACCTTGCGCCTAAAACAGTCAATCTAAGCATGGACTGTAGATAACCAATCCATGCCCAAGATGACGTCGTAAGGCCTCGACACCACTATAAGAAGATCCCAGCCTAAGCTCTCGCCTCCTAGAGTAAGCTCACACTACCGGCACCAGTGCGTAATCGTCGAGTCTGCTGCCATAGGGGTCTCTAGCCGTAAGGATCGAGCCAACGACTCTGTTGGAATCTCCAAGCTCCAAACAAGGGCAGTGGCTATGAAAGAGTGACTCGCTCCCGTGTCTATAAGAACTGAAGCAAGGGTGGAATAGACACAGATCGTACCTCGAATTATCTCTGGCGCGCTGTCATCGTAGGCCTCCGCTGCCTGGAGCTGTGCCTGTCTCTGCCCGCCAGCTCCCTGTGGTCGGGGCAGACCTCCTGGTGGTGGTGGTGGCAGAGCCTCAAAGAATTGCCCACCACTTGCTGCTCGGCCAGCTCCTCTGCCTCATCCGCCTCCTCCCTGCAGACCGCCACGGTCGACCCTCTGCCTCTGCCTAGGTGGCCCCTACACCGTCTGCTGCTCCTTGGTATGGCGGGTCGGGCAGTCACGAGCCATGTGGCCCTGCCCGCCGCACGCGTAGCACTGCCTGCCCCTCGGAAGACTGGCTCCATGCTGTGTGCCCCACACTGCAGAGCCAGTGTCCCTAGGTCGTCTGCCAGAAGGTCTGGTCTGCCTGGAACCCTGAGTCATCTGTCGGCTACCTGCTGCCGAAGACTCCGCTACCTGCCACCCTGCGGTAGGTCTCGCTGTGGACTCTTCCAGAAATCTCTCGATCAGAAGGGCTCACTCTAGCACCCCTGCATGGGTCGGGATGCTGAGGGAGATCAGTGATGACCTGATCTCGTGTCTCAATCCCTACTCAAAGGTCCGGGCTCGGAAGAAGGGGTCCCGTACCATGTTGGTCGAGTAGCGAGAAAGATCGGTGAACCTCACCGCGTACTGGGTGACCGTCAAGCTGCCCTGCCGCAGCTGAAGAAGCTCCTGAATGCGCACCGCACGGAGGGTGTCCGGGACGAACTCTGAGCGGAAGAGGCTCTCGAAGTTCGTCCAGATGAGAGATGCCTCATCGTGCACCTGGAGCATCAAGCTCCACCATCGTCCCGCTGCTGCGTGCAGTAGTCTCGCCGCGAGGATCACCATGAGGTCTGCTGGTGTCCTCACTAGCCTGAAAAGTCGAACGACCACCTCCAGCCAGTCCTCGGCTGCCTGGGGGTCCGTCTCCCCATGAAACCTGGGTGGTGGCTGGTGCTGGAACTCGTGAAGAGCTCCGAGGTGACGTGCATCGTCAGCGGTCGGTGCTGGAAGCATCGGGGGCTCGGCGGGTAAAGGTACCGCCGGTGCCTCTACTGTCAACGGGCCCTGTACCGAGGCCTCGTCGCTCGGCGGGCTGTCGTCGCGCTCTACTCTAGGAACCCTAGCTGGCTGCCGTTGTGGGTCCATATTGAAAAGGAAACAAGTGAGCCACGGTCAGAACAGTATACCTGGTGAGCTGACACAAGTAATCAAAAAGAAAACTTGAAACACACATGCAATCAATGTTTTCGTGCATTAAGTCAGAAATCAGAAGTCAGGGTCCTGGTGTACGGATACGTCGGCTGCCGCACCAACACAGGACTCCATGGACTGATAACCACACTCAATACGCTAAACACTATTGCTTCACATATAAGAAAGATCAGAGTCTGCGGCAGAACCGACCACCTATGATACCAATTTGTCACGACCCGTCCTCGGGGCCCCTGCCGTGACTATCCCAAGCCCGCCTTCCATAGGCCAGGGGCTGGCGACTAGCACCAAGGCGTAAATCCCGGAAAAAGGGAAGGCATTTCCTTTGAAAAGTAAACAAGCACCACAGAGTAAGAAAGTGGAAAAGTAAACACTAAGTAAAAACTGTAACAAGCTGTGCTGAAAGTAAAAGGGGCCGGAAATACAAGCCCAACTGTAAAGTACAACTGAAGGAAAAAACAGCAACTGAAAAGAAAAGCCGCAGCGTCGAGCCTTCCTCTGGAAGTCCCACCTGAAGGGTGGGTACAGATAGCCTCCACTGCTCCTCGGGTCCACCAGACCGCTCTGAGTATGTCCCGCCCAGTGGTCCACCTCCAGGTACCGTCCGCTCCGTAAGCCTCCACCACGATCAGCGCTGTCCGTCGTCTGAAACCAACAAAACGTAGTGTGGGCATAGCCCGTGCAGGGGTGAGTATAAGCTACTCAGTAGGGACCCCGAGACCCCCGAAGGTCTCCCAAAATCCAGAAAGGATAATACAAAAAGGAAAGATACAATCACGAACTAACATCTGACACGGCTTAGGTATATGCCCATACATATACCTAAGTCATCAATTCCCGTTCGACTCCAACGTCCGAGCCCAAGCACAACCCAGTCCACACAGGAAAGCAAACGTATACCCACACAGGATAGCACAACACAATCCACAAAGGAGAGTAAACAGTAAATCCGCACAGGATAGCTCAACACAATCCACAAAGGAGAGTAACACATGATTCAGCTCACACAGGTATACTTCTTCGTATGACGATAAAGATGATCACTGATCCATCTAAGTCGTCAGACCCACAAAGGATCGAAAGGTACTAACCCCCGCAATGACCCACACACGATCAGGCCCACACAGGACCTGTAGGCACTGACTCACATAGAACCGCTGAGCGCTGACCCACACAGGATCGGACCCACATAGGATCCTGCCCACACAGGACCTATAGCACTGATCCACGTAGGATCGCTGAGTGCAGTAGTCGTTGCAGTCCACTGAGGATCTCTGCACAGTCGTCGCTGTCGAAGTAGCAGTCGCAGCCAGCACTAGGGTTCCCGCACACAGAAAGCTCGTTTGGGAGGGTCCGCTCCACGAGCCGAGAGGCTGATACATCAACTGACACAAAGTCCGAAGTTGATGTATCCAAAAGTTCCGTATCGTCAACAGGAACTCAACGTCGTAGACGATGCGTTAATCGGACGCCCGGTCTGAGAGTTATTGGCTTTTTTCGTCCGAGGGGCCCGGTTGGTTTTTAAGGCAAAACCAACCCAAACGTACTCCACCTACATTCAAACCTCGGGCGGAGTATGCCAAAAGATCCGTCTCACTTAGAGGAATTCAACAAAGCCAACGGCACGTCAATCAAACGTCTCTAGCTCAAGATATGAGCGTTTCCGCTCCGAAGGCCCGATTGGTTTCGTGTACGAACCAACCCGGCCGAACTCAAAGTATTCCGAAACCTTGAGTGCGATATACCGAAACGATCGTCTCGATCCAAGGATCGCGTTTCCACGGACGGCGAGTCGTTTGGAGGCCCGTAGCTCAAGTTATGGGTATTTGACCGAAAACGGTCCGAAGACGGGGGGTCCGGGCCCGGGCCGACCCGGCCCGACCCCCCCTGGGTCGGCCGAACCGGGTCGACCCGACCCGGCCGGTCGGACCGGCCTGGCTTGGATCGGCCGAGCAGCTAGACGCCGCGGGGCGCCGCCCTCGTGGCTTGGAGATGCCGCGGCCCTCGAAGGGGCCGCACTGGACAAACCCGCGCCGCCAGAATCTTCTGCGGGCCACCGGAGTTGCTTCGGTAGTCCGTTTTCATTCCTGTCTGCACCAGTGCTCCACCCGGGACCCGTTCTTCACTGCGGAATCAACAAATTTCCCTTGCGTCATGTTTTTTCTTCGCCCGCCAAATCTGCACAACCACGAAGAACGACGGAGGGTTTTCGGGCCGTGTTCGTTTGGCCCGCACCCTCCGCGTTAGATAACAACAACGGGAGAAGATAATTCAACACATGAACCAACAATTTTAATAAAATAAAATTTTTCATATAAACTAGGTTCTTTAACTTTAAAGAAATGTTCACCGGAATATGAAAGAATTATTCACAACAACCCCCACCTCGCCAAGTCGTCGCACGCGTTCTTCACGGAATTGTTCGTCACGGAAGGAGGGGATCGTCGCGTCGTCGCGGAAGGGCGTCGCGTCATCACGGAAGGGCGTCGCGTCATCGCGGAATCCGGCGTTGCGTCGACGAACTCAACGGACCAAGAAACAACAGATTTAATTATAAATAATTAAATCTGTGTTTTGTTAAAAACCACAAGGGAGATTTAAAGAAAAACCCGAGATCTCTTACCTCAAGCAGTTGGAGATTGGAGATCGGGGCGGGGAAGAACGTCTCGGATGAAGCGTCGTCAAACTCCGATGGTGACGGCGTTCTTCACGTTCTTCGCATTCTTCGTGTTCTTCGCATTCTTCGCAAAGGAGGATGAAGGCACAAGAATCCTGTCAGAGCCTCTCAACGTGTAATCCTCCAAAGTCGTGTTGGTATTATTTTATTATTACGCAAACAAACGAATACGAGGTAGGTAACGACCCATTAATTCATAGAATTAATTCAAAAAAAGAAACCACACATTTAATTCATGAATAAAACCGCCCAATTAAATGGTGCATTAAGAATTTAAGAAAACGCGTCAGTTGACTTTCATAATGACGGGTTTTCGCAGGTGCGTAACTTAGCGGAAAAGAAACGGCGGGGCTTGTGCGGGCCCCACATCGCAAATATCCTACCAAGAGGGTAGGATATTTCTGGATAGCACCCTATCTATTTTAACTCAGTTTAAGTGGATTTCAAGTGGCTTCAAGTGTCTTAAGTGAAATAAAATAAAGTTTGTTGAACAAATTATTTTATTTTTTAACTTTAAGCCCAAAAATTAAAAACCACACCCGAGCAAACGCAACTCCGGAAGAGGCGTTTCTAAGCAAATACCGGCGCTGCGATTTCATTGGTGCCCTCAGAATTCGATTCCGGGCACCGGTTCAAAAGTTAGAAAAACCCGCTCGTCCTTTCACTGAACGTACCTGAGCCAAACTTCGGAAAATGATTTTGGGAACACTGGGCCTCGGAATCAGGTGCCATTAGAAACTGCGTTCTTGTAAAATTCCAAAGAAAATTAAGAAAAAAATTTCCTTGAAATTTACGGGTCTTTACACACAGGTTAAGGAATATATTTCATTTATGAATTATCCCTTATATATTCATATTTTCATCTTTTTTTTTAATTTTTAATATTTTAGAAATTTCCTTCGCAAATTTTCCCATTATTTTAGTCAATGGATAGAAATAGGAAGAACCGAGTCAACAACCAATGTAAGGGGAAATGTCATGACTTACAAAATGATATGCCCAAACCGATGGGAACAGATGTCATGAACTTCAAGACAATAATTTATTAATTAAATCATGTATTAAAAAAAATTAAATTAGGAGGAAAAACCACATCCCCCTAATAAAGATAAATTTCCAATTATGACCTTTATGTGACAAAGGCCACTAAATTTCTGTGGATCTTCAGATCTATTAATCATAGAACAATGGATAAAATCTATTAAAAAGATCTTCTTTGTCCTTTAATGCTCTAATCAAGACAAGTTCATGATGGATATTTATCATATGGAGGGATAATTCAATCAATGATGTAAATTGATAAAAAATATAAAGTATACAGGAGAGATATAAGTAATGGAGTGGAAGGAATTTTGGAAAATGTTTTTTCATAAATATTTTCCTCATACTTTTTTAATTAAAATGAAGAAGTTTTTCCTTAGACTCAATAAAAAGGATTATGAATCCATTCGGTCATATGAGTAAAGCTTTACAAGACTTGAAAGATATGCCTCTGTCTTTATCAATGACCCTAAAAGTAATGTTGATTGATTATTTGGTGATCCATAGATGAGTATATGAAAAGTTTTGGTGATTATAGACTTTGATAACTATAAGGAAATTGTATGATGTAACCTCAAAGTAGAAATAGATATTAGTGAATCTTTATAATCTCATGGGTTTGGATATAGGAAGTGGAGAATGGATTTTAATTTGAGCAGTAAAATGGAAAAACCTCACGAGGAAAAGAAAGTAAAAAATCCCACTTTTTAAAAGTGTGGGAAGATAGTTCATGGAAATTTCTTGAGAAGAATAAGGAAATGATTTAGGTGCGTAAAAGAAGGTAACCTAGATAGAGAATTCCTTTGGGAGAAAACCACCAATGTGTTAGAATAAAGTAATTCTCTGGTCAACCCTTATCCTACTGTCCAATGTTTCAACTTCTAGAAATAATGACAGTATATAAATCAATATAATAATCCAAGTGTTGTCAAGGATAACCAAAGAAAACAACCTCAAATTCATAGAGAGTAAGGGTGAGATTATTCCATCACAACTACTGATGTGGATCCTGATAATAAAGTGGTGAAAGGTATACTAGTTATTCATTCAAGGATAGTAAATTCACCATTTGATTATGGTTCTACACATTATTTCATATCACACAAGTTTATTATAACTTTTTAAACACCACATTAAAACATGAAGGTTAATTATTGGTGTAGATGGAAAATTGGTCAATTATTGAATCTCAAGAATATAACTCACCCCCTTTCAAAAAAATTGGGATAAATTTCCTAAAAAACCTTATGATACCCCCTTTAGAAGAATTTGACTCTATTCTAGGTATGAATGTGATTTCCTTTTATAGAGCTAACATAAATTTCTAAGAGAAGGAAACCCCCCTTAGTATCAAAAATCATCCTCTAATTCTATATAAGTGAAAGGAGGAGGATGAATCTCCTTTTGCATAATCATATTAATCATGGATATTGTTACCTTATTATAAATCATATCTATATAAAATGATTGAGACTAAGGAAAATATTATCCGTGATGAAATTACCATTGTGAGGGAATTCAGTGATGTGTTTCCGAAAGATTTTACCAGCCTTCCTTTTAGCCTAGTGGTTGAGTTTTCGATCAAAATTATACCTAGATATTTTCAAATATCCAAGACTCTATATAGAATGACCATTTTTTACCTTGAAGATCTACAGAATAAACTATAGGAGAATTTAGATAAAGGACTTGTACACCCAAGTGCTACACCACGGGGTGCACCGGTCCTTTTTTTAAGAAGAAGGATGGTTTAATTCTACTCTACATTAATTTTCATGATATTAAGAAGGTCATGATAAAGAAAAAGTGTCATATTATATAGATATATAACTTATTTGATTATCTATGTGGATCCTAGTACTTCTCTACATTGGATCTTCAATCATGATATTATCAACTAAAGGTGAATAAGGAGGATATTCCCAAGAATTATTTTCACACAAGGTATAGGAACTAATAGTTCTTAGTGATTACATTTAGACTCATGAATTATTTATCTATCTTCATGGAATTAATGAATATAGTGTTTATGGATTACCTCAAAAAAATTGTGATAGTCTTTATAGATGATATTATTATCTTCTCCAAAAGCAAGGATGAACATAAATAACATTTGAATGTTGTACCAAGGACCTTGTGAATGGAAAAGTTATATGAAAATAAAGTAAATGCAAGTTCTAGATGGAAAAAGTAACATTATTAGGGATTTTTATCACTATAAAAGTGATATCAATGGATCCTTTAAAAATATAGGTATTGAAGGATAGAGCAGACCAACATCTGTGAAAAAAATCCATTGTTTCCCTAGATTAGCTAGGTAGTATCGTCATTTTTTGAGAAACTTATCCTGATTTTTCATGACCAATGACTAAGATAACTTGTATTGGAGTTAATTTTTATTGTAATGACGAATGTTAGGATGTATTTAAAGAGTTAAAGAAGAGGTAATCACTGCACCTATACTCACATTACCCACTAGTGGGGAAGGATTTTGGATCTACAGTGATGCATCCAAAAAGGGATCAGGTTGTGTACTCATGATAGATGAAAAAGTGATAGAATATGCCTCCCACCAATTAAATATCCATGATTAGAACCACCCAATGAATGATATTAAATCGGCTATAGTGATCTTCACATTGAATATTTTTTGAAATTATCTCTATGGGGAGAAGTGTGACAAATATATGGATCGTAGAAGCATCTAGTATATATTCACAGAAAAGGTGATCAATATGAACTAACATAGGTGGTTATATCTAATCAATTATTATGATTTTTTAATCCATTACTATCTTGGGATGGTGAAAAAAGTGATAGATGATCTGAGTAGAAAATATCTTGCAACCCTATCCATGATAAGGATTGAAAGGGACCTAATATTCTTTGATATTTAAATGATGAAAATGGGAATAATGAAAGGATATTAATCCTACATTTAGAAAATATTTTCTCAACCATCAATTATTTAGAGGATCAAGGAGGCCTAAAAATATGACCGGATCTATAGAAAAAGTTAGTGAATATTCTGAAGTTAAACTTTTCTAAAGATGAATTTATAAGGTTTGTGACCTAGATATTTGTCCCATAAAAACTTAAGCTAAAGCGAGAAACTTTAGATGATGCACATATATCATCATTCTCTATTAATCTAGGAATTACTAAGATGTATATAGACCTAAAAAAAAGATTATGGAGGGATTACATGAAGAGGGAGATTGCATAATTTATATCTCAATGCTTGGTATTTCAATAAGTAAAGGCTGAATGGCATAATTCTAAGGGTATGATTCAACCATTACCCTTACTGGTATGAAAATGGTAAAACATAACCATAGATTTTGTCATAGGAATCTCAATAATTTTTAAAGGCAATAATTCTCTCTAAG
Organism: Viscum album; assembly: GCA_963277665.1. Lineage (NCBI taxonomy): Eukaryota > Viridiplantae > Streptophyta > Magnoliopsida > Santalales > Viscaceae > Viscum > Viscum album. The sequence continues at coordinate 1,102,543,612 of OY728142.1, read as the reverse complement.
AGGTATTCAATCTCATTAAAAATTCAATGCATTTAATTTAGATCAAGGAAGATTTATCTCTTAACCAACTCATTAAGATATACATAAGGTAATTGGAAAGATTTCATGAAGTGAAACACTCTATTATATTTGATTGAGACCCTAGGTTTACCTCGAGTTTTTAGAGGAGCCTTTAGCAAGCATTGGAGAGATAAGCTTCAGTACTGCTTATCACCCTTAGATGGATGGTTAGTTTAAGAGAACCATCTAAACTCTAGAGTATAATGCTGAGATCTTGTTTATTGTATTTGAAAGGATTTTATGATTTTTACATTCCCCTAATAGAGTCATTATATAATAATAATTTCCCTTATATAATTCAAATGAAACATTATAAGGACTTGTATGGGAAGAGGAATTAGACTTTAACATTCTCGGATAAAGTTGGGGAGTGGAATCTGATGGGACCTGATCCTATCCAAGAGATAATAGAAAAGGTCCAAACAATTCAACATCATATAAAATCCACATAAATTTGACAGGAAATCTATCTAAATAATCATTGATGAGACCTGGAGTTTGAGTTTGGAGATAAGGGTTTCCTTTATATCTCTCCATGGAATAAAGTCATGAGGTTAGGTAAGAAGATAAATCTCAGTCCAAGATACATCAACCCATTTTATATTCTTTATTTCATTGGAAAAATGGCCTATCAACTAGCAATCCCACCTAACCTATCTAATGTACATGATATGATCCATGTATAACTTTTTAGTAAGTAAATACTAGACCCCTAAATGCATTGAATCTAAAATTTTCACCATTGGAGAATGATCTTTCAAATGAGGCACATTCAGTGAAGATCTTAGATCACAGAGACAATGTTATACAAAACATGAAAACCTGCCTGTTCAAAGTGTCGTGGTTGAACCATAATTTTGAGGAGGTGATATGGGAACTAGAAAAGTTGATGGATCAAAAGTAACCACATCAATTTTAGTGTATGAGATGAATTTTTTAGGGACAAATTTCTGAAGGGGTAAGAGTGAAATGACCCAAACTTTCATAAATGAAACTCCCTTTTTGAGTGAATAAATGACTTATTAAGAAATATAGTTATAGAAAACACATGAATTAATTTTTTAATTTTAGAAAAATTATAAAATATAGACTGATGAATTTAAAATAATCTTAAGCATCTTAAAAATTGACAATACATGCATAGTATAGTGACCTATAAAATTAGTATATATTAAGTTTTATGAAAAAGTCTAATTTTCATAGATAGAAGGGGCGATGGCCTCAAACAGTAGTATTATACCCTATAATGCCCATCTATAAAAGATTATGAGGTAGTTTGAAACATTTTAATTTTCCCTTGACCAAGAACAAGCTGAAATTAAACAACTAAAGCATGAAAAAAACCATTTATGAGAGAAGTTCAAGCTTATCAAGATCACAACCCAAACCATGTTCGCTGAACTACCCTAAGAAAGTGTTAGTATCACACACCTTACCCTTTGAGAGTATGATGGTGTAATAAGGGGTCTTGTATCAAAAGCTTAAAAGTATGATTTTTTATATTTTCTTTAAATTAAACAATGATTATATTTATTCTTTTTTTATTACTTTATAAATTATTATATAATGAGTTTGATAAAAAATAGATTTTAATACAAAGAAACCAAAATTGTATTTATGGAAAATATATGGTTTTAATTAAAACACTCTTTTTGATAATTCAATAATAAATTATATTTTTATGACATATCCTTATAAAATGATATTTATTTAAATATAAATTATAATATAATTTAATTAAGTCCAATGTAATCTTTATAAGGGTTAGAAAATTTTTATTGTCGTAAAAAATCGATATTTTTTATATAATTGAAGATTTTTATTTAGAGAATTAAATTTTCATATTTAGAGAATTATTTTTTGAAAATAAATATTATTTTTTAAATCAACATTTCAAAATTATCCAATTTTTAATTTTTCATAATTTTCTATGATATTTAAATTTTTGGGTTAAATTTAACTATGCTATAAATGTACATTATATATTATGACATAATAAAATCCCAAAAGTGTTGTAATAAATACAATAAGAATCATCTTTGAACAAAATTTTGTTTCACATTAAAAATAACGTGTTTTTGAAGTTATTTGATTAATTTTATAAACCCTTAAAGAATCTTCTAAAATCTATATTATATTTTAAGGTTTTAAAATCAGTTATTTATGAACATGTCTCACTTCCTCATCAAAATTTTTTTTTTAATGATTTAGATTCCTAGACTTATAAAATAATTAAAAACACCACTCTTTGTTAGAAACCATGGACAAAAACCATGGGAATGTTTGTGGTTTTGATTATTTTATCATATAAAGTTGAAAACCTAAGTAGAGAAATTAATAAACAATTACCCTATTTTTTCTATAAATGAACACCCATACTCCCACTACTCTTAACTCAAAACCCATTGATCATGAATTTACTCTATTTTTTTTGCTTTAAATCCCTTAAAAGGTGTTTCCAAGCTCTTAATAAGCTCCTCCCATGCATTTTGAAGTGCCCTCTCAAGTTAAGGAATTCTCTCCTCTTTATTCAAGAACCTTCAATGTATTATGCCTTTTGATTTAATATTTATCATGTTGGAATATGTTTTAAAAAATATATCTTACCATCCTTATGATTTCCAAGTATTGAGATATCCAATTTCACTCTTATTAAACCCTTCCATGAACCTTTATGTGCACCCATTATTCTACCAAAATTATCTTATGATTTTCCATTCCAAACATTTTTATAGTGAATACCCATCCCCATTTCCACTAAAAGGTATTCAACTATATGTAAATATCATTCATTTACTAGTTAAATCCAAGTATATAACACAAAACCCTTAATCATGGTTTTAAAAGTGATGAAATATGTTCAAAATTTTCAGGATCTATGTGGCACATAGATGCATGTACATGATATGAATGTGATGGGTTGGCTCAAAATTATATATCCCACCAATGCATTGGGTAATGTTTTTATCTCATGAGATACCATTTAAAGTTCATATAAGGTTATACTAATTAGTATATGTTATGATGTCTTGATGGTTATCCAGGACTTACGTTTATGATGTTATGACATTTCTTATGTTTTCTTGTGGTTATCACCTTATACTATAAATTGATGTTCATGATCCTGATTGAAACCTTTCTATGTCTCCATGTTATTCCACTTGAATCACATGTATTTATTTACCTTATCCTATGCTTTTATTATTCCCTTACTAGGCTTTATAACTCACTCCTTTCGTATGTACATCCCTAAGTTATCATGTATAGTATCAAAAGATCAATGGATATTATGATCATGTGCAGAGTCTTTAAATAATTTCATTGTAATATTTTTAGGTTATTATGTTATATAAATAATTTCAGAAATACATTAGGCCTATTGGTATTCTGGTATTGTATTAAGTGAGTTTTTATGTAATAAATCATGAATTAAGGTGTATTAAAATATGAATTTTCATACTAAGTGTTAGATTCCTTCTAAAGTGGCATTTTTCATTAACCTCGATCATCTAACCAGGTAGTTTTATTCCAAAGTTAGTTGGCCATGGATAATCTTGTGCAAGGATAGAAAGTAATAAGGTAACCCTAACCATTAATCGTCTTGTTCTTGGTGTTTTTAGGGTTACACTAGTTATGAAAACCTAAACTGCATGATACCAAATTAATAGGATTGGGTTTATCCACTTTATATATTGGAATAGCATTTTTCTTCTCTACTATATAAGAATCATATAAGATATTATTGATAAGTGTTTTCAACTAGATATAGTTGTGGATTATTTATGTGATTAACTGGTATAAGTCATGAAGAAATATGGATGTTTTCCTATTATTGTATATAATGTATTCTAAAGGGATCATTATTTTAGTGGGATACCATTTAATAAGATTCGTTATTAAATGGTAATACAACAAGATACTCATATAATAATAGATTATATTATAGAAAAAATATCATCATCATCAAACTCTACTTTGATATTAATCCTTAGAAGGAGAATATTAATGTAATAAAATTATAATTTTGGTAGATTAATAAGTGTTCTTGAGTAAAGATAAATTCTATGTGTTGAAGTAAAACCTTTTTGAGTTAACAAGTATTGAAGTAGTTTAACAAGTGAATCTATATTCTTATGACGGATAAAATTATTCACTTTGGGTAAAAAAGGAATTATATGCTAAATGACATAAGGAATTATAATCACATATACTCAATAAGATTGTATGTGTAAATGATGCTCAATATGATTGAGTATGATAATTACTTGGTGAGACTATAGTTTTTTTAAAGGTTTTTTTCTAGTTAAGTAATTCATTATATTTCCATCTATGTAAACATTTAATAATATAATTTAATTTAAGAAAAGGTTACCACCAGATATTCTCAAGTGTTGAGAATAGATGAACTGTGCATATGATGTATAGGTTTTGGTGACATGTAAATTATAAAAAAGGGTAAAAGTTAAATCTAGAAGAATAAAATTATATTGGATAGTCCAATGAAGTTTCTTCTAGTTTCTAGTCAATGTCAATGAATCCTAAAGGATGGAGGAATGATGATTACATAGGATGGAATAATATAAAAATCCCAAAAGATTTTTTTTTCAAACTCTATGTAATGTTTATTTCGGGTATTAGTGTTATAGAAATCAATTCTTTGATTTTGAATGGTATGTGATATTTAATGTGTATTTTTCAAGTATTCTAAATATAGCGACCCTAGCCTTTTACATATAACATTACATGATTTTAAGAATAATTATACATTAAAGTACAATCCAAGGGCTGTGAAGTTTAGTGCCTTGAAAGACTAGGTATATAATAAAACAAATTTTTTTATTTAATCTCCATAATGAGCTACTATCTTCCATTGTGCACATATATCTACCTAGGATACCCTAGGAAACACATGAGAAAAGGGATGAGCTAAAAAGCCCAGTAAGGGAGTATAAATTAGAATACGGATTTATCACATGGGTTAGAAGACATGAAATAATGATAATAAAATCCTAGAACATATGGAATCATAACATATAAACATGGGATCATATAAAAATGGAATCATAGTAATGTGGTAGAAACATGAAACATGACTTTTATATGAGTCAAGGCTAACCGCCAAGATCGTTTCACATAGTTAAACAAGCCAAGGATAACCACCAAGACCGTCACACATAACATATCATGAGACTTAACTTTACCCAATTCATTGGAGTGATATTTGGGCACACCCATCTTACTTTTCATGAATATGTTTGTGACATAAATAATCAAACATAATAAATATTACATAAATATAAGTGTTACCCATGGAAAGAATTTGGTAACAAAATCATGTCATAAATCCTAAAAAAAGGAGGGTATCATAAAATTTCCCATGAAATAAAGGAATTAAAATATACATGGACATTCATAAGGGAAAGTAGGAATGTATCATGGTGAGTGATTTCAAGTATAAGTGACAACATAAATTTTTGCATTGAAACATTTTAGAGAAGTTTTAAGGAAAGTAATACAGATCCTTTAAAATATAAATGGGAACAATAATTTATATAAAAACATAAGTTAACCAATAAGGTTTTCATAATAAAAAAACTAATTTTATAAAGATAGTGGTGTCTTAAAATAGAGGATAGAGTGCACTTGAAATTGGGTAAAAATTTGGGAATTTCTCTTAAAACGAGTTTTCTTATTTGGAAGTATTGAGGAAGGAATCACTTAAAATCATGTACATCCCCAAAATATAATGAGGGATGGATCTTGAAACATGTGTTTGGAGCATATGCATAGTATTTTGAAGTTGTAAATAAAAATAAAGGACAAATTCATTTGGGTAAAAAAGAACGATGGAGAAACCTGAATGAATGAAGGTGGTTTGAGTATAATCCCTTACGGAACATCCGCATGGTATCATTTGTACTTAAGAGAACTTCATGAGAGAGAATGGGATTTATTATCACTTATACATCATGAGGGAAGTAAGGATAAGGTGATAAATCATACCCCAATATTAGTAATTATATGTAAAAGGGAATAACATAGAGGACATTTTTGAATAAAATTTAAATAGAGAGGACCCCTTACCGGATGGAAAAGATGGAGTGGAGCTCAAGCCTTCAGAGGCGATGATGACCTAGTGGATATGCCTGTGGATCCAAACACCTCCTCCTCAGTGGGGGGAGGGAGGAATTTTTTCCCTTCCTCCTTTATTCCTAGGCCCTTCATCCCTTTCACTAATCCATATTTCCTTCCTCCATTCTAGTTGATCCCCCTTTTCCCTAAGTTCCTAGATCTGCACAATGGATCACCTTAGATCATGATTTCATCAAAAGTATTCAATGAAGCTTCGTATCTTCATAGGTCGACACATGTGGATCAATTCAGGGGTATCCAACCCTCGTTTGATGCTTTTGAAAGATTTGTTTTTGATTCATGTGGTCTTCCAGATCATTCGGTGGTGGCTCTTCTCGATCTGTGCCACTTGATTATCCATTTCACCTCAGAGGATGATCTAATTGTTTTCTAGTCGAGAACCCCTCGTGTTTTCAATGGATGTGGTTTTCACATCATTCTCTGGTCCTTATATTTCAATATGAAATGGGATGTGCCTTCGACAATGGTTTGGGTAAGCTTTCCTGATTTGACTCTTCCTTTCTAGAACCCTTCAATTATTTGTATGTTAGGGAATCTGGTAGGAAGTTATTTATGCTCTGATAATTTCACTTCTATGGTTTTTCATACAATCATCCATCATGTATGTTTTGAGGTTTATGTCTCGAAGGCTCCAACAGAATGGCTATAGATCTCGGTTAGTGAAGAGTTCAGATTGAATCAAAGAGTGGTATTTGAGTCATGGCCAATGTTCTCCCTGGGGTGTCACCGCTTAGGCCATATAGTATTTGGTTTTTGTTGTGGTCATAGAGGTAGGAAAATCACAATCCTAGTTTTATGTCCAACTTATGGGTATAAAGTGAAGGTTGATCCTATAGTCTAGTAGGATCAGGATTATACTGGTATGGGCGAGTGTGAGGAGGTGCGCGAGGCTGTTTCAAAGGCAGTGGAATCCATTAGGCAACAAGACTCTATAAGAGTGGATTCCAGATCTCAGGAGGATCTTCTACAATAATGGCCACCATTGGTTCCCTTGGATGCAGTGAAGTGTGTGAAGTTGAAGGTGGAAGAGTTATGGGTAGAAAATATTTTTTCCCATCTTAAAGATGATTTGGGTATAACTCCCTTGCAGGTGGGTGGAAAAGAGGATGTGCAGGGGGGAGGAACAAAAATTAAGGGTCCCATGGATAGATCTATGGTGGATATACCAGTTACAATCTTTATTATTGGGGAAGTTGTGAAGGACTTGATAGTTGGTGATATACTGGGTCCTGGTGGAACTCATGGTCGCGAATGGGAATTCACTAACAAGAAACTACAGTTCATGGGACGAGGATATGAAAATCTCACTAGATCAGACATGCTACATGGGAAGACTGTCTTGCTAGATGAAATATACTCATAGTGTACAAGAGAGGCAGGAATAAGTGACTATATTAGGGACCTTAGACCCAAAAATCCTCGGTTCCAACCATAAAATTCAGATGAAGGCTAAGAATGGGTGAAAGAAGAATGGATTGGAGAAGAAAAGTAGGAAAGGGGGAGTCTCTATGTAAGCATAGGGGAATCAAAGAAGGTTTGGGGATTAATCTAGGGAACTGATTTTAGGGTTTGGATGTTCAAGAACCCCCTTGACTCAAGAGGAAGATACTTTAGGTGAAGACAACTATAGTCAACTCTCAGTGGATAACATGGACCACATTCAAGGGAAAGGGCCTCACATCCATTAAACGAATAAGGGTAAAAAAGGAATTTGAGGTAAATGTATAGTGGTCCAAGGGAAAAAACCAAAGGGACGCAAGGATTACTTACATTTTCCAAAGATGATGGAGATGAGGTTGTCCAAGAAGGGCAGGAAAAATGACATAAAATCCCTAAAGAATGGGGAAAGTGAATATCCAAGAAGGAATACCAGATATAGGTGAGTAGAGGATGGAGAGTGTTTGAAATTGATTCTACACTCCAAGGAAGAAATGTTAGAAAAAGCTGTCCCACTTAATGTCTCAGAAGAGGAGATTAAAAGAATTTATAGAAGAAGGTTTCTAGTTGATTCCAATGAGGAGGAAGAGTTGTGAATAAATAAAAAATATCTAATAATTTCCCAGGGCTTCAATTAAATCATAATAGACTTGGGGGAATTCATTCAGACAATGGATAGGATGTCCACTTACCTTGAAGAGATTATTAGAGAGGACCTAGAAATCCAGGTTAGTCTGCTGCAATGGGAACTTTATTGGGTAGCTAATTAAGGTAATCTAACTCTTGTGTTTAATCATTTTGTGAGATATTTTAGCATATTGAGGTATTGTATGTGAACTATGGTTTCCCATTTTTCCTCAAAATGGATTAATAAATTTTTTTTAAATTTGTATGGAGAGGATCACTTACCTTAAGTCTGATGCTATTCTCTACTTGATATTAACAACCTGAATAATCAAATTATGTTCATTAATTAATAATTCCAGAACCAATTCTCTAAGTAAATGATTTAGTAAAACATTTTGGAGATCATTCATAACCTTTTTGATTGGCTATGATGTTCAATTTCATTGTTCGAGTCCGTTTTTTTCCTTGGTTCTAATTTTTAGTTCGCTTATATTCATGTTTGGAGAATCATGTAAAATAAAGATGGTTGTATAAAATTAGAGTTATATGTTATTAGTGAAAATCCAGGTGGTTACATGATTGTAAATTCCATTTTTTTACTTGATGTGAATATGAATCATTATATAAATTATTTAATGATTACCATTTGGGTTAATTGGTGGTTTTTTGAACACAACAAACTCATTTTGCGTTATAAATCAAAACCATGAGTAAAAAAAGATTCCATAACCATATATGAGACATAATACATGTTTTATGGTCTGGTTCAACCATGAAAATGGTTCATGAGCATAATTGAAGATGGTAATGGAAATTTAAAACCCATCATCCTTGAATGTGGTAAATTAGCACATCTTGGTTGGTGTTTTCGTTTTTAGTATAAAAGAAAGGGAAAATAGAGATGATGAAGAATTATTCCTTTATAATGAAAAACTTATAGTACATGTAAGGTACTAGTGTCATCACAACATTTGGATTAAAGAATATGAGTAAAGAAAAAGAAAATAGATGAACTTGAAAAGAAAAGAAAAGTTGAGAGATCCCTTATGAAAATTTGGCAGCCTAACGACATCACTTAAAATTTCATAAAATATTTTGATGAGGGAAAAATGGGTCTCTAATAATTCTTACATAATATTAAAATTAAGGGGGAGGTTCAATGATATATCCCAACATAATCCAATTGAAATTAAAAATTATAACCTAAAATGAAATCTTGAGAAAAGAGAAGGGAGGTAGATTCCTTTACCTTGTGGAGTAACTCCTAAAACTTGAAGGTTGGGACCTTGGGGATTGATGATAACTTTGTAGGACTCCTAGGGAGGTAAAACCACTATATATTATATTATTATGTATTTGGAATGATATTAAATGAAATAAATAATTGGTATTTATAGTAAAAATGATAGAGTTTTTAATTAATTTCAAAGGACACCTCATTGGTGTTTTTTTTGAAAAACCATGGGATTTCCCATGGTATTTTATAATGGTATTAGCCACATGGGACACCTCATATCTTATTTTTCTATACACAAGTCTACCAGAATTTTATTTTAATTTTCAAATCATTATGATGTCATTAAACATACTGAAAACTCAAAACTGTATTTTTACCATTCACAAAAAATTACAGTATTTTAGAAAAATACAAAAAATTAACGAAAACCATTTTTTGATGTGTAGAATTAAAAAATGAACTTAATTTTTTGAAAATAATTTTCTAAATAATTTTAATTTAATTTTTTAAAAATTCACAATTTATTCAATAAAAAAACATTAAAACTATAACTCATTTTACAACACCTTAAAAAATTAATCCAGGTCCCATAAAATTATCTTATAACCATAAGAAAATAAAGTAACAATTTATGATTACATTTTTTGAAAATAAATTTCCATTTTAAATTATTAAATTAATCATAAAATTGTAAATAAAAAATATTTTTGACATAAAAAAATACTAATTCTTATAATATGATTTTTTTCACTTTAAAGATGTATAAATTGTATTTATACATTCATGGATGATGTTTTTATTTTTTTGGCTGATTTATATTCATCAATATTCATAAATGTATGTTAATATTCATAAGTATATGTTAGTATTCCTCAAAAACTAAGTTTGTCTTATGAGACTCCAAATAACTTACTGATCACAATTGTAGATGACTGTTTTTAGAAATTCAAAACACATAAGTTACAAACTTATGTTTAAAGGTCACATGGTACTTAGTAGTTCATTGTGTTGTGATTTCATGTGATTATATGAAATTTTATAAATTTTTTTTTCATTGATAAATCATTGGGTCGTTACATTCTTCCCCCCTTAAGAAATTTCTCCCTCAAAATTTTGTTTTACATTCTAGGCCATAAATAGGTGCAGATACTTTTCCTTCATTGCTTCCTTCAGTTCCCATGTTTCCTCTTCGTACTTATGGTTCCTTTATAGTACCTTGAACATGTGAGTAGTCTTGTTACGTTGAACTTTATCTCTACGATACAAGATCTTCACTAACTGCTCCTTGTAAAAAAGATCATCCTCCAACTTTACCACCTCTAAAGAGAGTACATGTAAAGAGTCTGGTATGTACTTCCTTAAGAGGGATACATGAAAGACATCATGTACTTTGGACATGGTAGGTGGATGTTCCAGTCAATAGGCCACAACTCCAACATGATCAAGGATCTCGAAGGGGCCTGTGTACCTGTGACTTAACTTTTCTTTCTTTCCAAACCTTATGAACTTCTTCCATGGAGATATGTATAGAAATACCATGTCTCTAACTTTTAATTCGAGGTCTCATTGACGATTGTTTACATAACTCTTTTTCCAACTTTGGTATGCCTTGATGTGCTGCTGAATAGTTTCCACCTTCTCCACCATTTCATCAATCATTTCCAGTCCTAGAATATTACGCTCGCCGAATTCATCCTAACACGCCGGTGTTCTGCACCTTTTCCCATAAAGGGCTTCGTATGGTGCCATTTACATGCTCGAGTGGAAACTATTATTGTAGGAGAATTCGACCAGTGGAAGATGTTGTACTGTCCTTTTTTGAAGTCCAAAGAACATGATCTCAACATATCTTCCAATTTCTGTATAGTTTACTTATATTGGCCATTAGTTTGAGGATTATAGGCCATACTAAAGTCCAGTTCAGGGATTAGAACATGTTGTATACTTTTCTAGAACTTTGAGGTGAATCGCAGATCACGATCATATACAATATATAGTGGTACTCCATGCATCCTTACCACTTATTTGATGTAAATTTGTGCAAGTTGATCCAATGAGAAGTCCTCTCAAATCATGAATAAGTGAGTTGTCTTTGTAAAAAAAATCCACAACAACCCATATATCATTGCTTCCAATGGATGTCTTTAGAAGTATAGTGAAAAAGTCCATGGTGATGTTCTCCCACTTCCATGTTGGTATGGGTAGTGGTTTCATCATCCCCTTAGACTTTTGTCTCTCATCCTCCACTTTCTAAAATACCAGGAACTTTGATGTATATTCAACAATATACCTTTTCATATTATCCCACCAAAAGTTTTCTTGGAGATCTCGATACATCTTTGTGCTCCCTGGGTGAATAGAGAAGGTTGAGCTTTGTGCGTCATTCAAAATCTTCTTATTTATCTTTGGATTGTATGATACACATAATCATGACCCAAATATTATAACTCCTTCCTTTTTAATCATGAACTCAGAGGATTTACCTTTTTAACATCTTCCACCTTTTTCTAAAGTTCCACATATTTTCTTTGAGCGTCCTTTATTTTCTACATGAGGGATGGTTGAGAAATCATTTGAGAAAGGATTGATGATGTTCCTACCTTAACGATTACCATGTCCATCCTTTGAAAATATAAGAAGATCATATTTTTTTCAATTATCATCATTGATAAAGATGGAGGATCCTTTATACTTAGAGTATCTGCCACCTTGTTTACCTTACCAGGATGGTAGTGGATTGACCAGTCATAATCCTTGATGAGCTCCATCCATCTTCACAGGAAAATATTGAGCTATTTTTTTTGAATATATATTTGAGACTCTTGTGATCAGTATATATCTCACACTTCTACCTATAGAGATAATGCCGCCAGATTTTCAATTCCAAGATCACATCCGCCAACTCCGGATCATGCGTTGGATAGTTTTTCTCATGGATTTTAACTACCTTTAGGAGTAGGCTATCATTTTATCATTTTGCATCATCAAAAAATCTAAGCCCTTCTTAGAAGCATCACTATACACCACAAAATGTTCTCCACTAGTTGGGAGTGTGAGTACTGGCATAATGATTATCCTCTTTTTCAACTCCTTAAAATAGTATTCATATTCCTGAGTCCAGACAAACTTTACTCCCTTCCATGTTATCTTGGTCATTGGGTTTGACAATCATTAAAAGTTTTTCAAAAATCATTGATAATACCCAGCTAGACCTAGAAAGCTGCAGATCTCCATTGCAGATGTTGTCCTGGGCCACTATTCAATTGTATTTGTCTTGGAAGTGTCCACAAATATCCCTTTTCTTGTAATAACATGCCCCATGAATGATTCTTCATCTATCCAAAAATCACATTTACTATAATTTTCATAAAACTTCTCCCTTTGAAAAGTTTTTAACATAGTGTTAAAATTCTCCTCATGTTACTCCTTGATCTTAGAGTTTATTATAATACCATCAATAAAGACTACCAAAAATTTGTCAAGGTTATCTCTAAATACTCTATTCATTAAATCTATAAAAATCATTGGAGAATTAGTGAGTCTGAAGAGAATCACTATGAAATCATAGTGTCCATACCTCGTTCGAAAGGTAGTCATGGGAATATCTTCCTTCATCACCTTTAATTGGTGATATCCCAAACAAAGGTCTACCTTAGAGAAATAACTGGCCCCATGAAGCTGATCAAAAAACTCATCTATCCATGATAGGAGATACCTTTTCTTTATCGTGATTTTATTGAGATCATGATAATCAATGCAGAGGCGCATTGATCCGTCCTTCTTCTTGACGAAGAGGACTAGCTCACCCCAAGGTGAAGCACTGGGGCGTATAAAACCCTTCTCCAGATTCCCCTATAACTGCTTATTCCACTCTTATAGCTCCAAAATGGACATTATATAAGGTATCTTTTATATAGTCAGAGATCCAAGAATAAGTTCAATTGAGAAATAAACCTCTTAGTTAGGAGGAAGACCAGACAACTCTTCAGGGAATACATCAGTGTAATCCCTCACTATGGGAATGTCTTTAAGCATGATTTTCTCCTTTGTCTCAATCATTTGAGCTAGAAATTATTGATCACAAGGAGTTAATATCCACACTTGAGACATTGATTCTAAAGGAGATTCATCTTCCTCATAAAAATTATAAATAATTGGAGGATGCTTTAGGATGTGAAGAGTGATCTCCCCTTCCAGGTAGTTGATGTTGGTTTTTTATAAAGATATCCAATCCGCACCTAAGATAGATTAAAAACCCACTAAAGGAAGTATGAAAAGTTTTCCTGGTAGGTTTATTCCATAAAAATTAATCAGGGAGGAGTTATAAACCATGGACGCAACAATTACCCCATTCACTATTCTCATAGATAAATTTTCCTCTAAATTTTGAGGTGGTGTTTGAATAGTTCTACTAAACATGAAAGATATGAAAGAATTCATAGAAATAGAATTAAATAATAAGTTCTCTATTCTTGAATGAATAACTAGTGTACCTATCACCACATCATTTTCCGGATCCACCTCAAAAGTAGTGCTAGTATAAACCCTTCCTTATTGCCTTGGATGTTTTTGTTGATTTCATCCAACAACCCTTGGCTTTGGAAAATCGTTTTCACAATGCCAATGATCCTTATAGTTATAACACTACACCATTAGTTGATCATTTATTTGAGCCTTACTTTATTCATCAACATTAGCGGGATTTCTCATATCCCTTCGACAATTCTTAGACAGATGTCCCAGTTTTCCTCATATGAAACAATTCTTGGTTCCCTTTAGATAGTTCCCAGGATGCTTCTTCCCATAAATTTTACAAGTAGGATATTTGGGCTTCTTTCCATCATGGGGTTTGTTGGTTGAACCACCCATGTTGTTCTCTATTTTTCAGCTTCTTATTATCCGGACCACGAGACCAATAAGAGTATCCTATCTCTATTTCAACCTTTAGGGAACAATAGACAATCTCCTCATAACTTTCGAAGTCTCGAATCACCAATGCATTTCATAGACTCTACTTTAGTCTGCTAAAGAAGAGATCCACCTTACTTTCAGTGTTCATGTCAAAGCCAGAGGCGTACCTTGAAAGACTTGTAAAGTTTTCTTCATACACCCCGATGGACTTATCTTCCTTCTGCTTGACTCTAATGAACTCTATTTCTATCTTGAGATGGATGGTTTGAGGAATTTATTTACTGAAAAAAATCCTCTTGAATTCCTCCCAATACACTGAATCAATTTTCTCTTGAGGCTTTGTATTCTTGACCAGTTTCCACCACTGATAATCTTCCCCATCAAAGAGATATACCTATAGTACAAATTTCTCTTCTTCAGAGCACTGTAGGATATAGAATATCTTTTCAATGGAGTTAATCCACTATTTTTCAAGGAGGGGATTAGAAGATCCGCTAAACATGAAAGTCCTTTTCCGCATGAAGGATTCTACAAAAACTTTCTCTTTTATTAGAGGAGGAGGGCGTTACACACAATTCAAGTTATTATTAATTACTTTATCCAACTGAGCAAGTACTATCATGTAGTTTTGAGCACCCATTCCCATCATATCAGGCATATAATTTGGGAATTCTTCACATTCCCATTCACATTGATTGTTGGAGTGTGTTCTTCTATTTTCTTCCATTAACTAAGAAAAAGAACGTACAATTAGAGGGCTTTAATACTTATCTATTGACAATAAATATAGAAACTTTTAACATAAGGGGATAAACTATTAAAGGAGAAGTATATCCCAACTTGTGATTCCCTATGTTTCAATCTAGGTTATCCTTGATCTATTTCTTAAATTATATTTCTATGGGTTTTTTTCATTACATTAATAATGGTTGTACCGATATCATGAATTTAACAATCGATATCCCCAGGTCGTGTCAAACCAAGAGTACAACAAGGCCTGTTGTTATATACCAGGATACCTAAGGTCAGGCCCAAAACTCTTTGTTAGAGTTTTCATTCCTAGGTACATCTGTGCCAGAGCCACCTCTACCTATTTGTATCCAGATAGGGATGCATTTTCATGATAAACCACTTACTCTATACTTACCAAAATTTAGGGATGTTTTCTTATACATAGTCTCATCCTTAAGGTTATCACTAAGGTACTCTATTCATAATATCCAAAAAATAACTAAACATCCTCTAATACCAACTATAGACAACCAAATCGAATTTTTATTCAATGAAAAAATAAACAAGCAGAAAAAATAGGAGATCCTAGGATTAGGGAGGTCTAAAATAGTGTAAGCCGAGGGTATCCACTCTAATTAAATTAAAATACTTTGGTTTGAAACTGTTGATAGGGAGTTGACTAGTGGTGGTGGAGCTTTGGACAACCAAGGAATCCAAGTGATCTGTGACCTAATTACCCTCACAGCAAGTGTGAGTAACTTGGATATTGTTCCCAAGGATGGATATGCATTTCCTGACAATTTAAGAGATAGAACAAAAGGGGGATCCCTTACCAAGCATGGAGTTGTGAAGAATACTAGAATTAGTGTCTGCCTGTGTTATCTCCAAATTATTATGGATGCATAGGGAAAACCCCTTGAACATATCCTTTGCTTCGTCCAGAAGTGAAGTGCCATTGCCAAAGAGGGAAGAGAAGGCCAAGGATCATGAAGTCTAGTGTTTTGGAAGACTAGGTAAATAATCAAACAAAAAAAAAATTTATTTAAACTCCATAATGATCTTCTATCTTCCATTGTTCTAATACATCTACATAGGATACCCTGGGGAACACATAAACAAAGGGATTGGATAAAAATCCCAGTAAGGGAGTATACATAATATTAAGGCTTTAACACATGGGTTAGAAGGCATGATATAATGATAAAAAATTCATGAAACATATGTAATAATAACATATAAACAAGGGATCATATAAACATGGAATCATAGTAATGTGGAAGTAACATGAAACATGGCATTAGTATGAGTTAATGCTAACCGCCAAGATCATTTCACATAGTAGCACAAGCCAAGGATAACCGCCAAGACCATCACGCACAACATATCATGAGACTTAACTTTACCCAATGCATTGAGGTGCTATCTGGGAACACCATCACTTTTCACGAATATGTTTTCCACATAAATAATCATACATAATCAATCTTACATAAACATAAGGGTTACCCATAGAAAGAATTGGGTAACATAATCATGTCATAAAGCATAAAAAAATGGGGGTATCATAAAAGTGTACATGAAAGAAAGGAACTAAAATATATATAGAAATTCATAAGGTAAAGTAGGCATGTATCATGGTGAGTGATTTCAAGTAAAAGTGACAATATACATTTTATAATTAAAACATTTTTGAGTAGTTTTAAGGAAAGTACTATAGAGCCTTTAAATTAGAAAGGGGAACAATATTTTATATAAAACCAAAAGTGGACCAAGAAGGTTTTCATAATCAAAATACTGATTTTATAAAGAAAATGGTGGATTAAAAGAGAGGATAGAGTGCACTTGAAAATGGGTAAAAATTTGGGAAGTTCCCTTAAAACGAGTTTGCTTATTGGGAAGTATCGAGGAGGGAATCACTTAAAAGGATGTATATCCCCAAAAGAGAATGAGGGATGGATCTTGAAACATTATTTTGGAGAATATAAATAGTATGTGGAAGTTATACATAAAACTAAAGGAAAGATTTATTTTGGTAAAAAATAATGATGGAGCAACCTGAAGGAATAAAGACAGTTTAGGTAGAATCCCTTACAGAATATCGACATGGTATCAGTTGTACTTAAGATGGATTCATGAGAGATAACACGGTTTTTCTTCACTTATAAATCATGAGGTATGTAAGGTGAATATTAGAAATCATACCCCAACATTAGTAATTATATGTAAAAGGGAATAACATAGAATAAATTTTGAATAAAAGTTAAATAGAGAGGATTCATTACCTTAAGTCCGATGGTATTCTCAACTTGATATTAACGACATGAATAATAAAATTAGTTTAAATAATTAATAATTAAATAAAATCTTATATAATTAAATTATTTAGTAAAACCATCTTGAGTTAATTCATAACATTTTTGATTGGTTATTAGGTTCAATTTCATTGTTTGGGCCTGTTTGTTTCCTTTGGTTCTAATGGCCAGTTTACTTATATTCATGTTCAAAGAATCCTGTAAAATGGGGATGGTTTTCCAGAATTGGAGTTATATTTTATTATTGAAGATATAAGAGATTACATGATTTGAAATTCCATTTGGTTACTTGGAGTGAATATGAATGATTATATAAAGTATTTAATGATAACTATTTGGGTTAATTGGTAGTTTTTTTGAACACAACGAACTCATTTTTCTTTATAAATAAAAAACATGAGAAAAATAATATTACAAAACCATAGATAAGACATAAAAAATATATAATGGTCTGTTTCAACCCTGAAAATGGTTTCATGATGAAAATTTAATACGGTAACAAAAATTGAAAACCCATCATCCTTGAATGTGGTAAATTAGCACATCTAAGATGGTGTTTTCATTTTTAATATAAAAGAAAGGGAAAAGAGAGATGATGAAGAATTATTAATTTATGATGAAAAAATTAAAATACATTTAAGTTACTGGATTCATAACAAAAATTTGATAAAAGTAGGTGAGGAAAGAAAAAGAAAAGAGATGAACTTGAAAATAAAAGAAAAGTTGAGAGATCCCTTATGAAAATTTGGCAGCCTAACAACATCGCTTAAAATATCATAAATTATTTTGATGAGAGAAAAAAGGGGTATATAATCATACTTAAATAATTTGGACATTAAGGGTGATATTAAATGATATATCTAAACATAATCCAATTGAAATTAAAAAGAATAACATAAAATGATAGCTTGAGAAAAGAGAAGGGAGGTAGATTCCCTTACCCTGTGGAGTAACTCCTAAAACTCGTAGGTTAGGAAATTGGGGATTGAAGACAACTTGAGTAGACTCATAGGGAGGTAAAAAAACTATATATTCTAGGATTATGGATTTTTAATGATATGAAACGAAGGAAAGAGTGGGTATTTATAGTAAAAGTGAGAGAGTTTTTATTAATTTCAAAGTACACCTCATTAGTGATTTTTTTTGCAAAACCATGGGCTTGACCATGGTATTTGACAATAGTATTAGCCACTTGGGACACCTAATATATTATTTTAATGTAAACAAATCGACCATACTTTTATTTTAATTATTACATCATTATTATGTCATTAAATATACCGAAAACTCAAAACTGTATTTTTACTATTCACACAAAATTCAAGTATTTTAGAAAAATCGAAAAAATCTCCCTAACCATTTTTAAAATATTATAATTAAAAAATGAACTCCATTTTTGAAAATAATTTTCTAAATATTTTTACTTTAATTTTTAAATAGAATCATAATTTATTCAACAAAAAACAATATTAAAACTTTAACTCATTTTATAACACCTTAAAAAATTAATCAGGGTCCCATAAAATTATCTTATAACCATAAGAAAATAAAGTAACAATTTATGATTACATTTTATGAAAATAAATTTCCATTTTAAATTATTAAATTAATCATACAATTTTAAATAAAAAATATATTTGACATATAAAAAATACTTATTTTTATACTATGATTGTTTTTTCACTTTAAAGATATCTAAATTGTATCTCTACATTAATGGGTCATGTTTCTATTTTTTTGATGATTAATATTCATTAATATTCATAAATTTATGTTACTATTCATAAGGGTATATATCTATTCATCAAAAATTAATTTTGTCCCATCAGACTCAAAATAACTTTCTGATCACAATTTTAGATGACTATTTTTCAAAATTCAAAACACATAAGCGACAAAATTATGTTGAAAGGTCACATAGTACTTAGTAGTTCATTGTGTTGTGATTTCATGTGATTATTTGACATTTTATAAGAAATGAATTTCTAATGATATATCTTTGGGTCGTTACAATAAATATATAGAAGTTCAAAATCAAGAGAGTAATTGATTGAGCTTGTAGTTTTCATTTAAGTGATTAATCAAGATTTGCAACATCAAGTATTTGAATATAAAGGAATCACTAATGAATATAATCAATGGATGTGTATCTTAATCACATATCTCCTATGTGATAAGTTAAGTTTTTCTTTAACAAATCATTGTTGTAAACAAAGTGTGATGATTAATTGTATACACGTGGTTTTTATTTCATCAGATTCTATAATATGTTTTTAGAAGGATATATGGATAAAACAGTTTTATCTAAGATAAAGTGTTAAACCAAATGTTTTTTTAAAATACGACAGAAGATTTTCCCACCAACTATTGGTGGCATATTTTGATAAATATTCTTCTTTTCAGAAGAAAATTCTACAAACACATAGAATACCATATTTTATAATGATTAAGTAGTTTATTTTTTAATGTTATTAACAATATGAAATAAGATTTATTTTCCACACAAAATGAGTTTGTGTGTCTTATTAGGATATTCTAAAAAATGTATAGTTTTTAAGAAGCTAGTGGTGATATGTTTGAACTTAGAGAAGTTCAAAATTAACAGATAAAGTATTATAGTAGTATAATGTTTTATAGATTTTCACCAATAACCTAAAGAGTTTAGGATATGTGATGGTAAAGGAAATATGGGAGACACATTTAGTTACCATTAGAAAGTTAATAATGCTATTTTTATAAAAGATCATGCTGGTTAAATTCAAAGTGAATGTCACTTTATCCTAATGGATTTTAGAATGTTTTGTTAAAAATTAATGTAAATAGTTAAATTATTTCAAGGAATATTTTTGATAGAATATGGTTTCTAGAATGATGATGTTTAAATTAGAAAGGGTTATAATTAGACAATGAAATTTTACATCATAAAATTTGATAATTGGAATTCAAGGAGATTGAATATGTTTAAAGAGTTGAACATTAGGAATATGATTCCTAAATATCACCATTATTTAAACTTGATTTCTTCATATATTTTACTCACTAACAAGTTTAGTGGAAGGGTTTTATTGGATATTCACATAGGGATATTGTAGGAATTACATATATATGTAATAAGTTAACATTAACCAAGAAGGAGAAGCAATCATAATTCCGATCTGGAAGTTTAACATATATGATACGATAAACCAGTGATTATGTTGGGTTTTGTTAAGTATTATTAATAGAGTTTTAAGAATGTTAAAAATGTATCATATAAAATGAAATAATCATTTTATTGTTCTTTAAAATTTGTTTTATAAATTTATATATTGATATATTTTTTGTGAAATGTAATGATAATTGACCTCTCAAAGCATAACCTTGAGTTTATCCCTTACTGATGTTTAACATGGAGTATTATTAGCTGTAACAAAATGTTATGGTTAACATGGGTAGGATTTTTTTATGAGATAAAAAATATTCCCATGAGGCACAAAACAAAGGAAAGTTTTCTTTATGTATCATCAATGACATACTAAGTATACCACATGAAGTGTTATACACTATATATCTGTTATACTAGGGGTGAATGGGTCATATTAGGTCCCCATTAATGGAGATTTATTAGATACCTAGCATATACACCTTTATACTTGGTAAATTTCTTATAAAATTCATCACAACTTAGATAATCATGGGTTGATTTCATTAGTTGGACCTCAACCAGGTGATATTTTTCCTCTTATATGATGAGTATAACATTTGGGCCCTTGATTGAGATATATTGGGGAGAGTGTGGTCATACCTAGATAATACATGTGGTGTGATTATTTTATGGATGGGGTTAATGTTATGTTCATATCTATAAAAGTGAATGACAAGTGATATATTCATTAATCCAGTCAGTCTATACTCATTGAATTGAGAACATATGAGTTGGATATATGGGATTGAAATACACTATATCCCATGGTCACTCAATGTCTTGAAAAAATGGAATATACGAGAATGCATGCTAGCATGAGATGATAATAGTGAACATGAGTATAAATATACATGTGTTTGATAGAGATCATTCCCATTCCCTTTATAGTTGGTGTATCATTGTAACTTTTCTAGAGGCCACTCTTTTTTTACATATATGGGTAAAGGGATTCATATTTTTGTCAATTATATAAATTTCCATGGGGTTACACTTTGTGGGTGACTAAATGAGGATTGATTTTGAATCAAATATCTACTATAAAAGTGTTTTAGAGTTAATACAAATGTTTATTTGATGGATATTCACAAGTTATTACATAAAATGTAATATAAGGTAAATTTAATGATAAATTTCTAAAATATTTTTGGTGTGTTGGAGTTGGTTCCTTAAAACCAACTACTTTATAATTTAGATTACCTGTATATTCATGGTTTCTAATATTAATTAAAATCATATCACATGATGATTATTTTATTCATGAAATTTAATATGATAATTTCCTTAGAGTATCTATTATATTGAAATGTCATAACTATTACAAAAAATGATTAGAACATTGAAGTTTTATGACTATATTATTAAATAAATGTTCCATGGTCAGATAATATTATTTGACTAAACATAGGTGATATATGATATCATGGGTAGGAGGCGCATATGATATTGAAACTTCTTCTCATAAAGTTTTCCATTAGTAATCTCAAAGAGATAAGGTTATGAGAACCAAATTTCCTATAGTAGTTCCACATGTTTTAAATTTCAATAGATATTCCTATCTTCAAATGTGTGTATTAGTCATTAGACTTGAGATTATTATTAATGCATATCATTATTCATGCACTTTAATGCATTGAAAAAAATTTGTGACTTTATAATCTCATTGGGAAGTATGATACATTAGGTGAATCACAAGTGATATGAAATTAATAAATATTTCAATAAATTATTTTTCACTTTTGATTTAATGGAAGTATATTTCTTTAGTCCATTGATTTGAATTGAACTACCTGATTAAATCCTTGGTTATGGCAATTTTATTTGGGAGTTTATGTAGGGAAAGTTAATAAGAATAAAAATCATATAGTTTGATGAAACATGAAATGGTACCTTCTTGATGAGATATAAAGATGAAGATATTATATTATATAGTGAGTATTCATAGGTGGTTGTTGTTATTGTGAAATTTATGTTCTTTCTCAATGGGTTCTGAGATGTGTTGTTAGACACTAATCTTGGGATTTTGGCATGTTAACCTTATTACTCTAATAAAGAGGCCTAGAGGATCACATACTAAGTGTATCTAGAATATAAATTAAATTATATTTAAATTTAATATTAGAATAATATTATTCTAAAGTTATGATGAATAATATTTATTCAAGTTATGTCAATTCTATAATATTCAGTCACTAGTTATTCAAGAAAATAAATATATAAGTTAAATATTAAATAAATATTTATCCATGAGTTTAGTGAATGTAATATTTATTTATTGAATGAATAATTAAGTGATATTTATTTATTTAAATAAATATTCATTATTTAAGGTTCAATAAATATCGAGGAGGAAAGAAGAACCAGGTTAAGGGTTTGGTGGGAATGATATATTAAATATTATTTAAATAAATATTAATTAATCTATTTAAGAAATGATATTTATATTGTTTTAGAGACATGAATACATCAAGAAAATAATAATAATAATAATATTAGTATTTCAAATGTGGTTCTCTATGGATTAAGAGATTGGTTAAGAGATTATATGTAATTACTAATTCTCTAACCTAGATATATAAGCATAGTTATATCATTTATCGGGTTATGGGATGGACATGATTATTATGTAAAACATTTATTCTAGAAAAATATTTCAACCCTAGGGATAACTACCTACAAAATTCTCTCAATAATGGAGATATTTAATCCTCTTACTCCCTCTCAAGCCTCGGGAGAACTAGCAGAAATCCTTCGATCCTTCAAGTAATTCTTATTGTGATTAATGGAGAACGATGTAAGTAGTTATAATCATTTGCGTTGGCACCCAATGATTACATGATTATATTTTGAGGTTAATGGATCATGATTGGATACTAAAAGATGTATTTCACACTTGAATACTTCAATGTAATTCCAATATGATAAAAATATATCAACTAATTCAACAGCCAAGAAATAATTATAAGTCGTTGTAATTCTAATTTATATAAATTGATTATATATTATATGTGAAAGATCCCATATCATGGATTCTAGGGTTTCTATTTGTCTAGTTATAAGGAGAAATATTAATATTACAATAAAGAACCATTATTGGGCATGGGATCGTGGACTTCTGCTGTGCCTCTGGACCTTTAAGTGGTATCATAGAGACCACATATTAATTTATATTTATTTATTAATCATTGATATATTTATGTATTTGTTTTTATTTTTTCATTTAGAGTTTAATTTTTTCTTAATTTGAAATCATTGATAACCTATTCTATCACCTTTATATGACCAAGATCAGGCGAATAATAGAGGAATAACAATTAGAGATATAATCAAGAGGTGATGGAGAGTGAGGCTAGATAACACGGATACAAGGAGTGTAATGGAAATTTACAAGTTGTGTAACCATGTTCACTACACCATGACACACTAGTATAAATTGTGGATTATCATGTGATAAAATAATACATAATTTCATTACATGCCATGTATTGACTGGACCAAATGATACATGACTTGGTGGGTTACACAATGTAGAGATTCAATACACACCATGTAAAACACGTGATTTTCCCTATGAGAAATGTGAAATTAATGTGGTCAATGTGCATGAAATGTATTAATTACATTCCACATGTTGACTATCATCTGATTAATATGGTCCATATGAGATTACATGATGTGTAGCTAGCATACACATCATATAACTCATAAATGTTTACAAGGTATACACATTGAGTCCTGAGGCATGTAACATGGATGGTAAAATAGATAATCACATGGAATGTAGAAGGATATACACATTGCATAATTCATACCTATTTACAATGGGTAAACACTGAACCAGGTTATACTCCTTGAAAATAAATTATGTGGAATGAAATTAATTTTTAAATTAAACCAAAGTGGATGATGTGTAGATGGAGTATACATTGTTTGATGGGGTTTTAAATAATATTAAATCTTAAATTAGTTTCCACATAATTTTGGAACTAAATTCCATTTATAGTATTCATACTCACCATTTAATTCACATACATTAAAATTAGTATATATTGCGTATAATAATGTGTGTCATGTGTCATAAATGTCATGAAAACTATTTTTATTTTTTCCATGAAGCTATATGTCATGTAATATCAGAAAATTCCATACATGATCATGTTATGTAAGTACATAGTACATGAAAAGGACCATACAAGACACTGCATAGTTCATAGGGGTACACACATTGTTTCATCTAGTACATTCTATGCATATAATTAATTTTAAATTAATTAATTATTTTTAAATTACATATGATTGGCATCACCATGACTGTTTAAATGGAAAATTAAGATAAATGAATGAATGAATTAATAGTAAAATTAATTTATTAATTCGAGTGATTTATTTTAATAAAGAACAAATAGAAATGGATGATATCTTATTTTCATCCATGTATGATTATGATATTGTCCAACCTTTTTATTTGTTGAATTTATTTTAATTTAATTATTTTTTCTTGGGTTTTGTGATAATTATTATTAAATTAAAATTATGATATATGTATCATCCCATCCTATTATTATGTATATACTTGATTGTACATGATTTATTTTATGTGACATCATACCCTTAGTTCCC
The DNA here is from genome assembly GCA_963277665.1 of Viscum album. Lineage (NCBI taxonomy): Eukaryota > Viridiplantae > Streptophyta > Magnoliopsida > Santalales > Viscaceae > Viscum > Viscum album. The sequence goes on along the minus strand of OY728142.1, from coordinate 1,102,518,342 downwards.
CTAACCCATGTATGAATAAGAATATGTAAAAAATAAAGCTCCCAATTTAGTGGAAGAAGTTCAAGGAAGAGATAATATGAAATACACAAAGGAGATACATATGAGTGTTGGTGTAATGATGTAACTCAAACCAAGATTTGTTTCATGGAGTCATGTTCCTATTTCTAGGGTTAGTTTATCATTCACATGATAAACCAAACATTAGAAAAGATCATTATCATTCCGCATATTTTTTTATTTATTTCAATTGCATGGATAATTATTTGTATTTATTAGATGCTTTATCATGATCACAAAAATAAATGAATTGAAAAGCATACATTATGGAAATAAATAAATGGATTACAAATAAATAATTTCTTTCTAGACACGGTTAATCACATATATAGAATAAAAATAATATTAACAAGCATATAAAAGGATAAAGTAAAGAAAATTTACACATAAATATAAAAAGAAATCAAATAAAATATTAAATCAAATATAATTTTCCATTACATGATTTAGGATGAAACCATAGATCAAAGTGTTGGTATAACCCTTATAAGAACAATTCCATTTACTGGGGAGTTCTAATGAAGGTTTTGGGTTGACTTAACCAAGTAAGAATCAAGAGAAGTATCTCTCACTATACTTTATTCCAATTAGAGGTAAGTTTTGAGGATATCTAAGTCCATGATTTTATGATTGGGAAGTAAAATCTATAGATCAATGAGTTGTGAGTTACTACATTTAGAAATAAATACCTACCTAAACACCTTTAATTAATGGACCATACCATTATTTGAGTTAGGAGAAGGAAAATATGGATCTTTACCACTCTAATATCCACACTACATGATATTTTGAGGCTTATGGTGAGGTCCATTAGGAGTTATTAAAATAAAGGAAGACTAATTGATAAAATTATTAAATCTCACTAATTTTTGTAATCAAGATAAAGTACTAACACCTTTTTTTATTTTGTTTTAGAACATGGAATTTAATTCAACCTTGAAATTATCACTATGATCGATTTTGGTGAAAGACAATCTCCTCACTATTTGTGACTTCCATGAGTGGTATAAGTGCTTTCACATCATACTACATGAAGAGCATATTATTACATGATAGAGTCCCCTATCCTTGATGTACCCTCTAAGGAGGATAGTGAGGAAGAGCTATATGTCTACCCGAAACACTTGGATGATACACTATATTTTCGATGCCTCATGTTGTCTACCATGTCTAGTGATATCTATAATTTGCACACGAAAATGGATGTATATAACATATTATTTCACCAATGTTATCTCTATAAGGAGAAGGATATAAAAGAGCGGTATGAGATCCCCAAGGTACTATTCTTGTTTAATCTTGGAGAAGGTTCAACAAATAGACCTCATATAATCCAGATGATTGGATATATTGACTATTTGAACGTTTAGGAATTAAACATCAAGATGACTTGCACACAAACCTTGTTATTTCCTTACTACCTTAGAGATTATATAGATTTATTATGAATTATAATATGGAAAATATTGGTATGTCACTTCCAAAACTCCTCACTTTAATTTTCCAAGAAGATAAAAACATGAGGTGTGAAAAACTTATAGTTCTTATGGTGAATAAATGTAAGATAAAGGAAAAGGCAACCAAGAATCACTCTAAGTCTAAGGATTCTGAGAAGAAACCTTCTAAGAAGAGAAAGATCTAGAGGTAGGAAAGGGAACAAGATACATAATGCTTTTCATATGGAAAGAAGGTCCAATGGAATAATAACTACACAATGGTAAGGGAACAAGAGGCAGCTTTAGGTGTGATATTTATCAGGTTTCATCTTTATATATCTATAATTTGGGTATTATATATAGCTTTTGGTTCACACATTTGTATCCAAATACAGGAACCAAGTATATTTAGGAAGGTTTACATAGGTTTTGTGGATCATTGAGATACAAATGTAGCAATACTGAATTCATTGGCTATAAGATAATATCATCATACTTTGCAAACATGAATGATTATAGTCTTGAAGAACTATAATCACATGCCAATTTTTACTAAAAAAAATACATCCTTGTTAATTTTAGACCTGGATGGATTTGTATTCATGTTTGGGAATAAAATATACTGTTTTTACAAAGATATATATTTTTTATTGTATGAAAAATCTTAAAAAAAAAATCTTATATACAAGAATATGATAAATAGGTATTTAAAATCTATATAACGAATCTTGTTACATAACTCATATAAAACCTAGTTGTGGTATCACTGACTTGGTTATGAAAATGAGAAGTGTTTGAAAAAAATATACCAAGATGGGTATTTTTATCATTTAAACTAAAAACAATTGACCGGTGTCACAATTCATTAAAAGGAAAAAGGACTAAACCACCATTTGGTTGAAATAGTGAAAGTTCTATATAGATTCTAGAATTGGTAAACATTGATATGTGTGGAACTTTACCAATTGAAGATATAGGTGGTTTATAATAATTTATTACTTTTTTTTCGATGATTTTTTTATATAATGTTGAAAATTATACGAATCAATAAATGAGATCAACATGAGTTTTGAGGACTATTATAAAGGTCCTCACTATGAATTTCTACCAGCTAGATGAAGGAAAACAATCAACCATCCAGTTTGCTAGATAGTGGCACCTGCACATTATCCATACTCACTGATCAGTTGGTGAGAAAGAAAATTTAAATTTCTCACCATATATCCCACCATCTATATGGAGATCCAGGATTGGATAGCTAGTAGCATTATATAACTTCATCACCCAACTATTGGAGCCTAGCTTCCAGTCGATGCACCTTTTTCAGAAAATCAAACTAGCCATCATAGGCTATCCCCTCTAGCCTCTCTCACATCCTAATGACTTTTTTGGACTCCAAATATACAAAACACCATGGGGCCTTTAGATGATAGAAATATTCCCACAATAATAATTGTACAAAATTGGTTACCTGCTTGTTACTGTTGTGCCTTCACTTGAGCTCTATTTATGCTTCTCTTATTATAATATTTTTCTCTATCTTTCTTTGTTTCTATTTATATAATTTTTTTAATTTAATTATTTCTAAGATAATTTATAGTGTGATTTAAAGGGTATATGGTAAAAAAACACCTCCCTTTTCTTCTTCTCATTATTCTTATGTGGACATTACCACTAAAGTGATGGTTTTTGGGTTTCTTGCTATAACCATTAAAAAGAAAGAATTTTACTTTGTTTTTGGGTTCTTACTACAACTAATTAAATATAAATGTTGTTTTAGATTATTGAATATTGTTAAATCCAATGGATAATGGAAACCTTATTCAATTTAGGGGAAGAGATGTAGGCACTCAAATTGAGTATTAGTCTAACTTCTTTATCACCATAGCTTTTCATTTGTTCTCGATGCACTTTCTCTTTTAAATTTTTGTCATTTATTAATTTTTTCATTATAATTTGTTTTAAATTTTAAAAGGAAATTAACTCCCCCTCTTTCCATCCTACTCAAACCATAAATTAGTATCATATCCACCTTTGGTTTCTAAACCTTAACTAGTTTTTAAGGAATGACCATAAAGGATGACCACTTTCTCTAACACCCAAGGAGCTCTTGATGGAAACTCAATTGGTTAATCATCATTCTTTGACAAATATAATTATAGATTTTAGAAAATAACATGTATAAATTTCTTAGAATAGTTTTTTATCCCTTTTTGGAAAATTCTCATGAATGGTAATACATTCACTTCATAGGAAAAATGGACTCCAGATGATATTGTGGACTTTGAGTTTGATGTAAAATCCATGAATGAACTTCCTTGTGGGTTATACTGTAATGAATTTAATATTATTTACACATGAATATCTATACATGAAATTTGGAAACTTCTTAAATTCACACATGAGGGTAATAACATGATTAATGACACTATAATTTACATGTATCATAAATAATTTGAATTTTTTATCCTTCATACTAATGAATCAATACTAAAATTCTCGCTCAATTTACTATTATTTTAAATGTTATAAAATCACTTTGTGATATTAATACTATATAAATTCTTGTAATAAAGATACTTTGGATATTTCCATGTTCATGTTCACCCAAGGTAATGATAATTTAATTATAAAAGGTTATCAGTAAAATGATGGTGGAATAACTCATTGGGTCACTCATGGAATATGAGATTATCATGAAGCATAAAACTGAAAAGGAATCAAAGGAAGAAAATTAAGTCAAGGGAAAGAATATTATTTAATTTAAGGAAATTAATGATGAATCTTCTAGTAGGGATGATGAAATTTATCACTTATCCAAGAAGATTAAAAACATCATGTGGAAGAAGAAATATACCCCTAATTACAAAATGGATAATTAGTATGGAGAAGTGAAGTTAAATTTATATATATGTAAGAAGAAGGAAACATCAAATCAGAGTGCCCCATATTCAGAAATAAGATGAAAGAAAATAATTAAATCAAGAAATACTTCAAAGTTTCTATATGGAGTGTTAGTTATGACTACCTATCCTTAAATAAATCAAGTTACGATAGTTCCAAATGTATCATGGCCCAAATTAAGGAAAATGTTGAGGTAAATTATACTAATTCATATTTTTCTTTAAATAATTTAAATTATGATGATCTAAAATTTTATAGTGATCAAATTGAGGATATTTTCTTGAACTTACTATAAAATGTGAAGTTCTTAAAAGGAAATATAATCAAGAAATTAATGATAAGGATTAAATCTTCCAAGAAAATTAAAATTATCCTCAAAATTAAAGGATTAAACAAATTTAGATAAATTATAATTCACTATTAAGGAGCTTCAAAATTCTCTTGATAAGATAATGCATGGAGATTTGAATTTAAATAATTTTTTTGGGTTCTAAATGTCACGGGAAAAATTATTTTTATTTTAGATTTTCAAATCAAGATAGAACCTATAAAAATACTAATTTTTAATAGTATTATCTGAAAATAAATATCGAAATTATATTCATAAAGCCAAGATTATTATTTATGAATGTGATTTAAAAAATTCCTAATATAGTGGACCTAGAAGGGTGAATCTCCCTTCCAAAATTCCATTTTAAAAATCTTATAAAAAAAAATATGGGTTAAAAAATATATTTTACCTATAATTAGTGTACTCAAGTTTATTTGGGTACTAAAGGCTTTGATATAATTATTATTTTTTAGGATATATGTATAAATAGAAAATCCCAAGGAGCCATATGGTACATGGACACCGGGTGATTGAGACATATGTGGAATGACTACTCTGAGTTCAACTATCTTGAAAAGCTTGAGGGAATCCATGTCACCTTTGGTGATAACTCAAAAAGTAAGATCAATAACATATTTACTTTTTTTTTAAATTATAACATTACTAAAATAGTTTTATATGTTAATGGTTTAAAACATATTTTTATTATTATTAGATAATTTTTTGATAGTTTTTTAAAGTTTCTTATGAAAATGAGGTTTATAATGTTTTTGAATCCAAAGGGAATATTTTATTTTAAAATTCTAAATTTCAAAATGTTTATGTTATTTATTTAAAATATATTGGTATCCAACATGTTAAATGTATTAGTGAAAATATAGCTATTAATGGATATTTCATAGAAACCTTGGCTATTGTGTCACACAAACACACTTTTCAAACTCAACCAAAATCAACAAGTATGATATTTTCCTAAATTTCATTTGAAAAATGACATTGTGAGTGAGCCTTTACAACTTGGTAAGAAACAAAAATCTTAATGTAAATCTAAAAATAATGTATCCAAATAAATTGAACTTGAGGTAGTCAAAAATAAAAAAGGGTATAAGATCATATCCATTAGGAGTGATCATGGGGGAGAGTTCAAAAATATTTATTTTGAGGTGTTTTTTAATTCATAAGGTTATAATAATTATTTTTTACACTCCTAGGACTCTACAAAAAATGGGGTTGTTTAGATATGGAATCAAACTCTATAATATATTTCAAGAACTATCTTGAATGGATTTAAACTCAGTTAATATTTTTTTACCATGGTAGTCAATATAACTTGTTATACCTTGAACGATGTTCTCTTAATATCCATCTTTAAGAATACCCATATGATATTTGTAAAGGAAAAAAACCTAAATTTTTCTATTTTAATGTGTTTGAATTCAAATTATTTATTTTTATCACCAAATAAAACATAGAAGAATTATACCCCAAATCCGATGAAGGTATTTTTCTTAGTTACTTTAAATCAATTAAAGTATACCTGATCTTTAATAAAAAGATCAAGACAATATAATAATCTGTCAATATAAAACTTGATTATAATTTTTCTAAACCTCATCCAAAAATTGATTATATTGAAGTTTAATTAGAAAATTTTACCTTCAATGAACAACATCATTCTAAATAAATTTAATTTGAGGAACAACCAAAGTATATCCAATTACCCATGGCATGGGTGAAGTCTAAATACCATCCTTTTGAATATGTTATATGTGATTTGAAAACTGGTACTAATATTAGAATATTAGTGTTATAATAGGTTTAACACCATGCTTTATTTTCACACCCAGAACCCACAAAATATTTATGATTCCATTAATGATGATAATTAGGAACTTTCAATGAAATAAGAGTTGTACCAATTTATAAGGAATAACATTTGGAAACTTGTTTTTAGAACCAATGATCATCCCATTATTGGTACCAAATGGGTTTTAGGTATATATTATATGAGCAAGGAAATACCACTCATAAAAAGATAGACTCATAGTGAAAGGGTATAATCTAGAAAAAGGAATTGACTATGGTGAGAAATTTTCACTCATTTTACAACTTGAGTCCTTAGAATCGTATTTTTATTCACCACAAATCAAAATTTTAATCCTTTTCAAGTGAATGTTAAAATTTATTTATAAAATGGTTTTATTTTTGAAAAGGTTTTTGTTGAATAATTACCAAGTTTTAATGATTCAAAATATCCAAATCATGTTTTTAAGTTAACCAGGGATATTTATATTTTGAAACAATTCCCTTGAGCTTAGTATGAGTGGATAACTAAATACCTTTTAACAAATTATTTTAAAATGGGAAAATCTGATTATAATTTATTTTTTAAACAAATTTCGAAGGATTTATTAGTTTTTAAATATAAGTTGTTGATTTTATTTTTAGTTCTACAAAATAATCTATTTTTAAAGTATTTTAATATTTAATTAGAAAATAATTTGAGGTGAGTTTTATGAGAGAGTTAAAAATTTTCCTTGATTTTTAAATGTATCAAAATAATTATGGTATTTTTATAAGACAATAAAAATACAAAAATAAACTATTATTTTTTTTTATAATGGGTCAAGTCTAGAAAAAAAGTACACATATGAATGTTGGATGGAACTAGTAAATCAGTTGATAGTAAGATATATAGAGGTATGATTGGTATTATTGTTTATCTTACCATGACTCAGATGGACATTTTGTTTAGTGTTTGTCTCAATGATTTTTTAATCCAAACCTAAATAATCTAATTTAAAAGATCATGAAAGAATTTTCAAAAATTTAAAATGTTCTAAAAACTTTGGGTTATTTTATCCAAAATATACTTCATTTTAAATTACTAGTTTTTATTATTCGAATTTTAGAGGATACAAATTAGATAGGAAAAGTAAAATTGATATTTGAAACCTACTGGGAGAATCCTTAGTATCTTAGAGTAACAATAATAAAAGATCCATTGTTATTTCTATAGTTGAAATATAATAAATTGTTGTAGAGAGTTATTGCACCCACAATATTTGGATGAAAAAAACTCTCTTAAATGATGGGCTATCATATAACAATGTTCCTAGAAAAAGTGAAAACACTAGTGTAATTAGTATTTCTAAAAATCATACTCAATACTCACATACAAATCACATTTATATAATGCACCAATTTTTGAGATATCTTTTAAAATGGATATATCTTGTTAGAATTTATTAGCATGAATCTTTAATTTCCTGACATTTTTAGAAAACCCCTAGTTTTTGAATGTTCCTACTTTATTAAGGGGGAGTTTGGTATGGATTTCTTATAAATCTTACTTTTGTTTTAGGAATATTTCAGTTCATCCATTTCTTAATTCATTTCAAACCTTTTTATCAATCCTTGAAATAAATTTTACATGTCTTCAGGGATCCTTGTTTTTAAGATTTTCTCAATAGGGAGTTTTAAAATACACACTATTTTATTTTTTCAAATGACTTAAAATGGATAATCATATTTTAAGGTGGATCTTATTTAGTTATTATTTGAATATTTTTTAACTGTTTAATGCAGGTAATATATTCTAAAATTATCATCTTTATTTCATAATGTTATATTAATATGTTTGTTTTATTCTTTTTAAAACATGTGTTTATTGTTTATTATCTATTAGGGGGTGGGTGTATTTACATTGAAAAATATTATATATATCCCTTATAAATTATATTCTTATTCCTTTTTAATGGGGTAGAATATTTTATCTATTTATTTTTATATGATTTATATAATATATCTATCTAACCTTATTTTTTGAGTTTTTTATAACCATAAAGGGGGATAAAGGTAAGAATGCTTTGATTTCTCTTGAGGTTTGAAGGTTTAAATAAGCTTATTTTATTTATTTCAAATCCTTAAGATTATTTTATTTATTTCAAATATTTATGCTTATTTTAGTTATTTTAAATCTTTAAGCTTATTTAATTTAATAAAATCCTTTTAAGTTTTATTTGTTTTAAGTCTTTTTTATTAATCCTTTTAAAAATTTAATCTTGCATTAAATTATTTTTGAACTTCAATTATTTTGATCTCCTTTTAATTTTTTTGATTATTGAAAATTATTTTAATATCAATTTTGAATTTTATTTTGAAATATTGAAATTTAATTGGAAATATTTATTTATGATGAATCTTTTCATATAAATTTAACTCCTTCTTAGATAATATTTTATTTTAAGTGTTTGTAATCATAAAAAGTAGGATATTTTTTGTACTTATCACTCTCTTAGATGTTTTAATGATCAAAAACACCATTTATTATTCTATAAATTTCATTTGACTATTTTTAATTTTTTTATGATTTTATATACAGTTTTGAAGTCAAATTATCAGTTAAAGTGTTCAACAAGAGTTTTAAGGGCCGTTTTGAAGGCCCTTATTGGGCATTTCCACCAGCCAGCTGGAGGCAAACCACTGGCCTGCCGGTGTGCTGGACAATGGAACCTATATAATGTCCAACATCACTAGATCACCTATGAGAAAGGTAGTGGAACCTAATCACTTACTATCTAAAAAACCTGTTGGTGATCTATGACCAGCTAACTGGTAACAATAGATTAACCCACGAACAAGTCGGTGGTGCCTATCATTCACTAATTTCCTTTTTATAAAAAGTTAAAATAGCTATTCTAGGTTATCCCCTATGGACTATATCACTCTGAATATCTCTTTTAGACTCCTAATACCTCTTAAACAATAATTAAACCTCCATAGTCTATAAAAACTTCCCCAATAAGGATTTGGTATCATTAGTTAGGCACTAGTTACAATTTTCCTTCATTTGAGATCGATTTGTGATTCTGTTGTTGTAATATTTTTCTCTCCCATTACTCCATATATTTTTCTATAATTTTGTCATTTTAGTATTGATGATAAATTTAGAGTGTTCTGTAAAGTGTTTGTTCTAAATAATCCTCCTTTTCTTCTTCTTATTATTGGGTGCTCACTATGACTAAAGTGAGTCTTTTTTTTCTTACTATAACAAATCAAAAGTAAGTGTATTACTTTGTATTCAGTTTCTTACAAAAAATAATTAAAAATAAATGTCATTTTGGGTTAATGGATACCTTTAAATCAAAGGAATAACATAAACCTCAATCCTTTTTGGGGAGGATACAAAGGAACACAAATTTAGTATTAGCCTAACTCCTTTATCACATTGTCTTATCATTTTTTTCACTTGAATTTCTATTTTTAAATTTAGTTATCACTTAATTATTTCAATACATTTATTTTAGTTTTTGAAATAAAATTTACACCACACTTTCCATCATAATCATACCAACTGTATTAATTAGATATGAGTTTATTTACTTGATGAGGTAAAATTCTGAATCCTTGGAGAAATTTAAGGAGTTAATGAATGAATTAGATAATCATCTTGGTAATAAAATAAATAACCTTAAATTAGATTAAGTTAGAGAATATATTAACCAAGATTTAATCAAATATCTTTGGGTGTTTGGTATTCTATCCAAACTTACTCCTCCATATACAATATAGTGGAATGATGTTTGTGAATTTAAGAACCTCACATTGTTGGATATGGTGAGGTTGATGATGAGTCATGAAAATATTTCATTACCCTTTGGGAAATAAGTTTTACAAACTATAGAATACATACTAAAAAAATTGATAGATTAGGTGGAAAACTGAATTCCATATGATTTAATGGGTGAGAATAAATCCATGTTTTCAAATTTATGTGCATGGGGATGTGAGTAATTTTTTAAGTCCACTTCTAGAAAAAACTAGAACCCCGTGGCATGAAGTGTATCTTTATAGGATATCCTCAGGAAATAAAGCGATATTTTCTATAAAACCTATCATATAAAATCATAATATTGGTTATATATTCCATATTCTTTAGGGGGAGAACATTTATAAAAGTTATAGTTGGAATAAGATTGAATTTTATGAGGTTGATTCTCAATATATAAGAGTTTTAATAGAAACAGGTTTCACAAGACCCCATGTAAGTGGTTATTCTAAAGACAAAACTAATGCATAGAGTAACTAAAGATTTATATAACTAGAGATATATGTTCATCAAGTCCCTAGGGATGGTTACTAAGTACTAGTTGACAATGATGAACCTTTTTCTTATAAATATGTAGTAAAAAAACTCAAAATTTTTAAGATTCTAAGAAGATATGAATCCTAAGATAGATTCCATGTAATGGATCCAAGTTTGGGTTTTGATCGATCCACTAATATATATAAATCCCATTAGGTAAAAATGGTTATTTTATAAGAAACTAGATATAGATTGTAAATTTTATACCTAAAAGGAACCACTAGTAGCTAAAGGGTTTATCAAACATCAAGTGATAGACTATGGATTTTTTCACTATTTTTGATGCTAAATACATTGGAATTATTAATTCCTTTGTAGCTTACTAGGATTTAAAGTCTTGGAAGATGGATGTAAATAAAAAATCCCTTTACAAGAGCCTTATCAAATATGTCTATATGACACAACATGAAGGATTTATGACTCCATAGGTTGCCAATGATATATGTAAGTTGTAAAGATCCATTTATGGATTGAAGCAAGCATTCATGTTAAGGAACATTAAATTTCATGTATCCATAAGAGAATTTAGTTTCATTAAGAATGAATGTGTTCCCTATTTCCAAAAATGGATTAGTGGGAGTGAATCTATTTTTTTATTAGTACATGATGATGAAATATTACTTATTGGAAATGAGATACCATTATTACAGTGAATTGAGGCATGGTTGAATAAGTTATTATCCATGAGAGAATTAGGTGAAAAAACCTATATTCTTGAGAATAAGATAATTCTTGATAGATCTAAAATGATTCTTAGATTATTTCAAGACTCATACAGTGACTAGATATCAATGATATTTAGTATATAATAATCAAATTGGGGATTGGTTCTAGTTTCTCATGTCATAAATCTCTCTATGAAAATGTGTCCCCATACACAATAGTATGAGTATATAGAGAGAGAGATAGGATGAGTAGAATCCCATATAATTATATGATAGGATATATTATGTATGTCATGTTATATACCAAGATTTATGTCACCTATGACTTCATTATGGAAGAAAAATTCAATAATATCCATATCAACAACATTGGACTACTATGAAGGCTATCGTTAAGTATTAGAGGGATAATAAGGATATATTCCTAGTTTTTGTCATATATTAATGACCAAGGCTTATCATACATAGATATTATATCATTTTTATGAATATTCATTAAATTATATAAACACACACTTGAGATCTGTAATAGTTTTGTATTTTTGGAAACTAGGAATAAAAAACAACTGATCTATAGATAAACTACATAATATACCACTTTTATTTTCATAAATATCTCCATTATTATACATATAATACATAATAAATTTATTCATAACCTGAGGAAAGGAAACATAAGAAAGGGTGAGTTTAGATTCTCAGTAAGGGTAAACAAGGGAGCTACATAAGTATAACATGAACATAAGGGTATGCAAACATGAACATAACATACAAAAACTATAAATTGAATAGAAAAGATCCCAATATTGTGTCATAGAATAAATATTGGTATTTCATAAGACATGAATCCTAAGGGAATAAAAAAACATGATCCATGGGAGCATAACATTGGCATCAGAAATTGATTTTTATCATACACATAAGCATTGAAAATCATTTCTATATTAGTAAAGGATCATTGACAAGGCTATAATAGTAGAATGAGATCACTCCCTAGAATATCATAGTAGTCAAGGTTCACTCGCAATACCATCATATCATACAAACTCCCTTACTAAACTGGGTTCACTCCCCATTAAAATCCTATATATCTCATGAGATAAAATATTTACCCAATGCATTAGAGGTTGATATAGGTCCTACCCATATCGAAATGAAAACCATATTTCTGTGTGATCATAAAAAATTCATCATACCATCACACATGAAATGAAATGGGTTTCATAAAAAATTATTCATATCATAACCCGTGAAAACATAGGTATATTTCATAATCACTTCATCTTTTCATCATAACATAACTTCTGAAAAGAAGCGGGTTTCATATGAGTTCTATCATAGAATAACCCATAGAAGAGAATCATGTTTCATAAAAATCACATCATTATAAAAATAAACCATTTAGAGAAATAATAATAATGGTTTCCCTGGATCATATCCCCAATAAAGCATAAGTAACCTCAAAGTTTGTCATCTTATATGAAAAATGATTATGAATGGTCATATTAAATATTTCATGAGGAAAATATCTTCTCCTATTTGAAAAGCACTTTTTAAAACATAATTTTTTTGAAAATTATTTTATTCCAAAATAACCTTGAAAACATAAAAAGTAATATTAAATGAAAATGATGGTCTTTATGATAAGAAGTTTTGTTCATACTGTACATATTAAAACAAAGATTCCTTTAAAATTTGTGGTAAAATGCAAACATACATTGTTTAGGAAATGACATGAGTATTCCTTTCATTTTTTATGAGTAACACATGGGTAAAAATAATTTTTTGAAAATAATAGTATAATAATAAAACATTTATGAAAATATTTTTAGAGAAACTGGTTTTTGAATAAAACCAATTTTCGACCAAAGAGAGAAATAAAGTCAAATATTTTTAAAAGAAGTTTCTTAATTATTTTAAGTACCAAAGAGTAGAAAAATTGTACTGATACTTTAAAATATCACGAATAACCATAGGAGAATAAAATTCATGAGTTTATTGGGAGATTTATCCCAATATTTTTTAATTGGAAACATAATCATAAATAATCTTGATATACGATGAGATTGTAACATAAAATCCTTACTAATTTAGTAAATTTGAATTATAAGCCCCATGAAGGAATAAAATAAAATGAAACTTAAATTGTAATGAGGATAAATAAATTCATTATATTACATATCAAATGGGATTTATATACACCTTGTTAAATAATATTGGTTCATAACATAACGTGCATCTCAAATAATGAAAATTGAGACAAAAATCTTTAACTACTTTAGTAACTTTTGAACCTTAAACCCCATGAAATAAGATCATAAAATAGATATATAAATACCCATAATTATAATGATAATAATAATAAAATTAATTCATGTTAAGTATATACACCACATAAATTAAACACATGGTGATACGGATTGTGTCTCACAGAAAATAAAAGTAAGATGGAAATGCCTTACCTTATATGTTGAATTCCATTGTTCAAGTTCAAAAATCGTGTATAATAAATATAATTTTCTTATAAATCTATTAAATAGAAATATTTATATATATATCATACCATATATTATTTTATTATGACATTTTATTACCCTTTTATTAACAATTCCATGTTAAAGTTATGTTTCGGGTAGTAATCGCTTTGTTTTTCCTATTTGTTTTAATTTTTTATTTTTGAACCTCTTAATCTGATAATAATTAAATCATATGTTGAATTTTAATAATTATATAAATATAATATATATATTTATTATATATTTATTTGGAGTAATCCATAAAATTTATTGATAGAAAATGAAATACACCATTCGCGGAGATGGTATACCGTACGTATGCATGGATATTGTTTCCATTTTCTTATTGGATTGAAACAAAGAATTATAAATGATATATTATCATTATATAATCATTTTTATTATATATATATATAACATATTTTTGTTAAACCCATGATTAATACCCTCCATGTAAAGCATGAACAGATCACACCATTTGGCATGGTGATAGTCCACCGTACACCTAAGCGATGTTATTATATTACCAAAAAATGGAAAAAATGAATTTATGTGTGATATAATAATTAAATAAGAATAATAATATCATAAATATAATATATAAACAATAAAATAATAATTATTTCCAATCATGAGAGGTGTTAATGGAAAAATGAATGACATCAGTTCACGAAGCGGTAGTCTGCCGTACACATGAATGGTGATTTTATAACCCATTTGATGGAAGTGGAGATGGTTTTAGGTAATGATATTAACATAAAATATCTCAGTACATGGAGTATGATTAGTTTAATATATCAAAATGGTATAATAATAATTTATGGATGTGGTGTAATAAATAAAACAAAAATACTTGTTGATGAACGATACAACTTCTTTGGGTATCCTCCTTAGGTTTGCACCAAAATACTTACTTGGTTGAATTTATGTTAAAAATAAGGATTCTAGGATTATTGAAGTGAATTTTTAAAGTTATTTTAGTGGGTATTTTCTAAACCAAAAGGTTTTTAAGGTGTTAAGAGGATATGAGAAGGGGTGTCCTTTTATAAATGAGGTGTGTGACACATTTGTAATTTTTTGATAAGGGAGAATTATACCCACGTTTTTTCATGTATTAAGGATAATATAATGGAAAATTATAGATAATAGAAGGTATAAGGTTTAAATATGTTCATGATATTTTTTTTAAAAGTTTTGTGTTATTTTTAACCCTTATCTTTTTTATTTAACCCTTGATATACCCATTTTTTTCTTAACCGTGGTAAATAATTTTTAGTGTTTTTACAATTCATTTTGGTCAAAATAAATTTGACCTTTTTAGTTGATATAAATTAAAATGATTAAAAATATGGAATCTATTTGTGAAAATTACATTCACATAAGCATAATAATTGAATTTAAAACTAATCCCGCAGATGTGACGAAAAAACGGATTTTTGAAGAGAAAATGTTCAAAAATATTTAATTTTTTATATTGAAATTAAATATAAAATTGATTAAAATGAACTAAATTGGATTAATTTATTTATAATAAAACTAATTTTACTTTTAAAAAAATTTAAAATATAATTTGACTTTATAAATAAATTAAACTAAAAGCCAATTTTCAATTAAAATTCGTTATTTTTTCACTATTCATCAAAAAATAAACTTTCTAGAAAAATCCAAAAAATTCATCCCTGTCTAATTCTGACATGATTATTTCAGAAAATAAGTTTATTTTATAAAATTAATTTTCCAAAAGTATGAAAAATTAACTTTATTAAATTTTACAAAAATGAATAATTTTTTTTATGAAAATAGAATTTTTGAAACACATCTAGAATTTATTATAAATTTATACTTGTTTTTGTAAATATGTTTTCTTTATATAAAACCATTATTATTAATAATTAAAAATTAGATATTTATATCTATATCTCTAAGTTTATTATCTTGTTTATAATAATCATGTTTAAATAATAATATTAATAGTATATCATGCATTTGTTAAAAATCAATATCTTGTGTAATGAAATCTAAATTAGTGTTATTTGTAGAAAAATATTAACTTGGTGTAGCATCTAATGAATTCTATCATAGAAATTTAATTTATTCTATTTTTTTTATAAAAACCTAAGGTGTTTCATTCTACCCACCTTAAGATGAATTTATCCCTTGAAACTCATCACTCTAATAAAAAAAAGTGAGTATAATTCCATGTAATCATATCCTAAAGTTCCCACATATCTTACTCAAATTGGTGGTTTCACAACATAACTTTGACCAGATGAGTGGTCTTATTTCGAATAAATTTCTCTACATAATCTAGAATCTCCACCACCTATTCCTCATAAGAAATATATTTCTCTAGTGGTATTTTCTCTGAGTTAAATTCGTGTGAAGCTTTAGTAATATACTTCCTCAGGAGAGATACATGGAACAGATTTTGGACTTGAGAGAGGTTTGGTGGAAGTTACAACTAATAGGGTACCATCCCGATATGATCAATAATTTTAATGGGATTGATATACCTAGGTTTTAGTTTCTCTTACTTACTGAATATCATAACCTTATTCCATGGATAAATTCAAAGAAACCACTTATCATAAACTTAAAATTCTAGATCACACAAATGATTATCAGCATAACTTTTCAACCAACCCTGAGCTACCTTGATGTGTTGCTGAATGGGTCCAATATTTTGTTCGATTTATTCCATTATCCCAGGTCCTAATATAATTCTTTCTCTATCTTCATTACAACATGTTGGAGCTCTAAGTTTATTTCCATAGGGGTCTTCATAAGGTGACATTTGAATTCTTAGATGAAATCTATTATTGTAAGAAAAATCAACTAAAGGAAGGTGCTGATCCTAACCACCATTAAAATCCAAAGAATAAGATCTCAAAATATCCTCTAGGGTTTTAATTATTCTCTCAAAATGACCGTATGTCAGAGGATGATATGTATTATTGAAACTCAACTCCATATCAATATATTTCTGAATAATTCACTAGAACTTTGAGGTAAACCTTGGATCTTGATAAAAAATAATGAAATACGGTACTTCATGAAACCGTACCAATTAATTAATGTATATCATGGAAATATAATCCATAGAGAAGTATTTTATAATAGAGATAAACTATTCTAAATTAGTAAAGTGATAGACTATAACCCATATATCATTATTCCCTTTAGACATTTTGGGGAGTCAAATGAAAAAATCCATGGTGATGTTTTCCCATTTCCATTCTGTTATGGGTAATGGAAGGAACATCCCCTTAATTTTTTTCTTTTCTCCTGAATATGATAACATACCAAGCCCCAAGATACAAACTCTGCAATATCTCTTTTCATTATATCCCATCATAATTACTCTTTCAAATATCTATACATCTTCATATTTCTTTCAGGAATAGAGAATGAATAACTATGAGATTCCTCTAACAAATAACTTTTCAAATCTAGAATGGTTAGAATTCATACATGGTTCTTGAACCTTATCATTCCATAATGATCAAGGTTAAGCTTAGGAACATTTCTAACCATCTTTTGTATCACTACACCTTCCTTCCATGCCTATTTAATCTTCACTTGGATAAATGGTTGAACATTCAATTGAGATCGATAATATTTTCCCCCTTCATCATTTATAGATCTATATTTTTCAATTCCATAAATATTGGATCTTTTTTAATCCTTATCATGGATAAGATAGAATTATCCTTTTAACTCAAAGCATTGTCCACCTTGTTTGATTTCCTAAGTTGGTATTGTATTAAGTATTCATAATATTTAATCATATCTAACCATATTCTCTATCACATATTCAACTCATTCTGTGTGAATATATACTTCAACATTTTAAGATCAGTATATATATATCACACTTTTATCTATAAATATAATTCCTCCATATCTTTAATGAAAATTTTATCGTAGCTAACTCCAAATCATGAGTTGGATAATTTTGATCATGAATCTTCAATTTTCATGACACATACTCTATAATCATGTCATTATCCCTAATAACACATCCCATTATCTTCATAGATTCATAACTATAGATTAAAAAACCTTATATACTATAGGGTAATGTAAGCATAGGTTCACTAACAAATGTTCTCTTCAATTCCTTGAACTTTACTTCACATTCATCTATCTAGAGGAACTTGGCTCCCTTATAATTTAACTTAGCGAGTGGATTAGATAATTGTGATAAATTCTACAAAAACTAATAATAATATGTTATTGAACCAAGAAATATATGTATCTCAATCACCATGGTTACTCTAGACTAATATTCAATAGCCTTTGTCTTTGATAGATCTACTCATATACCCCCTCTTGAGATTATATGACCAAAAAATGCTGCATTTTCAGTTGAAATTAACAATTTTTAAAATTTTCATATAGTTTCAACTTCCCTAGGGTATTTAAAATAATTCTTAAGTGATATTCATGCTCTTCCTTTCTATTTTATTATATAATAATATCATTTATAAATACTTCAACAAATTGATCAAGGTAATCTATAAAGAATCTATTCATTAAACCTATGAATATATCAGGGGAATTAGTAAGACCACATGACATAACTATATATTTATAGTGTCTATACCTTATATAGAATTATATATTTTATATATAATACTTCTTAACACTCAATTAATTATATCCACAGTGAAGGTAAATCTTGGGAATGTATTGAGATCCATGTAGTTGATCAAACATGCCATAAATACGTGGATGATGATATTTGTTCTTAATTATGAACTTTTTCAATTCCCAATAATAAATGAAAAGTCCCATTGATAAAAATTTCTTAAAAAAAGAACATGAGAACCCCAAGATGACACACTTGGATGAATGAATCCCTTGTCAAGGTTTTCCTAGAGTTGCTTCTTCAATTCCTGCAACTCAATCGAGGACATTTTATAAAGAGTATTTGAAATTAATATGGAACCAGGTATGTGTTCTATTGAGAACTCAACTTCACATTTTTGTGGAATTCTAGAAAAATATTTTATAAATACATGAAAAATTTCCCAAATAATAGGAATACCATCATTGTAGAGTTTCTATCCAACCATATAAGATAAACACCTCTTATGAATGAGAATTAATACCTATACAATGGATGTGATATACATCAGAAGTTAATAATTGTAGACAGATTGATAAATGATCATAGGTTGTTTTGGAATATCAAACTTTAATTCCTTTCCCCAAAAATTGATTTGGCCTTTATGTAGATAAATCTAATCCATGCCCAAGATAATATCCAATTCAATGAGAGAAATAATGAAAGGAATTGAAGGAAGCACATTCCTACCCACATCAACTAGAGAGGAATAATAGACTTGAGATGTGATCATCATACCATTTGGGGTTTTCATTTATAATTCTACATATAATCATTTGGGTGGAATCTTGACACACTTATAAAATTCTTTAGATATGAAAGAATTGGTAGATCCATAGTCAAATAAGACATTAGCAGTTATTTAGTAGATGGAAGGTTTATCTTTCACCATGTACTTATCACACCCCCATAAAAGACAATGATAAAATGATATTTTCCTTTATCTTTAATATTAAGAGGTTTCTAACGTCAATCATCATCATTAACCATTATATTTTGGCATTGGTTTTCATAATGTTTATACTCCTTACTTTAGAAACACTTGAGTGTGGGTGGTTCATTATGTGTAGCTTTCTATCTATTCGAATCATTAGCTAAATTATTCCCTTCACTTCAACAATCAATTTCCCAAGGACCTTATCTTCCACACATAAAAAATTTACTATTACCTTTAACCCAATTTCCTCCTGGATCCTTCCCACACTTTGATCATAAGGGAAATACCATCTTCTTTTCTCTACATTTCTTTTATTTTGTTTTGAATTATATTTTTCTCTTCTTATCAAAACCATGATATTGATATGAAACTATAACCTCTATTTCCACCTTGATATCACATAAAAAAATATCTTTATAACCACTAAAGTCTCTTATAGATAATTCCATTTAGAGACTTGGTATTAAGCCACTGAATAATTGACCAACCTTACTTTTATGTTGGATTATAATACTAGAAGCACACCTCACAAGTCTTGTAAAATTTACCTCATAGGTACTAATAGATTCATCATCCTTTTACTTTATCTCAAGGAAGCCTTATCTATCTTCATATAAATAATACAAGGAAAGTAATTATTGAAAAATAAATTCTTGAACTTATCCCAATCTTCAGATTCAATTTCATCACATTGCCTTATATTCTTGATAATATTCCACCAATGATTTACTTAAAATTATAAATAGTAGAAATAAAAAATGGTTTTTTCTTGTTCTGAATAGTGGATAATGAAAAATATCTTTTCAATTATGATAATAAATTATAAAAAAACTAGTATATTACAATACCCACTGAGAGAAGGTTGATTTTTCCTCATGAAAGACTCAAAAGACTATTGGTCCTCTGTTTAGAAGTTCATCATGATTCATAACTTGAAAAAGTTGTGTGAGCATGTAAAATAAATTTATTTTTCCAACTCCCATAACATTTGGATGTTCAAGAAGAAAATCATTTCATTTTCCATTTTACTCAGCATTAACATGGTTCCTTTGGGTTCCATTCACTGGATAAAACCAACAATCATAGTGTAATAAACAATAATCATGATGGGGAACCACATAATCATGAAAAATCACTTATTTTATGTCTAAGTCATGATGCCTTATTTAATCTATGACACCTTTGGTTTATCCTATTCCATTAATAGTTATTGTCTATTTAAATCCTTTATGATAGTTCATAAAGAGTCTATGAATTTCCAAAGAATATCTCCTTGGAGTGTCAAACTAGGTGTGTATCAAGATCCATTATCATGAACCAAGTGATGATAAATTCTAGATTAATGTTTCATTTTTAGAGTTAATACCTCTATGCTAGAGACAAATTCACTTGTAATATCCATACAATGATGCAATTGATTGGAAACCACTCGATCTATCCTTTATCAAAATTGAAGGATAGTTTCATATGCTGTGACTCATCCTTAGACTTATCATTATACATGTACTTAGGGAACTCAGTATGTTTTTCTCATCATAGTTTCCAAATTTAAACTAAAAACATCCAATGATACTAACTATAGAAAATAGGCATATCATATATAGATATTACATCATTTTTAATGAATATTCATTACATTATATAAAGACATGCATGAGGACCATAATAGTTTAGTGTCTTTGGAAACCTGGAAACATAAAAAATTAGTACATAGGTAAACTACACCGTCTCCCACTATGATCTTAATAACTAGAACCCTTCTTATACATATTATAAATAATACATTTCTTCATAACTCGAGGAATGGAAATATAAGAAAGGGTGAGCTCAGATGCTCAATATGGGTAAATAGGGAAGATACATAAGCATAACATGAATATAAGGGTATGAGAGCATAAAAATAAAATATAAAAATGATACCTTTCATATAAAATATCATAATAATGAGTCATGGAATAAATATTTAGAGTTCATAAGACATGAATATTAATGTAATCAAAGAACATGAGCCACCAGAGTATAATATTGGCATATGACATAGATTTTTGGTATACACATAATCACTGAAAATCATTTACATATTAGTTAAGTATCATTTAAAAGGTTATCATAGTGGAGTGGGTTCACTCAAAAAACTATCATAGTGTTAGAAAAAAGATTATATGGAAGGGGATTGTAATCAAAGTGTTGTCTTTTGTTTTTAAGGAAGTTTAAGAAAAGAAGAAAAATCACATAACTTTTTATTTTTTAAAACTTGGACTAGACATCATATTCAAAAGAATCTGGATCACAATGCTTCAGAAGGTCCATTGTATTCAGGAGATGCAGGAAGAAATGGTCATCATATTCCCTATGAATCCAATTGATGGAGAATTAGATTCTACATGATCATAGTTTGCATGACTCTGATAAAAATGTGATGATGATATACTGATCTTGGAGTTCTCATAAATCATAAGTATGTTTTGAAACTTATGATTGAATCTTCATGGAATAAATATTAATCAAAAGAGATACTATCAATCATATTCAGATTGATGGGATTTGGATGGAAAAAATGAAGGGTGCTGGAGATCGTATTCATCTTGATTGTATTTTGGGAAATTATATTCTGGACAATTAGATTCAGGATAAGAAGGAAAGATGAATGTTGATGAAATAAAGGGAAGTTAAAACACATTCCTTGTAAAATATAATGGTGCTAAATATTTTACTCAATGTGTTCAAATTTGTAAAAGAATTCATGATACAAGATGAATATTTTGGAAGAATTAAATTGATGAGAAAAGAGGAAGAAGATACCAAGTGTTATCATATTCTAAAGAAAAAGAAACTTATGATAGGTATTTAGATGAAATTTTATTTAGAAGAGTAATTTCTTAAGACTAATGATTAAAAATAAGAGAAAAGAATGTGATCAATATTGTAGTCAACCATTTAAAATAGGTTGAACTATCTTTTTTATCGATCAAGTGGGTTAAGGGAAAGAATATGTGTATTACAAGTGTTTCATGAAAAGAGAATAATGTACTGTTTAGGGGGAGATTAAATCTAAAAGTTTGTTTCTTTCAATTTGTACAGAGTATTGTATTCATCAACTAGAATGGATAAACAAAATCGGATTGAGAAAATTAGATTCAGAAATAGGATCCAAACAAGCTATTGAAAAGAGAGTATAAGGAAGAGCTAATGATGATAAAAGATTCAATAAGGATCAATAATAGTTGAGAAGATTTGACTAGGTAATGATTCACTCTAAATTCTAGGTATCATGAAAATTTTGGTGAATTTGGTTGAGCGAGAAAGTTTTGAGGATTTCCACCAAAACCCTTCATGGGTCACTGTAGGGTCCTGAAAAATCTGCAAAGGACAATGAGAATCCACTTTAATCCAAGGGAGATTCTACCCAATTTCCCCCTAAAGAATTGGGAAAAAGTGTGGAGAATACTCAAAGGATGGCACAAGACGAACCGGTCTACAGACTGGTCCAATGATAACGATACGCAGCGTGTTCCACGAGGTGCCCCCTCCGTGGACTGTTGTCATTCGCGGAACAGAGGCGAGGATCCTCCGCAGGCACGAAGCAGGACGAGCACCAACCCGGTCCACTATCATGAACCACCCCCAACTACGAACCTGGTCAGCCGGCCCGGGCCACATCTGATGTTGTTCTCGGAATGGAGGCGGAACCCTGCGCGGCCATGAAGCACTCCCCAAGCTAGTTTGGTTCGCGGGGGAGGTGCGTTCAATGCCCCCCGCGAGTTGTGGATTGACCAAGTCATCCATAAACCGGGTTTCTAGTCATGGGCCTCCGCAAAAGGTGCCGCTTGACCATAGATTCATCTCTTTCCCCACTCTATAAAAGGAGATGGAGGGAATAAAAAAAGGAGATCGATCAGATTCAGGTGGAAGGATTTCGAAGGAAGGAGCTTAGGATTTCGCAAACAACAAAGTTCCAGTTCGCGAACCAGAATAGGTATGAAGCTGGAAATGAATTAATAAGGAACTAAAAAAGGCATAACAACTTGGTGAACCACAAACTTAAAATAACAAAGAAAAGAAGCCCATGAACCATGGCCCCTCTGCGGATGCAATCCCCGCAGACCAGGGAGTTTATGCCCCTTTTCCGATCTATCACACCGCGTAGCAGCCTCCTACGCGGGCGAAGCCCCGACCAATGAACCTCCGATCGGCATCGCCCTCAGTCTCCGCTGCTCGCATGGACCCCTACACGTACCAACTTGGTACGCGGGCCAAATCCGAAGCTACGAACCACCCTGGTTCATGGGATGCCCATCAGTTCGCAGACCATCCTGGTTCGCGGATGGCCTCTCCAGCAGCGTAGAACCTCCCTACGCGAAGGGCGCCACCCCTCACACATCTGTGTGGTCCGCCAAATATTTCAGAGTTCCCATTCCCCGAGCCAGATAAAATCCTTCCAATCTAGCATGATCCTTCGCAACCCCCTCATTGGCCCATTCATCTGCACCGAGTCGAGGCCTCCACCAAAGCCACAGAACCCATGTGATGTAACCTTTTGGCGCATCAGCACACAATTTTGAGTTCACATACCCACAGTAATCGAGGGTGAAGGGGTTGATCCAACCCTTGAGTAGATTCCCGATGCATTCCTGGGATCACATTCCCACGGTAATGCGGAGTCCGAGCCCGAGAGTCCCCTTTCTGCCCCTCCACTGGTTAGGCTGGGGCACTTCTCCCCTCCACAGGGAGTGGCAGACTACCAATCAGAAGGAGGCACCCATGCACCTTCGTACTTCCCCGGTGCCAAGGACCAAGAGGGGAAATGGACATAGGGGGTACCCTTTCCCTCTCCCGCTGCACTTTTTCACCATTGGGCATCCATCTCGGAGTAAGCCCTGACTTTTCGGGCTGCTCCACACGTAAGCCCCACTCCACTTCCCAAGGACACACCTTTTGTGACATGATCGTCTAGTCCCTGCTGCCTCTTGTTTCTCACACCGAGCATGACTCACGTGGGATTAGAGTAAGAATCAACCATGGAATCCTCAACCTGGGCCTCCTTAGACTGTAAGCCCCAATCCATTACCCTGGGCCTCCTCAGAGTGTAAGCCCCAATCCATTACCCTGGGCCTCCTCAGAGTGTAATCCCCAATCCATTACCCTGGGCTGCCTCAGAGCGTAAGCCCCATTCCAATTCAAACTACATGGACTTTGATTACCCACCATAGGGATACGTAGGAAGTCTCCAAGAGGTTCCAGCCCGATCACCATTGGACCCCCGGGTCCACATTCACGTCGGTTCTCCGTCACCCCCACCCGAACTATGTGGACTTTGATCCCTGTCTCCTAGGCAGGGTACGTAGGAAGCCTCCCTGAGGTTCAATCCCAATAATTGGTTGTTACAACCATCTTCATGTCAGTTCACCGCATCAACCCTGGGCATCCTAGAGTGTAAGCCCATACCAGACCAAACTACATGGGTTTTGATTCCTCTCATGAGGATACGTAGGAAGCGCGTATCACAGGTTCGATCCAAACGCTCAAGTCATTATCTGTCCCCACTGGATGAAAATAAACTTCAGAGTGCCTGGTTACGAGGCTTTAAACCAGTACTGTCTCAATGAGTCCAGACTCCTTGGGGTCATTAATCCAATGAGGGATGGTAAAACCTCAGGCATAAATGATTCCAAACCCCTATGTCCAGCTGACCATTGCCAACCAGGAGTAATTCGTGTATACTATGCTTGGGTATAAAACAAAGATTCGCGAACATATGAATACGTCTTAAATATATAAGAGAGTCTAGGAACATGCAATAATTCCCCCAAAAAGGGTGCGATGAGCCCGACTTCCCATCCTATCGACCAATGTGAGTTCTTAAGCATCACTGGTCAAACCACCCAGTGAACGTCTGCCTTTGGAAAGCAGGTACATGTATTGCTGGATATGGAACTGTTGGGAGGTTAAAGGTGAAAATGGTGCACCCTATATGAGTGATTAAGAAGAACCCAATCTTCTCTAATCAACCATTGGGTAGCGCACGTTTCTCCCCCATGATCCGGTCGTGCGCCGCGAGACAAAAAATGGTGAACCTGACGTGAATCTTTAACCAAGCATGACAGATTTAACCTAATCCCACCCTGTACCCCCTTTATACTCACAAGGAGGGCCAAGAAAGGCCATTAATTATGCATGGGGTCATGAGATGCTGCTTTGACGGGTTTACTGGTTGTATTTGTTAAAATATTTTACAGGTACCACTCAGAACTCCCTTCGATCCAATGGCATCACAAAATAACTCACAGGCGCTTGCTTTCAACAATACAATGACCAGACTTCATCACCAACGGAGGACCCCGTCACCTACCCAGCGTCTTCAACACTGAGTCTCAGATGCGTTGATCCGAGAGTACCACTTGAACGGTACTCTCCCAATGGTGGAGGCAGCCATGCATGCCCTCTAATCTACTAGGACTCACCAGTCGCCTGCCCAGTAGCAGCCACAAAAGTAGATCCAGACGGCCCCTGTCACAATCTCAAACCATTTTGGGAGTCTATCCTCGAAACAAAACTACACGTACCTCCCTTATCTTAGGGAGGTGGATGAGGTCGACGTTGATGACTTCATCCCCGCTGAATGTGGGTTCCCCTCCAAGGCCCCTGCCGAAAGACGTCATCATGGTCATGCCGCAACTCAACATCCTCACGATAAAGAGGATGTCACCCTGAGGATCTAGGCCCACACTCCCCAAGCTCCGGCCCCTCGGACTGCCTGGCTAGGGCAACAAACGTACAACCAGGGACCGTTTATCACCCTTGTCCCTGAGGAGGAACTCCGCTTCCCAATCACGAAGATGTATCATGAGTAGGCACATACACCTGTTCGATCCTCCAAAGCCCGTCATCCAGACATGGCGGCATTATACGAGTAGGCACGCATCCCCTCCGCGCTCCATCAAGCCCGTCACTCACACAAGACGACACCTACCTGGCAGACACCTCTTCCTAACCAGGGTCATGAAGCCCACCAACCAGACATGGTGGCGACCCAGCGCCTGCAGGACCAGGTCCTAGCAGATGCTCTTGATGGCTACCATCCCAGCATGGTGGCAATCAACAAAGCCCACCATCCAGATGTGGTGATAATTAATAGGCGGGAATGTCTCCCTTCCAACAAAGGCCACCGACTCGATACGGTGGGAAAGCAACATATGCAGGGCCAGCTCCATGCGGATGCAAGTAATGTCCGTCACCGAGATGTGGTGGAAAATGGAGAGATAAACTGGCATATCCCGGCCTAGGGGAAGATTCGTTCACCTGCCCCGACACAGGAGAATTGTCAGTACCCTATGACCACCAGAGGACCAGAGCAGGATATTACTACTCCGATACCGGAATGGGCCTTCATACCCGTTCCTGCCAAAGATGTCTCTCTGCATATTCTGGCAATGATAGAGGAGCAGGTATCGATCCCAGATCATATCTTGCAGACTTTACAGAATGTAATTGCATCAGTGGAAACATCAAGGACTCAGGACCATGAGCCTGTCTCCCTAATTGAGGCGACTAATCTAAGAGACGAGATAGCCACCTCAGAGAAGATCTATATCCCTGCTTCCACCCAGGAGGGTCGCCGACCATATTCTGCGACGCAAGGGCAACTAGATCGAGCAGCTTCACTCGTTCCAACTAGGGGACACCCATCCATAATGGTGGATGATCCATTGCAGGCATATATCTCTGCTAAAAGTCAAGATGTTCATCGACGTATCCTTAAAACATCACGGGACCCAATTAGATAGGGATCCAAAGGTGAAGGCCGTTGTCAACAGTAGACGGTCCCTGCTACCCACAAGAAAGCGCTGAAGGTAGCTAGAAAATAAAGAGCGGGTTCATGACTCCACTCTGCTGGAAGCTGGGGTTCCCAATTCCACTAATCAAATATCAAAGGCTCAGAACCCTGCCCACCCATTACCAAATTATGGGAGTGGCAGTAGCAGTTACGAAGGTCCTCCCCGCAATTTTGCTACCAGCAGCTCTGAAGGTCCTCCCCAAAGCACCTGTGGGGCCTCCCCCGCAGGCGTATAACGATCGATCACGAGATATACTCTTTTGATGCGAGTCACGAAGACCCTCCACATGACTGGAAGATTGAGCAGTAAGAAAGACCTCCATTTTCTGCGGTCCACCCTGAAGGTCCTCCCCGGGGTATACACTACAAGCACTCTCCATACAGTGGGACCAAAGATTATGATAGTAGTCCTCACTATCATAGTTGCAACTACGGAGGCCTTCCCTGCAGTGACGTCTCATCACGACCAGAAGGACCTCCCCTTGTCGTAGCCTTCCCTGAAAGTCCTCCCCAAGGGTTACGTTGCAACAACACTCCATGCAGCAGGGCATCAGATCACGGTTGTAGTCTTCACCACCCTGATAACGGAGGTCCTCCCCGTAGAGACGTCAAGCAACGAGAAGGCCCTCCCCTCGTTGCGGTACATTATAAAGGCCCTTTACAGGGTATATCCTGCATATATTCTCCCTGCAGTAGCTGTAATGGTAGTCCTCACCATTGCAGCAGTTGTGATGGTAGTCCTCGCCACCACGACCACCATTGTGAAGGTCCTCTCCACAGTGGCCCCAAGAAACAAGAAGGTACTCCCCTTGTCGTAGTGTATCTTGAAGGTCCTCCCCAGGATACACATCGAACGTCAAACCATGATGGTCATCCTCACCATGATGGCAGTTGTTGTGAAGGCCATCCCCGTAAGAACGCTACGCATCCAGAAGGTCCTCCCCTTGCTGCGACACGCCTTGTAGGTCCTCCCCAGGGTATGCACTACAACAGTCTTCTATGCAGTGAGGTGTCAAGAAGTAATAGTAGTCCTCGCCATTGCGGCATTGCAAAGGTCCTCCCCGTAATGACATATCATATCAACAGGAAGGTCCTCGCCCTACCAAATCAAGAACAAAAAAGCCCTCATATGCCAAGGCACTCAGAAGGACATGATCGAGCATGTCAGAATCCCAGTTAGTCCCCAACGACACCCTTATTCGATCAGGATACGTTCCAGGGCCACATTCATCTTCTGAACCAACTCAGAATTTCCCACATGATAATTCGATACCTACCAATCCCACTGCCTCCAACCATACTATCAGTGAGCATCTCAGTTGGGCTGATCAGGTAGAGGAATCACTAGCGGAGGTGTAGAGACCCGAAGCCTGACGTACATTGACATTACATTACATTTGCGGAATACTTAGTACATAACAAAAACACACACACAAGGATCGTAATAGTTTAGTGTCTTTGGAAACTCAGAACGTAATCTTCTAATCGTGGTGAAAGATCTTCAACATCTCCCATAAAGATCTTCCTTTTTTTTACCTAAAACCTTTCATTATATCCTGGGGAAAAGAAAACATAAAAGGGTGAGCTCAAATGCTCAGCAAGGGAAAATAAAGGAAATAAAAATCATATCATATCTTTTTGAAAATCAAAAACCTGCAAAAGAGATCATAATATCTTAACATGGAATAAATCATAGAAGTGAAAATTAGATCCCCATAATCATAACATAAAACTTGAAACTTTGTGGCATGCACACATAATCATGGAAAATCATTTCTTGTTAGTCAAGACTCATTGCCAAGACTATCTTAGTGGACAAAGTCCCTTTCTGAATCGAGTAACCCTCGTTTCAGTCCTGTTTCACTGAACCGGTATAACCTACCATTCCAGACATGTCTATCTCATGAGATATAAAATCTTTACCCAATGCATTGGAGGGAGATATAGGTCCCACCCATCTTATAATGAATCCTTTCTTATGTGTGCCACATAATCATAAAACATACATCATCGCATAACACATGTAACAAAATGGGATTCTTGAAACATCATGACATCATAAATCAATTCATATAGATAAAGGAATTCATAAACATAATTCCATCACAACATAGTCAAATCAATGTAAAAATATGGATAGAAACATAACCCTTTATTATCTTAGATGGAAAATAATTTTGATAAAACACTTGAATTGAATTCTTGAGGAAAATATCCTTTCTTCTTCAAAATCAATTTCTTTTCACAAAACATCATGCAATTTTAAAAGAAATAGATTTTATTGAAAATAGTCATGAAATCTTTTAGAGGAAGCTTCATGAAAATAAGGCTTTATAAAACAGTAGAAATCCGTTTGTGCCGTATAAGTTAAAAAAAAAACATTCTTCGTACTTTTGTCGGAAAAGTCAAAAAGTACCTCGTATGACAAAAGATTCCTTTCATAGATATTACTAAAAACTCACTGAAGGGTAAAAATGGATTTAAACAATTGTAGGTGGATGGAAATAATATTACATATTGATGAAACATGGATGTGGATGATAAAATACACCCCAGTAAATACTTATGAATAAACAATCTCGGATAAAAATGAGATTGTGATATTTCCCTTACCTTAGGTCCGATTTTCTTCGTATGTGTCCGAACCTCCTATATAATGATTTAAATAATGTCATTGACTTATTACAGAATCATATTCATTGTTATGATATCATATATGGTTTACTTATGACATTATTTTACCCGTTCTTTTGTAAATTCCATGTTAAAGAAGCGTTTTGGGTAAAATCGTTTCATTTATCGTAGGTGTTTTGACTTGTTATTCTTGACATTATTATTACTTATATCATGATTTACTTACATCCAGAATATAAAATATGATTTATATATCATATATATTCAGTATATATATATATATAATAGATGGATAAATGAAATGAAAAACACCGTTCATGGAGACGGTAGTCCGTACGTACGCATGAACGCTGTTTTTCTTTCTTTATTGTCTTGAATGGAAGTAAGTAGATGAAATACATACATATATATATACATAAATCCAGTATCATTATTATTTCATATATTTCATTAGTACTTATTATACATACTTTATAATCATTCATGAATGGTTAATCATTAAGAATGAATCTCATCGCGTCGTGGAGACGGTATTCCGTACGTACGCACGAGCGATGATATCATTTCCATAATTATTGAATTGAATTTGAGTGGATTATACAATATATCAGAATCAATATGATGTTGTAATAACTATGTATAGTTATTCTTTACACCATTATACCCATCCATGTAAGGTGGTGGTGGAAAATAGATTACACCACGGCGTGGAGACGGTATTCCGTACGTACGCACGCGCGGTGATTTCTTTTTCCGTAGGATGGATAGATGGTGAAATAGGGTTGTTTCATACTTATAATAACATATCAGTATATGAGTGATACTGATGTTATTACTTCATAATGAAACAACCTAAGAAGAATAAGTGGAAGAAGAAATAAAGATGAAAGAATTGGTAACGGTAATTACCTCTTCTTTGAAGCGCCTCTTTGAGACCTCCTCTTAGGGCACTAAAATTGGTCTTTGAGGAAGACAAGAACCTCTAGGATGTTTCTAGGGAAGTGGAGAAGAGATTTTGGCAGGGTTTGGCCGAGATTGAGTGCTCAAATTGGTGTGAGGAGGAGGGGGAGGAGGTGTCCTTTTATAAGGGAGGAGAGGGGCACCTTAGGAATATCTCAAAATATTATTTTATTATAAAGTCAAGTTCGGTTTTAATTAGCTCCAAATTGATTTATTTCGAGGCTAAGGTGTGGATGGGTCGAAATCCTCTCATCCAATAGAATTTAGACAAGTTTAGGTTCCTATTTTAACCTTATCATTTAGATTTAACATTAAGTTAAATAATTTTACTTTTACCGTGTCTTCTTGTGTTCTTATACTATAAGGTTAATAAACTTACTATATCAAGCAAAACGAACCCCAAATTGTTTATTATTAATATATATATCCTTATCTAAGTCATTTGGCTGATCCTTAGATTTTTAGGAATAAAATAACAATTAATAATATAATATTTGATTTAAAAACTATTTTGTGTCAATTTTGACACTATTTGATATATGATTTTTGTGAAAGTCATAAAAGAATTATATGTTCGAACCAAGTTGATTAAAGCATCACTAATATATAATAGTAACCTATAAAATTAGTGTAATTCATAAAAAGCCTCAAATTACATTCAGTTTGGTGTTTATAACATCAATTATGTCAATATTTCATTAATAAGATAATTACTGCATCATCTTTGTGTCATAAATAAATTAAGTTATTTGATGTCTAAAAATTACAAATAAAATACCATTATGTAGGAAATCGTTTTAGCTTTCTAATGAATATTTACAATCTAATTTATCTTATGTATAACCCTATATTAAAAATGTTTTAGTAAATAAACTTTGATTTTAACTCTTTTAACTCTTCTTTGAATTAAATAATAATAAATGTCCTAATCTAATCCAAGTGGGCCTAAATGGTCATATTTTATTCATAAGGTTGTTTTTGGTCGAATTACACTTATCCAATAGAATTAGGACATGTGTTAGGGTAATATTAATATCATTCTTACCCTTAATTACCCTATTTACTATTAACCGTGGTAAAAAAAAGTAAAAAGTTACTATTCACCAAAAATTATTTTCATCTCATTGAACCACATTTTACTTACTAACATCAACCGTGTCTCTCGGATTTTTGAAATTCCATTCACAGAAGCGGTAAAATTAAGTTTTATGAAAAATTCATTTTTTTAACTACCACTTAGTAGTTTTACTATTCATAAAAATTGATGTTTTTCAGAACAATGCCAAAATTTCATCCTAAGCTATATTTCATATTCCGAATTCAAAAATGAAATCTATTTTAAAAAATTCGTAACATAAAAGTTGCATTAATTAATTTTATAATTAAATCCCGCTGTTAAAATAAATAGCGTGTTTTTAGGAAACAAAATATATTAAAAGATTGACACTTGATTATGTCTGGTTTAAATGTGAAATTACAACCAATGACCAACATTGTATTAAATTGAAAAAATATATTCTAAATATACTTTAAAACCACTCAAATTAATAATTTATCTCTATTAATTATTTCGATTAAAAAAGTTGTTTTTAATTATAATTTATTAATTTTCACTATTCATCAGAATATGGAAGTTATCCGAAATGTACCAAAATTTCACCTTAGGCTAAATTTGATACTCCGAATCCAAAAATGAAGTCCATTTTGAGAGCTAAAATTTCTAAAATTTAAAAAATGGTTATTACTATTCACAACGGCTAGTTTTAATAATATCTTAATAGCATATCATTGTTTAGCGAAACTTGGTGTTGCGTACAACACACGCTATCATGGAAGGTCGCGATTGCGTGTAATGGAAGGAAAGTCAAGGATGCGTGTTGTGAAAGCTCCTTTTGGTGTAGCGTACAACACAATACATTAATAAAATTAAAAAGAATATTTTTCATAAAATCTCGGGCTGTTACAGGAGGAGTATGCCGACATGTTGCACCTGAGGA
This sequence comes from Viscum album, assembly GCA_963277665.1. Taxonomy (NCBI): domain Eukaryota; kingdom Viridiplantae; phylum Streptophyta; class Magnoliopsida; order Santalales; family Viscaceae; genus Viscum; species Viscum album. Next base: position 1,102,485,293 of record OY728142.1, on the reverse strand, counting down.
AATGACTAGCCAGAGATGATATCCCAGTTATGTTTTGGTCCACAACCACCTCTCAATTCGACATCTCTAGAAAGTTGTTAGAAGAATGCATGCATGACATCCACTCCAATATATAGACATCCCTCCACCGGTGGAAATCAAGATTCTTGCCCTACGATGGGTATGTAGATCATGTCAAGACAATAGAAGACCTCCTGCATCACATCGACCTGGAAGCTCTTCCTTCGGCGCGACAACCGCGACCTGAGAGGCATAAAGGAAACCTGAAATTAGCTTGCCTACATGCACTGCACCAGCTGCGCCGCCTCATTGGAGACCCTCCAATGAGAGTCCATATCAGAGGATGTGGAGAACATAGATCTTTGTATTTCACTCCGATTCCTTCCTAGAAAAACCCGTTCGGCGTAGTGTCTTGCAACGCCATCACGACAAGGCAGTGATCGAGTGGTCTCCCTGTTCGAGAATGGCGACACACCCAGCAAAGACATGCCTTGAGTAAGTCCCAGAAGTGTCAGGTCCAGTGGGAACGATCCATTCAAGAACTATTGAATCAGGCCACCGAGAGCATACAACAAGCCTCTTGCCTAAGAGAGGCCAATCAATGGTCATTGCCAACTTCCCCGGAGAGGATTGAGTCACGAGTGAACTTAGCATCAGAACCAGTTCACCCCCGAATGGGGGCATGCAAGATCAGGAAAATTGCAATAGTAGCAACCACTGCCGCAATCCAGGGCTAACCCCAGCCTGTAGGGCTGGGGTCATTTTTAACAACAAATTCCCCTGTAAGACCAATAAAAATGGGAAAAGTCTCAACATCCAGGGAACGGATCCGCCCCCAGCCCTTAGGGATGGGGGCATTTTTACCACCTCAACAACAACCTCCCCCACGAGGATCAATATTTTATCGTCTAGGGAGGAAAGTAAGAAGAGGAGGTTCCTACCCTATCCCGTCTCTTGAGTCACCACACCTTCAAGAGGGAGGCATACCATAAGGATGCATCAAAGGATTCTCCGCATCACCCTTCATCAAGGAGTCCAAAAGAAATCCCGAGATGGGAGGGGGAGGACCAGAAAAAGGCGCAGGAGATCCTCTTCCTATTTGGAAGATGATGTCTACTCCACCCCGCAATATGCATCCATCAATGCCATAGAGGCTAACCCCACGGGTGACACCATAGACAATGCAAATCCAGATGGATCGGGAGATGATGGTTCCAGTCTGGCTGTGACTCACAACGAACCACCAGGTGTGCACACTCGGAACCAGTGGGCCACTCTAAATATGGACGCCCCTTCAGCTAACCTTCCTCTACTCACCCTGCGAGCTCCCAATAAGGATAAGAACAAAGGACCAGTTACCATTAACCTGCCTCCTTCTCTCAATAAAAACGAGCCACTTACGCTCGAAGAGAGGTTCGCTCGACAGGAATAGAAAATGAAAGAATTGAGGCGGCTTAACACCGAGATACTTTAGAGGAACTGTCTTATTGAACGCACTTCCCAAGAAGAGCCACACCTTGCACTCCCAGCAAGTGCACCTCAAAGACCAAGGTTTTCCCCGGAAAACGAAGCACGGTCAGGGTTCCCGCCCAATGAGGCGCCTGGCCCGTCCAACTACCTAAATGTGGATCCGGATGAATACCAAGACTTCCCTCCACTTAGGAATCAACCAAAGTGAGTACGTTTGAACCCTTCGAAGGTGTCACAAACAGCATACGCACCCTTGGTGCCGGAAAAGCCAGATCCTCAGGCAATGCCTCGGGCTACACCCACCCAAGACCGTGTCCAACAGGATGTAAACCAGGGACTCACCAGCACCATCGAAGCACTGAAATCTCGATTGGAATCAATGGAAGGTCGACGCACTCCGATACAACCAGAGATGAATCCCTACCCAGATTGGGTGAACAACATGCCTCCTACACCCAATTTTGGGAGCCCTGTATTCCCTATTTTCAATGGTTTAGGTGATCCAGAACAACACTTGATGCACTACGGGTCTTATTGTGACCCTATGATGGGAACTCCGGAACAACAAGAAGCAGTGAAACTCAGATGCTTCATACGGACCTTGCAAGGATCTGCCTTCGTCTGGTATATGAGTCTACCATCCCATTCAACAAAAAGCTAGGAAGACCTTCAGCAGTAGTTCTTGTTCCACTTCAGCTCGACGTTGCCCAAAAAACAGTCAACGACCTCATGAATTTCAAATAGAGGGAGAACGAGAGAGTCTCAGATTTCATCGCTAGATGAAAAGGTCTGACCTACTCTCTGAACAGTCCAATGCCTTAAGATGATATGGTTTCCATATGCATCAATAACCTTCGAGACGAGCTGCAAACACCGATCATACCTGTGGAGTGCACCACTGTCTTCCGCCATCTCTCGTCCATTGCCTAGAGAATTGAAGAATCCCTGTAGCAGACCAATATGAAGTCCCAAATAGCCTCACATGCTCCTGCAAAGAGAACAGTTAGAGCTGAAGCATCCTTTATCATGCTCAAGCCAGCCCCTGCATCTGCTCCACCGCCTAGGCCTCCACCAAATCATCAAGGCCCCCCTGTATGTCAATGTCTGCCTCCGCCCAAGCGGGATGATCAGCGAGAATCGAAGAAGAACCAATTCAAGGAACAAAGACAAAAAGTATACTTGTTTCGAGAGGACCAAGTCCACAGCTATTTCATCGCCGCCATGAATTGCAACTTGCTCCGCCTCCTGGAGCCAAGGAAGCCCGAAGAAGTCGGCCGCGATGACAGTCCGGATTACTGTCCCTACCATCGAATGTTAGGGTACAATATCTAGGAATGATTCATCTTCAAAGACCTCCTACAAAGGATGGTAGACTCTGGGAAAGTTGAACTGGGACCACCCCCATCACATGTGACATATATTTCTACCACAGACTCCGATAAAGGGGAGGGTTGGCAGGAAGTAACCATAAATAAGGGGTAGAAATTTGATAACTGTATGACTCGAAAGAATGTCAATCGAGCCCAGGGAGTACTCTGAGATCAACTATAGTAGCCAGTGCTGCCACCAAAAGTCCCTAATACCGCACATCCGACAATATAAGCCTCACAACCCTCCACGAGCCGGTCATCCAGGCATAATAGAAAAGGGAGGAGATAAGATCAAGAGGAGCAGTCTGTAACGAGGCCAAAGTTGGCCCCGAAACTGTCAGATTTTATGCCCCCAAACTTAGCGTCACGGGCACCAACCCACCAACTGACACCATCAAGGACAACCGACCAGGTTGACCTATCACAGGATGAGGAGCTAATCTTTGGTTACATCAATGTCATCCATCTAATGGAATTGTTCCCTGACGAAGGGTATGGTTATGAAATGGAGTTCCCGATGCAAGGGGCTGGGACGAAGAACCGCAGAGGCAGGGGATGTCGGGGAAGGCGCAGTCGCGGCCGAAACCAACCCTATGGGTTTACCCCGACCCAAATCGTTAATATCGTGGAAACCTGTAGGAGAGCCCTTAGACGAACTCAATAGAAGAAAGAATATCCCTCCACCTCCACAAGCGGCCGGTCTGGTCCTGTCATTTTGCGGTAACCATCAGAGGAGGAACAGATGTCTAGCCGCCTAGTGTGCACAGACGGATTGGCCGGGCCAAGTCCCCAGAATGTGGGAACACCACCAACCTCTAACTCCATGGTCGATCCTTCTTTGTCACGTGCTCCAACTCCTAGAGTGCCTACTAAAACTCTCCCACCAATAGAGAAGCATCATCCGTTGGAGAAAAAATACGATATCCTTAAGCAGATGACGTCAGTACCAGCCAAGATATCAATCCTGGATGCCCTGAGTTTGTCAGAAGATCTCAGGGAGGTGCTTATTGAAGCCTTGCTCAGCCCCCAGGAGTTCCAAGCCGAGGTAACTGCTGCCGAGATTTACCAGACGCAGACTGGCCCGACTGAATGCAATGCAGTGGTTTCCTTCACCGATCAGGATGAAGATTCCATCAAACAAGGACATATCAAACCACTATATGTGTCCGACACACTAAATGATGTTGGGATCCACAAATTATTTGTTGACAACAGCTCCGGAGTTAACCTCCTTCCCCTACAAACACTCCACAAGTTGGGATATAGTGAGGATGAACTAATACCTTTAGCCACAGCCCTATTAAGTTATGACAAGAGTAAATAGAAGCCAATGGGACAAATCAAGCTGAAAACCCATTTTGGCAACCTTGTGGCCTACTCGGAATTCCTGGTAGTCTGGCAGAACATAGAATTCAAGGCCCTGGTTGGAAGGTCGTGGCTCCATAAGCATATGGCCATTCCTTCATCCTAACACCAGTGTATCAAATATTGTTTCAATGGACAAAGTGTGACATTTCACGCTGACAAGGCCCCTTTAGAGCTCTCCGAGTCACACTACGTTGACACTGGGTTTTATGAGCGAAAGAAAAAGAAGCCTTTGGTCGATGGTGTCAACTGGATCCCCGCTCCAAATGGTCTAGAAATGGTTCTTGATGACCCACTCAAACATCCTCGCAGATACTACGTACTGCCCATCAACCATGTTGAGAGCAGGGGTTCAAGTTCAGACACGCACTCAGCTGTCCTCATGACTTCAGCCATAACGACCGAGCATGAAAAATCAGAAACGATTGCTGAACCTCAAATTAGGGGCAAATACTTGAGCGGGGATGCCAAAAATGCCTCATCTCCAGACTCCCAGGAGCCCAAGTCAAGAGCTCTTCCCTCACCGGATCAAGAAGATGAGGATTCGGGAGAAGAAGAGATGGAAGATCTCAGGGATGTGCCTCCCTCATTTGAGGAAGGTATCTCCACCACGGTGGATGAGCTCAGGGAAATAAACCTGGTTATCGAAGAAGACCCGAGGCCCACTCTTGATAGTGCAGCCATGACCCCAAGGAGCACGAGGTATATACCGATTTCTTAAGGCAACATCGAGATGTTTTTTCCTGGAATTACACAGAAATGATGGGACTCGATCCTGAAGTGGCGACGCATCACCTAGGTCTGCCAGAAGACCACCAGGGCTATAAAAAGGCCGCCAGAAGGACACACCCCTCACATGCTGCCAAAATAGAGGCTGAAGTTGATAAGATCATTAAATCATACTTCATTCGGGAGGTCCAGTACCCCATCTGGTTGGACAACATCATCCCCGTCAAGAAAAAGAATGTAAAAATCCATGTCTGCATCTATTTCAGAGATCTAAATCAGCATTGTCTGAAATATGATTTCCCGGTCCCGATCACCGAGTTATTAATCGATGAAACGATCGGTTATGAGGCTCTATCCTTCATGGATGGTTATTCTGGGTATAATCAGATCTGGATGGACTGAGAAGATGAAGAATCCACTGCCTTCAGATCAACTCAATAAATATTCTATTACAGGGTCATGCCGTTTGGTCTCAAGAATTATGGTGCCACATATCAACGTGCCATGCATCGTATCTTTAAACCATTCCTGGGGAGATTCGTCGAATGCTATGTGGATGACTTGGTGGTCAAATCAAGACAATGCTCGGATCACCTGTTAGACCTTGAAACCATCTTCAACAAACTCTGATAACATAGCCTGAAGATGAATCCCTTGAAATGTTCCTTCAGGGTTACCTTAGGGAAATTCCTTGGCTTCGTCGTACGCCATCGCGACATCGAAGTCAACCCGGAAAAGACAAAGGCTATCCTTAGCCTGCCACCTCCCCGCAATATCACTGAGTTGAGGGGATTCCAAGGAAACCTGGCCTACATCAGGCGGTTCATATCCAACTTGGTAGGAAAATGTTTTCCCTTCACCAGGTTAATCAAGAAGGGGGTTACGTACCAATGGGCAGATGACTGTCAAGAGGTGTTCGACAGCCTAAAGAAGTACCTCTTGAGCCCACCAGTTCTCATGCCCCTGGTTGAAGGAAGACCTCTAATCCTATATGTGACGGCCTTAGAGCGGTCACTGGGAGCCTTCCTTTCGTAAAAAATGACGCCAGTAGTGAAAAAAATCGCTATTACCTCAGTCGAACCGTGATCGATGTTGAAACTCGATACTCAAACATCGAGAAGAGTTGTTTGGCCTTGGTCTTCGCAGTTCAGAAATTACGACATTGTCTGCAGCATTATGAAGTCCATTTGGTCTCGAGGAGTAACCCACTCAAGTACATCCTCAGCCGCCCAGTGCTGACCAGGTGCCTTTCCTGATGGGCAGTCATCCTGCAACAGTTTGACATCCGGTTTGTGCCTCAGAAAGCTGTCAAGGGTCAGACATAAGCAGATTTTCTTGTGGAGCACCCTTCAATAGGGGCCACTGGACTGGACACTGAGCTACCTCATGAAGACATCTTCTCGGTTCAAGAGGAGTTCCCAGTATGGGAAATGTACTTCGATGGCGCATCCCGAAGCCCAACCGGGAAAAGGATGGAAGATCCCAAATTTAACAAGATGGGATTGGGGAAAATACTCATGTCCCCAGAAAAGGCATTTTTTCCATATTCCTTCCTCCTGTCAGAAGGATGTACGAACAATGAAGCGGAGTATCAATCCCTCATTGCAGGCCCGAAGCTTGCACTCCAGGCACAAGTACAACACCTTAAGGTAAAAGGTGACTCGGAACTGGTCATCAAGCAAGTTAACAGTGACTATGCTATTAAAAAGGAGAATCTTATTCCCCTATTTGACCATGTTCGAGGGTTAATGGAGGAATTATCCACAGAACCAAAATTGACCTATATTCCCCGATCTCAGAATGCCCAGGCCGACGCATTATCTAATGCAGCCACAACCCTAGCCAACCCAGACCGGGATGAAATAGTTATTAGTATCGCTCACTGTCGAATGGTCTTGCCATTTGTTCAAACTAAAATGGAAGAAATCCATGAAGTCAGTCCTGTACCTGAGCCATATGCTCCTACCACCAGCTGGATGACCCCCATTGCAAACTACCTTCAATGGGGAGAACTTCCATCAGACAGGGCTGAACGAGAGAAAATACGAAGAAGGGAAATCAACTTTTTACTATATGGCAGTGAGGGTCAGCAAGAGGTCCTCTACAAACGAGGCCTCGACGGAATCCTCCTCAGATGTATTGATGGAGAAGAAACCGCTACCATTATGATGGAAGTGCATTCCAGAATATGTGGGGCACATCAGTCAGGGTCTAAGCTTTCCCACCAAGTTCGAAGGCTTGGGTAATATTGGCCCACCGTGACACGAGATTGCGAGCACTTTACTACAAAATACCACTCATGCCAAATTCATGCCAACTTCATACACCAACCCTCAAAGTTAATTCATCAGTCTAAGTACTCCTGGCCATTTTCCATCTAGGGAATGGACGTCGTGGGACCATATCCTCCCACCACAGCCAAACAACTGAAGTATATCCTCACGGCAACCGACTTATTTTCCAAATGGACAGAAGCTGTATCCCTTAAAGAAGTAGGGGAAAGAAACATTGTCAGCTTGGTGAAAAACCAATATCATCACTAGATTTGGTGTCCCTCATACCGTACTGATGAATAACGGCACCAACTTCTGCTCTGTTGAATTGGAGAAACTATACCAAGAATATGGTATGAAGGCTAACCACTCATCCCACTACCATGCAGTAGCCAACAGACAGATAGAGGATTTCAATAAGACCCTATCCAACATTCTCCAAAAAATGGTGGAAAAAGACAAGAAATTGTGGCCGAATAAACTCTTCCATGCATTATGGGCTTATCAAACCACAATCCGCACCACTACTCGGGATACTCTGTACTCATTAGTATACAGAACAGAAGTCATCCTGCCCATTGAGCTCCAATTTCCCTCGCTCCGT